>BLBF01000032.1:12757813-12781466 GCA_015471245.1 Laticauda colubrina
AGAAGAAGAAGAAGAAGAAGAAGAAGAAGAAGAAGAAGAAGAAGAAGTAGTAACATTGTTGATCAGATGATCACCACCTGTGACTTTCCCAGCTGGCTTCTGACAAGCAAAGTCAATGATGGGGGAGCTGAATTCACTTAATGACCATGGTGACTTGCTTAATGACTGTAGCAAAAAAAAAGATCCTAAAATTGAGTGTGTGTCATTTAACTTCTCATAGCAACAGACCTTCCAGGTCCAATTGTGGTCATAAGTTGAAGACTACCTACCTGTACTATAGACCAATCCTCAAAGGATCAGCTGAGACAGTTCTTCATCTTTTGCCGTGTTGTCTCTTCTATAATCAGTTCTAAGAATAACCCTGCTAATTAACTGCTTGGACTGGCTGTAGGAAATGCAAGCTTTCTGATAGTGCAATGCCTCTTGAATTTTTTTCTCTCGGGACCCCTCCCCTGTGATGACGGGGGGGGGAGGGAATACAAAATAAACACAGTCACAAAAACCTGTTGAAAGCCCCTTTTATTCCTTCACTTTGCTTCTAAGCTCCAAATATCCTTGACAGAAGACAAAGAAAACTCCCACACAAGCAGTTACAAGAAGGAGGGGGAAAAAACAACACAAACCAGGCAAGATAAGGGCTGGAGGACATCGACAGATAACAGAACATACACTGGGAAGGACGCCAAACTTAGAGAGGAACCATAAACTAGAAATATTACCATGCTTTGTTTCCCAGCATTTGCCCATCCTCTTTTTCAGTTGTCACAGCTGCAGCCCATGAAGAGGATCAAGGTCCTCTTCACCAGAGAACATCACATCTCTCCCTTATCCTCTCCTCCCTGCATACCTGAGGATGGATAGGGGATGGGCCTGTGTCCTCCTCTGACTGCTCAGCCAGCCTCTGCCCTTCCCCAGCTTCCTCCACAACCTCCAGAGCCACACTTCCACTCCTTGTCACCTGTTCCTCCTCTCCCTCAGAGTCAGGCTCCACCAGGGGCATGACATCCCCACTTTAAAAATTATGGAGAACCTCCCCCAAAAAGTTTTTCTTTCTTTGGGTTATGGCTATCAATATTTGCTGTGTTAAAAAAACAAAATTGACACATTCATGACTGCTTCCACTTCACACAATTCTTTGATGGGATTTTAATATTGTATTATTATTGTAAGGTGGCAAATTGTTTGAATTCTGCAGAGCCCTGAAAGGGTCCTCAGATCACATTTTCAGCAACATTATGCCATAAATATTTCTTCTGAAATATTCATGAGGTTTTTTTAAATACTGTTCAGTAGCCACCGTTGCAAGGAAAATTTGAGTCTAGTTCTGAAACCTTTAGACTAGAATCTAAATTGCTATCTGATTAGGAATTGTAATGCATTCCATGATTACTCTGTCTTTTTCATTGGTTAACATTTCTACGCTTACTTTTTACCTTTAATGTTTTAAGTATTAAAATAAGCTAAGATTCAGAGCATAAATTATGTTCCAATAATTCAAAAACCTGTAAATTACCTATCTGCGTGGGAGGGAGTACATTGAAACCATAGCTCTGAAAATGTTTCCAATGATTATAAGATGGAGAGGGCCTAAAGCAATCTTTATGAGAGTTGAATTTCTCTTGTTTGTTAGAGTGCCAAGAAAGGTTTGCTAAAAGGAATACATAGAAGACACCTTTACTCAGGTTCTGATGAATATCCCAAAGCAAGAACTATGTTATGTATCTTTAGGATAGATTAGGTAGATTGATAGATCAACAGATAGGGCTAGGAGCTCTACCCATCTATCCGATAGATGGGCAGAAATAGATAGATAGATAGATAGATAGATAGATAGATAGATAGATAGATAGATAGATAGATAGAAGGACCTGACTTCCGAACCCTTCAAGACTACTGAACAAAGAAAGGTTCACAGCACTGACTACCAGTCTAGGGAGATGCTTTAGAGAAAGAAGCAGAGACCAAAAAGATAAATGCCCTGTTTTCCAAAGAACCATCCAAGGTGTTCTCCCAACTAAAGAACAGTAGAACCATCCATAGCAGAAACTGAACAGTACTAGAAGAACATATTGGAGAAAGAGAAGACATGTAACACCAGTGCAAAGAGCAGACTATAATTCATTATCACAGTACCAATAATCTGCCTTACCAGAACATGAAAAACTGTATCAGGCATTACAGCTGTCAACTAAAAAATACTCTGTTGGTCTTTTTAGTTTCCAGCAGAAAGGGACTGGGGGAAAGCAGTGCATTCCTCAAATGCCTCAGATAATCTCCTTGGCAGCCAAAGCTGTTGGCGCACAAGTTTATTACTGGAGAGCATGATTGATGACTCTTGGCTATGGATGTGTCTCATTGGAGAATATACATGCAGGGGGGTGGGGAGAAAACCTGGGTCAAGGGTGAAATGAATGATGTGTCAGAGCTGGCTACAACCAGGAAACACCGACATGTCAATTCCTAATCAATCTTTTTTACTCTGAGAGATAGAGACTTGTGATTTGAATGGGGGTGCATGTTGGAGCCCTGACAACAGCTACCGAGCTACAGGATCCTATGGACCAGTACATGAGCACAGCTCAGAAGGGCACTGGAAACTATACCAGAGGCTCAAAACACCAGTTGCTCATAGATAAGGCAGTTGTCCAAGACTCAAGGTCTGAACAGACCAATCTGAGCATAGTCTGAACTGATTATGGAAAGCCTATGATTTAATGCCAAGCGATGAAGCAGTGCCAAGTGACAGCAACATATGGAAGGAGTATGAGGAGATGGAGATGTACCAAGACCTGCAAAAAGAACTGGAGAGAATGTGGAAAATAAAGGCTAAAATGGTCTCAGTGGTAATGTGACTCCTAAACTGGGAGACTGGCTTTAACAGATCCCAAGAACAATGTCAGAGCTCTCTGTCCAGAATAGTGCAGTACTAGGAACTGTTAAGATCCTGCCTCATACTCCCAGGCCTCTGTCCTGACATTGAGGAGGATACTTTATGGTGGATGAGAAGGGATTTTTGAAATTGTGAATCTGACTTCTTCAATCACCTCTTCCAACTTGGTGCCTTTCATTAGTGACAGCCTTCCACTACTACTTTTCCCAATCAGTCCCAAAAGTGCTTTTTCAGGAGGCAACTGGACTTACTTGTTTTTTTAAAATAAATGTTTTGCTTCTCATCCAAAAAGCTTCTTCAGCTCTGACTGCACGAGGGGGAATGAAAATATTTCTATTCCTTGAAGACAGCTGGTCATTTGCATTCTTTTTAGTGAGTCGTTAAGGCCACCTGGAGGTTTATTGGTGTCATCATCTGAATGATGCAAATGGTTCCTGTAGTCTGCACTTCTATTTTTTGGGAAATCCATACTCCCACACCATTCAAAGGGTGTTCATTCCAAAGTGCATAGGTAAAAATCTATGGAGATTCTCAGTCATTCAGGTTATGTTTGTCCCAAAGGTGCTTTTTCAGAAGGCAGAACTGAAGAAGTTTCTTGCATGAGAAGCAGAATGTCTTCAAAGAAACAAGAAAGTCCAGTTGCCTGCTGAAAAAGCATATTTGGGACAAACATGACCTAGTCCTAGATGACTGAGAATTGCCATAGATTGTTCCCACTCAGGTAGGATAAAAGGGGGAGATTATATCCCAGTATCTCTGGGCAGAATGAAACGATCCTATTCAAAAGCCCTTTACCTTTTTGGAGGCAGGGGTCAGGTTCCCCAACCATGTCTGTTTTCACTTTCATCTCCTAGGGCAGTGGTGGCTAATCTTTTTTGGCTCCCGTGCTGAAAATAGTGTGCGCGCTTGTATGCCAGCACCCAGAAGGCAATGCGCGCTGCCCCCCATGCACCATGCATCTCTGCGCATGCGCACGCGATCCTCCTGTGTGCCCTCTTGTGCATGCACGTGCATCTCCCGTGCCCCCGCCCCCCATGCATGAACACCAGATACCTGACAATTAGCTGTCGGGTGCGTGGCGCATGCGCATGTGCAGTAGGACTCTTCCGGGCAACCTCTCACATGCCGACAGAAGTGGCTCTGCATGCCACTTCCAGCATGCGTGCCATAGGTTCACCATCACAGCCCTAGGATACTTCAACTGCTTCTCTGGTCAATTTTCTTTCTACCCAAAATCTGTTAAGTAAAGATGGAAACGTGACTTTTGATCCGTAATAATAAGACCCATTTATCTGGAAGTACCCACCTAATTTAGATCAAATCTTAGGTCAGCTGATTTGATTTGCAACAAGGATATGGACATGGGAGGCCAGCGCAGAAGCAAAATATTTTATTATCACCAGATGTTTGCGGATTTTTGTTCTTGCAAGATCTGATAAGATTGCTTGCTTCTTGTTCTTAGCCTTTCAAGATGGACAGATTTGTGAATGACCACAGCTCAGCTGCTTTCATGTGATGGAAGAGCAAAAATGGGGCAGTATGGAAATGCCCTCACCATAGCAATCCTACTCAGAACCTCTTCAAACTAACTGTGGCAAGCCAGGTTCTACCACTCGAGATGAATTCATCGATTCATAGCGTAGATTTGCATGAGGTTTTGCACACGTTTTGAAGAATCATTTATGGGTCAGATGCTGTAGAAGATCCATTATTTCAAGCCATCCCGATTGACTGGTGGGCTTACAAACTTCTCCAAAAATAGAGTGAGTCATAGCGAGAAGACAAGCAAGGTTAAATTAGTTGACATCCTCCTGTGCTCCTCCAGGAAAGGATCCTTCAGCAAACTGTCAGGATTTAGAATCACAAATTGTGATGGGTGGTGCTTGAAATATCTCTCTAAGCCAGATAGAATGAAGCCTGCGTGAAGAATTCACCACTCCAATTAGAGGCTTTTTAGCTTCGGTGACAACTTGAAATGCATTCCTGGGGCTCACTTTAAAAAATTGTAATGGGGTGAGTCCATACACATCCTTGTCATTTCAGACTTTTTTTAAAGTTTATCCAAGAGGAAACATTCAAGGTGATTGTTTCTTAAAGTCATCTCCTCAAGTCAAACTCATTCAAAATACAAATCAGATTTTCAGACATGAATTTGTTTCTAATCATTTTATAAGGGGTCTGCCAAACAGCAAGTTTAGTTTAGTTTAGTTTGTCATTGCACCTCGTACAACGAAATTAAATACCATCTTCAGTGTATATTATGACTATGAAAATAAACACAAACACACATCCTTCATATTCTATACATTGAATCAAAACCCCCTGATATTGCATTAATATTGCACTATACAGTAGAATTCAACAGAGCTGAATTCTAGAGCTACTGCCCTGGGATAGAAGCTGTTTTTCAGCCTATTTGTCCTTGTTCTATTACCCTGTACCATCTGCCAGATGGTAATGGTACTCAAAAAAGTGATGGTACTCAAAAAAGAGTGATGATGGTCTTTTTTGATGGTACTCAAAAAAGAGTACCCAGGATGAGATGGATCTTTGAGAATGTTTTGAATTTTCTCAAGCAGCAGGAGCTATAAAGCTCTTCCAGAGGGAAAAGGGCAACCAATGATCTTTTGGGCAATGATGTTAACCCTCTGGAGTGCTTTCCTATCTGCCACTGTGCAATTGGCAAACCATACAGAAGTGCAGTAAGTTAAGATACTCTCTATGGTGCAGCGGTAGAAGGTCAGCAGCAGTTTTTCATTCAGTTGTTGTTTTCTGAGAAGTCTCAGATAGTATAATCTCTGCTGGACCCTTTTGATCAGTGCTGCAATGTGAGCACCTCAGGTTAGGTCTTCTTTTATGGTAATATCCAAAAACTTAAAACTGGCCACTTGCTCCACTCAGTTTCTATTGATAAGCAAGGGCTGGATGTCTGCTCTGTTCCTTCTATAGTCCACTATAAGCTCCTTGGTCTTATTGGTGTTGAGGACCAAGTTATTGTTTCTACACCATGAAACAACCAGTCCACCTCATCTCAGTAGGCAGACTCGTCCTCCCCAACCCCCGATGAGTCCCACCATTGTTGTATTATTTGAAAAGTGTGGAGAAAAGCAAAATTAATTTCAACGTGAGCATTTCCTCCTCTTTCCCGTATACAATCGACCCGCTTGTGGCACACACACACACAAAAATACTTATATGAAGATCCTAATCATAAAGGGTCATAAAACATTGTTCCAATTTCATTGCTACTGTATTGTGAAAAATGAAAGTGTTTTGCTTGCACCCTCTACTGTCCAAAGAAAGATGTGGACGTAGTAAATCAGTAGGACTAGTGTTTTGCAAGGAGGCTGAAATAAAGCAAGTTCATTTTGCCCACTGCTGAAAGGGCTGCTGGAAAATTCAGTTGCCTGGATTTGAGAAACTGGACAACTAACTTTCCAGGAAGTTAGATAAACGTCCTGCCTTTAACAGCCCAAATAAGTTCACATTATACTCACCAGGAGAACAAACGACAAGGCAAATAGTTTATCAAGTATTTCAATCAGGCAGATAGTGTTATAAATCTTTTCAGGGAACAGTGAGACAAAGGAAAAAACATAGGCTGGCATCTTTTTCCCCCCTCAAGCATCAGGCGATTGGCCAATGATAATCATTAAATCCAAAAGAAAAGGGTGGAAGCGCGTCAGTAGAAAACATAAAAGCAAAATAAGAATAATCAAGTTATCTGGCCAGATTTAAAATCTGCTTCAGCCAATAAATAGACATAGTGAAAATTATTTGTTATCATTGTATTCATTATAGAGGCTTCCAAGCCCAGTTCAAAGTATTGGTGATGACCCATAAACATAGTTAGATACCACAGCCATATTTTCTTGGGGGGGAGGGAATAAAGACCTGAAAAAGGGGCCAATCTGTTGATAAGGATTTTTTAAAAATGTAATGGTTTATAACTTTGCTTACAAAGGAAGAATCAGGAGCACAACCAAGAAAATAAATGATTAAATTAAGCCAATCTGAAGGATAGCTTTCTAAAATCAAGGTTCTATGGTTGCTGTAGTTACAGAGTGTAGCACCTTGTTCCATTAGTTAGTGCAAGATTAAACCTGCCTATCCAGTGAGAAGAAAAAACAACAGAACAGAAGAAAAAGATGCAAGTGCTCTCATAGTAGATGAACACTTGCAAAATGAACAAATCATGTCACCAGACAATTTACAGTTCAGTGGAGGGATTCAAACTTTTTTACTACCGGTTCTGTGGGTGTGGCTTGGTGGGCATGGCAGGGGAAGGATACTGTAAAATCTCCAGTCAGAGGTGGGATTTGCCAGTTCTCCAAACTACCCAAAATTTCCGCTACCAGTTCTCCAGAACTGGTCAGAACCTGCTGAATATCACCTCTGTTACAGTTACAAGGCAAACAAAATTACAACTTACAAGGCAAACAAAGTTCTGGGATGCATCACTAGAGGGATAAACAGCAGGGAAAAGGAGGTCCTAATCCAGATGTACAGGTAATCCTCGACTTACAACAGTTCTTTTAGTGACCATTCAAAGTTACAACAGCTCTGAAAAAAATGCCTTATGATCATTAGAATTAGATTAGAATTCTTTTATTGGCCAAGTGTGATTGGACACACAAGGAATTTGTCTTGGTGCAAATGCTCTCAGTGTACATAAAAGAAAAGATACATTCATGAAGAGTAAAGAAGGTATGACACTTAATAGACATAGGGTACAATAAGCAATCAAATCATACCAATTAATAGTCAATATAGATTATAAGGATACAAGTGACAAAGTTAAGTCACAAGTGGGAGGGGATGAGCGATAAGGAGTGATGAGAAGATTAATAGTAATAGTAGTAGTTTCATTTTTCACTTACAACCGTTGCAGCATCCCAATGGTCACACGATCAAAATTCAGATGCTTGGCAACTGGTTCATATTTATGATGACTGCAGTGTCCTGGAGTCATGTTATAAGCTTTTGCGAGCTTCTGACAAGCAAAGTCAATGGGGAAGCCAGATTCACTTTACAACCCTGTTACTAATTTAACAAATGCAATGATTCACTTAACAACCATGGCAAGAAAAATCATAAACTCGCTTAACAAATGTCACTTAGCAACATAAATTTTGAGCTCAATTGTTGTCATACCTCATGGACTACCTCTATAGGTTTGTAGTCAGACCCCATTCAGAATAGCATTCAGTACTGAAGACCTCATTTAAAAAAAGATATTGGCAAGATTGAGCAAGTAAAGAGATGGGTCAACAAAAATGGTGCAAAGTCTGAAAGACAAAACATATCAGCAGAGATTGGACAAACTGAACATATATAGTCTGGAGGATAGGAGGGAAATGGGGGGAGATGGAAAAAATTGAAACCCTTAAATATATTAAGGATGTGAATAAGGTTCTAGAAGGCACTATTTTCAATAAATACACAAAAATCAAAAACCCAAGGACATAACTTCAAACTGACAGGAAGGAAAGTCCAAAAGTAATGTTAGAAAGTTATTATTTCAAAGAAAGAATAGAAGAAACTTAAGGCCTGGTCCCACTGGCTGACGGACGCAAAACGTATGCATAAAGGACACAGCGGACGAGCAAAATTTTGGGAGTGGCTCCATCTATTGTCATCCGCTCCAAAAAGTGGTGAAAATTTGCAAAAACAGAATGGAAAAGAACGGAAAGGAACGGACATGGGTAGTATAAAGCGGGGATGTTAAATGGATGTTCATAGGAAGCCTAGCGGATGACACTGGATGGAAGCGGATGACACATCCAAAGGGGTTCCGGGGGAGAATTTCGAAACGGACACATAGCGGAAGGGGTGGATGCATAGCGGATGAAGCGGATGCATCACGGACACCTATAGGAAACAAAGGGGATGCTGCACGGATGGATATAGGATTCAAAGCGTTCACTGCACATGCAGGGAGTATGAATTGCGACAGCTCCGCGGATATGAAAGGATGCAGCACGCACACAGTCAGCATACAGGGGAAAGACGTGCTGCCACATACATCTGGCAGGAACACCATGGTTCGTCAGTCAGGCAAGAAGAGGAAGCCCGTGCCTACTCGTTCCAGCCCTGGCAAGGTGAAGAAGGCCAGAACCAGCATCTCACCCCCTGGCACTGACTCTGAGCCCTCAAAGCCCTGCTGCTGAAGGCTTTGCTGCTCAAGCCCCTGAAGGGCCTGCTGCTCAAGCCCTTGAAGGTCCTGCTGAACTCTCTGCCAGAGGGAGGAAGAGGCAAGGGAAGCAGAAGGGAGAGAGGAAACAGTACACCGTTTCCGAGGAGCACGAGGATGAGGTGCTGGAATGGCTGAGGGAGAACGAGTACCTCTGGAGAAAGGGCCAAAGACTGTTTCGCGACACCAAGAAGCAGGCAGCTTGGAGAGACGAGGCAGAGAGCCTGGGGTACACTGCAGAAATACTCCTGGGATGGTGGAAGCACATGCACACCTGGTATGGCAAGCTACACCTCAAGAAATCCGGGCAGGCCGCTGTCAAGCTCACTGACCGGGAGATGTGCGTCATGGCCAAGTGCAGTTTCCTGGAGGGTGAGATCTGCCACTGAGGAGCAGCCCCTCTGAGACCCCTCTCGCTAAGACAGCCCAAAGACAGCCAGTCCTCTTTCAGCCAGGAGCCAGCTACCCTGTCCAGGCAGGTGTCTTCAGAGGGCCCCACGGCAGAGACCCCCCCTGACAGCTGCACTCCCCATGCCGGCAGACTTGGAGGATCCCATGGAGGATGACGCCCTGCTGTCACAAATGGAGGAAGAAGCAGCAGCCACCAGAGGCCAACCCACCCCCACCCCCACCCCCAGCTCCAGAGGATGCAGGCAGAGAGGCAGACTGGAGGGCCAGGACCACAGCGTGCTGTTGGAGATCAGGGACACAATGAAGACCAGCACAGAACTTCTCTCAGCTGGTCCACAGCGACATACCATCCTTGGACCGGAAGCCCTTCATCAGCTACATGAGCCAGACCCTGAGGGACCTGCCTGAGGCCCAGTACCAGGTGATGAAGCAGAAGATCACAGCTCTTCTGCACCACCCTCCAGGCCCAGCTGAAGCTGCTCCTACCCAGTCCAGGTCTGCTCCTCCACCCCAGGCGATGTCACAGCCCTTCCACGGCTTTCAACAGCCCCTCACCTACCAAGGCTACGACTAACAGGACTTCCCACAGCAAAAGCAGAACTTCCCAATCCAGGCCCAGGTTCATCATACACCACAGACGCCACTCCTCACCGAGATGCAGACCAGACAGCCCCACTACACTCCTCCTTCCTCCACCCCACAGCCAAGCCCATCAACGGACAATCTGTCGTCAGTATTGGGCCTGACATCTCAAGTCCTTGATGAAGGGCCTCTCAACCTCACAGGACTGGGTCAGCTCTCAGATAGCTTCCTGAATACACCACCACCTGTTGTACCCTCGGGGCCAAGCACCCCAATGGTGCCTCAGACCAGCACTCAAGCCACAGCCACCTCCACAGTCCCTGCCCGCTTAACAGCTGAGACCATGGACATGACTCAGAATGACTGAGAATAGTGTCAGAGACTGAATTGTTTACTTGTTAAGTTTATCTTTGCTTAAGACACTTTACTTGGTTCATTTTGCTTTTTTAATAAAGTCATAAAGTTTACCTAAGAAAGTTAATAAAAGTTATCTTTGCTTAACACACTTAATCCAGTTTACTTGGTTCATTTTGCTTCTTTAATAAAGTCATAAAGTTTACCTAAGACAGTTAATAAAGGTTATCTTTGCTTAAGACACTTGGTTCATTTTTTTTACTTAATAAAGTGTTGGTGAAAACTTTGAAAAAATGGTTAAGCCTTTGCATGCTTATGGGATAGGAAAGGATAGTTGTGGGATAGATAAACCTCCAGTGCAAGTATAGTGGGACTGTATGGTCCACCATCCCAGCTGCCACACATAGGAACCTTTTTTATCAGTAAGAATTTATTCATAGATCAACACATTTTAAAATAAACAAAGCTCTTTATTAATGCCCTATTCATTGTAGGACCACTCAACATACATGTCACAATCTCATCAGTGTTATGCAACAGTCTCAAGGAAGTATCCATTAATCATCTATCATCCTGTCTTGCCACTCCACTGCTCCAGCTGAGGAGTTGCACCAGTGTCTCAGTAGGTTGCACTGCTTCTTCCCTTCACGTGAAGCTCTGTTGGGGCCTTGTACATCCACAGTGTCCATCAGGTTACGTCCTTACCTTCATTCACCAGGCTCCATGTCCCCATTCCCTTGTTGACAGTCGACAAGTCTGTTCTGCAACACTGGGTAGCGGGTGCGCATGAGATTGTGCAGGATGCAGCAAGCTTCCATGATGCTCCTCAGAGTCTCTGTGTCATGCTGCACGGTGGTAAGAAGTATCTGGAACCTGTTGGCCAGGATGCCAAAGGCGTTCTCCACCACCCGTCTTGCCCTGGACAGCCTGTAGTTGAAGATCCTCTCTTCGTGGGTGAGGTATCTTGAAGTGTATGGCTTCATGAGGTAGGTTCTGAGGGAGAAGGTGACATCACCAACGATGAAGTAGGGCATATCTTGTGTGTCATTGGGATAGGGGGTCTGGATCTGGAAAACCCATGATGAGGTTGCGTTCCAGCCCATCCTTGAGGTCACTTGCGTTGTATACCTGGCCATCTGAAGCTGACCCATTGCCTGAAGCATCGATGTAGATTAACTTGTAGTCAGCATGAACCATGGCAAAGAGAATGATACTGAAGAAGCCCTTGTAGTTGTAATTAGTGGACCCTGAGTTGGCTGGAGGTTTGCAGGCCACGTGCTTCCCATCTATGGCTCCAACGGTGTGGGGAAAGTTCCACCTCTGATACCACTCTTCTGCAAGTTTTCTCCAGCCTTCTTCAGTGGTGGGGCACTTGAGGAGCTCCGCCATGTATTCTTCAATGATGGCCTGCACCACTTCTCTGACCACTTTGCTGATGCTGTTGTGTGGCACCCTCCACGCATACTGCATGTTTCTGTATGTGGTTCCAGAGGTCAGGTGCCGCAGAGTCAGTGCCACCTTCAGTCCAGGGGCCAGGTTGGCATGGAAGTTGGTGCTAGGCTTGGTCAACCTGGGTCTCAGATGCTCTACAAGTTTGTCAAACATGGCTGGTGGCATCCTCATGAAGTGATGGAATGCACGAGGGTCTTCATTCCTCAGCTCCACCATCAACTGGTCATACAGTCCAAACTCCATTCTTCTCACGATCCATCCTCGGACCCACACAGCTCTTGGACGTCTCCTTCTTCTCCTTCTGTATAAAAGTGGAAACAGTCTGAACAGGTTTTGGTTCTGGTGATGAATGAGCGCAGCTATCATACGGACTGTGTCATCATCCATGGTGGAGAACAATTGATGATGTTGGAGACCAAGACCAAGGGTGAAGAGGTCTGTACACCACGGCTGCTGGACTCATACTGAGATCCAGATGATTTTCTCCCCCTTTTTATAGGAAATATCAGTTGTCTGCTAGGTGTCCTTCTACATACTCTAGACATACTCTAGACATCCTAAATATACAAGATGCATCCCAGATACAAACGTTTTGTCTGTTTTTAATCCTTTATATACAAGATGCATACGCTTACATCCTTTCTATTTCCGTGCTACTAACGCTGTGTAGACGTTCCATGTACCTTTTGTTTCCTCCCTCTTTCCGTTTTCAGCTGCAGCTGATGTGAGTTGAGGGGATGGCCAGAGGATGCAGAGAGGATACAGTGGACGTTTAACGGATGATAACGGACATAGAACATTTGTTGCCCCTATATGTCGCGGATGTACATCGTACGTGGCAGAAAGTTCATCCGTTCACAAAGTTTTGTGCAGCTCAAAACTTCTTGCGCAGATGAAATCTCAGTGGACGGATGCTCGAGGGATAGAGCGTATGAAACACGTATGCAGTGAGTACACAACGGATGCATCACGTTTTCCAACGGATGGCAAGCTTTTTTAAACGTTTTACATCCTCTTTGTATCCGTAAGTGCAGTGGGACCGGGCCTTAGAACCAATTTATAGCAGAGGTAGTGAGTCAATCATCGGTAACTGAGTTTAATCGTGCTTGGAATAAACACAGGACCATCATCTCATAAAAATAAAAAAATAAAGTCTAAAAATAATAATTTTTAGATAGGTGGACAAAACAAAATAGCAAAACCAGTCTAAACATGTCGCTGACTGTGCGACAAACAAAAATAAACTAAAAAGAAAATCTCTCTAGTAGAGGAATTAATTCCTCCTCCTCAATTTACCAGGGAGAACCGTGAATTATACAGCCAGTGGGAAGTTAGAAACAGCAAATTATATATGTAGGACACAGGAAAGTATGTGCAAAACAAAGAGAGAATTAGTCGAAACAGAATTAGGAGAGGCAAAAAAAGTAGCTTAAAATGTAACAAGATGGTGCTCTGTTGGAAATCCTTTGGTTTAACTTCAAATTTTGAAACATTTATTTCGAAACCTTGATTGATTGATTGAAGATTTATTCTAGAAATAAACAAAATAGAAATAAATATAGACGCCTCTTTTGTTTACAGAGACGTTTCTTTTCCCAACGCCGCTTTGGGCGCCAAACATATTTTCAGACGGCAGATAGGCAGGCAGGCAGGCAGACATCTTGAATGAAAACACAGGTAACTGTTTCGTACAAACGCCCTTAACAAGCCCGCTGTATTCTGCACCATGCTTATATTTTGTACTTGATTTCACGATCGCGCCTTCCGAAATAACGGGTTTCGAAACCGTGCGTGGATTGCAAGAGATGCACTTTTGTTTCCTTGCTGAATTCGACCAAGGTTGGAGGATCCATCATACCTCCAAGCCTGTAAGAGTCGCTGCAAAAGCGCCTTTGGGCCGTGAGGGCCGTGTTGGCTGTCATTTTCCGGTTACGTCCTCTTCTTCCCTCCCCCCCTTCCTTCTTCCCTTCCTTCCTTCCTTCTGGCGCACGTGTCCAGTGCGTTGCCCTGTTCTCCGGTCTTAACTCTTGCGGAAGGATGGCGGCCCATACCGGGAAGCTTCCGATGCGGCTTCTGCGCAAGAAGCTGGAAAAGCGCAACCGCAAGATCCGTCAACGCAATTTGGCCCGGCAAGGAGCCGCCGACCAAGGCCTGGCCGCTGGAGCATCGCCTGCGGGAGGAACGCTCGGTGAGGGCATCATCATCATCATCATCATCATCATCTCTCCGAGTGCCAGGGTGTGGAAGGAAGCCGGTGGCGTCCTTGAAGTGGCCTGGTTTCTTCAGGGCAGACTGGATTGCCTCTTGCGCAGAAAGGGGCTCCCGCGATGCGGGTTGATAACGATGTCGGAGGAAAGCCAGCTTGGGTTTTGAGGGGACTTCTCAACAACGTTTGACACAAAACCGCACGGTTAAGAAGCAAACTCAACCGTCGCGGTGTACATGCATCCACCCTATCAATCATTTGCAAAAAATAAAAATAAAAAAGTTGCCCAGATGGGGTGAGGGGATGGTATGTTTGCGTGAGATAAAGAAACCTGAGGGATATTTTTGCTTGGAAAAGGAAAGCCAACTCATGCAGGGATGATCAGCTGATCGCTTTCAAGTGCATTTCTTTCGTTAAATACTGTAGAAATGATCCCTGAAAGTTATAATCTGATGGAGTTTTGATGTCAGGGGCAAGTAAGCAGAAACTGGAGTTGAGTTCAAATGACGAAAAGTTGATTACGTAGCAATAGCACTGAGACTTATATACCGTTTCACGGTGCTTTACAGCCCTCTCTAAGCGGTTTATAGAGTCCGCACATTGATCCCAACAACCTGGGTCCTCATGCCATGATTGCACAAGAATCTGATCTACTGAGGGTCAGGCCAAATTGGTGCGAGATAAAGGTCCTTGGGATTCAACAGAGGCTGGACTGGGGGCTCTTAAAGGAGTGCAGTGATTTCGAACTGATGGCACATTTGCCCCATCCTCGCGACCAGCCTACCCATGTCTTACATTTGAATTGTGTTGAACCCGTTAAGGACCTGCAGCAGTTTCCCTGTGGAAAAAAAAAAGTTGCAACATTAGGGCTTTTTAGTCTTACACGGGAGGCAAAGGAGTGAAGTATACAAAATGATGCACGAACAGGTTAAAATGGACAAAGGGAAGCTATTTTTCTCTTCCAAAATACTAAAATCAGAGATGACCCAATGAAATGGAATCTTAAAAAAATAAGAACCAACGAAAGGTGTGTTTTTATACATGTATTGCTCAGCCTAAGAATTTACTACCATGATGCTGGCTACCAGCTTGACTGGCCACTGTGAGAACAGCTTGCTGGATCAGATGAGTCACAAGTGCGATCCAGCAAGGTCCTTTTTAAAAAAATAAACTTTATTGATTTTACAATTAAAATGAACAAACAACACAAACACAAATGTGAAAGAAGAGAAAAAAAACAGAAAAGGAAAAAAAGGAAAAGAGGTAGAACGAGAAAGTCAGAAATTGATCTTTTTTTTGATGGCCCAAAGTAAAATAATAAATATTCAGTTCAATAAATGCTTTAGCAAGTATGGTAGAATACAGGGGCTTAATTTATATTCTTGTATAAACAGTGTGTGGTATATTCATTGATCCTTGTTGCCTGAATGAGATTTCCAGATACATTTCAGCACTTAATGCCAAGCGCAGCATTGATTGACTGTTTTGTTTATGCCATTAGAAAATGCAGTGGAGAATGTCTCAGAAGAATTTTGCAACATTTCAGAAACATTAATGAAAGACCACAAAGTGACAGAGGGAGAATTGCCTGATGTAACAAAAGCTGAGGAACGTGAGTGTAAACAACCTAGGATGAAGAAGAAGAAGAAAAAGAAAAGGAAAACTGAAAATTGTGCAGAAAATGGTATGATAGCTCTTATTTTTACTTCTTTTCAACTGAGCATTATTTTATTTCCTTGATTCTTTTTCTCCCCATGATAATATTATAGTATTCTTTTTATTAAAATATTTTATTTTAAAATTACATACATACACTTGAGCATACCATATACAAAAGCTACAACAATTGATGCTCTTTAGCTTAGCAGATATCAGAAGACATAATACAGGTACATATAATCATTCATGGCATAGGTAACTTGAAGGCAAAAAAAAAAAAAGAGTTTCTTCTTTTCTGATGATACTGAAATGATGTCCAATATCATCCACTGTAATAGAAAGCAGGTAAATTTAATACCAGCAGAAGGAAAGACTTTTCTTAGATAGTGCATAGGTATAGTGGAATTTACTGCCAGCAATTGTAATGGCAACCCTTGGTAGACAAGTGGGTAGATTCATGCAGTATCATACTATTACCAGATGCTAATATTGACGCCTGTTGAATCATGAACAGCCTCCCTTAAATATTGGTCGCTAGGATGTGGTAGTAGATATGGGTAGTCCTCGAGTTAAAACCACTATTGAGCCTGAAATTTCTGTTGCTCAATGAAACATTTGTTAAGTGAGTTTGTCCCAATTTATGACTTTTCTTGCTACTGTTAAGCATTTGTTAAAGTTAGTTAACATGATTGTTAAGTGATCTGGATTCCCCATTGACTTTGTTTGTCAGAAGGTTGCAAAAGCTGATCACATGACCTCAGGATACATCTACCATCATAAATATGAACCAGTTGCCACCCATAGGAATTTTGATCATGTGACCAAGGGAATGCTGCAGCGGTTGTAGGTGTGAAAAACAGTCTTAAGTCATTTTTTTCAGTGTCGTAACTTTGAACGGTCACTAAATGAACTGTTGTAAGTCGAGGACTGCTTGTATTCCTTTCATCCCAGGCATATCAACATCTAGTTGCCACTATGGGTTACAAAACACTGGACTAGATGGGCATATCCATTAGAGCTTTTCTCCGGTAACAGTGCATGCTGAGATTCAGTAATAATGAAACAAGTCCTGTGCTGAGTATATGCCCTCAGCCGTACAACAGGTTGAAATAGATAATTCATGAAGAAAGGCTATATTAGCTTTCCTAAATAAAATGGAATCTCTAAACTTATGTGGAACTATCTCATCATTCTTGTCCATCCATTTCTAGCTGGTAAAATGTTTCATAAAATGGGCATTTCACCTGATCAAATTCAACAACACAAAACTTAAGTCTATTAGAAACTGCTGTCATAATCTCCTTGGTTTTTCAGTTCATTCTCTTCCACTTTCAGAACAGAGGATTTATATTATACAGCGTTTACTTGTTTATTTCATGGCCGCTTAGAGGGATATATGGCAGCGGGATATAAGGAAACAAAACTTTATGTCTAAAAAATGTCTGCCTTTGGAGCAGGTTTAATGTTCAGTGGAGAGAGTACTGCTTCATCTTCAGATAATTATTGATAAAGAAAATTGGTTTTGTGGTATGCAGGTGGTAAAAAAGCAAAAATTGAGGAAGATCTTGAAACACAAGAGGCTTTACCTGGGAATCTCAAAGTAGAAGAAAATGCTGAAGAACTGACTGAAGAAGAAGCATCTGATGATGCTGATGGACCTGTCTTGCCTCTGGGTTTAACAGGCAAGTTTCCTCAATGCTGTTTCTCAGATCTTGCATGTTGATATATTCTCAGTAAATCATAAATGCATGGAATACATCTTATCAAACTCAAGGTAATTTAAAAATATATAATAATGGCATGCAGCATACTAAACTTGTAATCTCTTTTTTATTGAACTTAGAGGTCAAGCCTTTGGCCTTGGTTACATATTTATTTGTTTTAATTGTTAGTGCACTGGCTTGTGGGTAACATAAAATGTATACCAAAAAGATCCATTCCTAGTGATTATTAAAGGATACGACATTAAGAAAAAATGTGATTAACAGCTTCGAGTACTTCTGATGGATGAAGGGCTGTAACCCAAATAAATAAATATAAAATCAGTGGGCTTCAAGGATAATTTAAATAAATCCAGGGATGTTTGTTGAATTTTTTTTTGAGGAATGTGATATATATAGAAATGCATTATTTAAATCTAAATAGTACAAATTTTCCAAAATAGAGTGGCTTAATTTGGCTCAGCCTTAAATGATTTGATGACCTAATATTTCCTTCCATGTTTATCTTCCTGCTTGATGTTTATTTATTTGTTTATTTGTAAATTTATAAGTTTATTTATTTACAAATATGCCAAGGTAGCAAACATATCAAACAAATCTTTCTGATCCTATTTTCCCTCCAACAACAATCATATGAGGTGGGTAGAACTGAGAGAGAGTCCAAAGTCACTCAGATTGATGCTCTTTCATGATTAAGGCGGGAATAGAACCCATGGTTTCCAGTCTGATGTCTTAAATACTACACCAAATTGGTTCTCAATTGTTTAAACTAAGCAAACTTAAACTGAGTTCTATTTTAATACAATTGACTTCTTTTTTTATCTATAGCGATTGATTAGGAGCAATTAAATCAGGCTGACATTGCTTGTCTCTTCAGGTGCTTTTGAGGATACTTCTTTTGAGTCTCTTAATGACCTTGTCAGTGAGAACACGTTGAAAGGGATAGCAGACATGGGATTTACACACATGACAGAAATTCAGCATAAAAGTATTAAGCCGCTTTTGGAAGGCAGGTAAGAAACATTTTTAAAGGGAAATGAATTTCTGTCACAGATGATTGACAGGCAGAAAGCAGTAATGATTAAAAATGTTGTCTTGGAGTTATATTATTCAGTTAATCAGCCTTATTTATGAAATATTAATTAATTTTAAGTTCATATTAATGAAAAAATGTTAACTTCCAACCAACTTACACATTCCTTTTTTCTCTTTTCTTTTTGTAATTATCCCACATGCAGAGATATTTTAGCAGCTGCAAAAACTGGCAGTGGCAAAACTCTTGCATTTCTCATTCCAGCCATAGAACTTATCTACAAGTTAAAATTTATGCCTAGAAATGGTGAGAATTTTTTTTCTTGAAATAACATTTGAAATATTGATAAATGTGTAGAAGGGCCAAATAGTGATTTCGGTTGGGAAAAGAGATTTCTAACTTGATGGCAATTACTTTTTTAATTTGGTTGTCTTGTTTTGGCGGGATCTTGTTTAAAATGAGCAGGGGTTTCTGATGTCTATTGTTTACTTTGACTGAGTGAGGGCAGCAGTATTGCATCTCTTCACTGTACCTGAGGTGGCAGAGTATGTGTTCCTATGTGTTTGGTTGAACCACAGTCAAAAGTTGGAGTCCTTTTGGTGTATCAGTCCTCTTCCATGAGCTGGGCTCTCTAGTCACCAGCTTGATCATCTTCCTCTGTACCTAGTGGGTTTGAAAGGAGATAGTTTAGTAGACATAAGAGTTTATAGCCAACATGATGGCAACCATGAATTTGGTGATCCGTGGAAATCTGAGCTCCAAATTTGTAGGTAAGGCCCATGTTAAAACTTGTTTTTATCTCTGGGCAGTTAGCAATCAGGATGCTAAGAATGCAGTATTACTGTCTTTTATATGTCATGGTCAGGTTGTGTCCTGGTCCAAATGCAGTTGACTGCCACCTGTTCCCTCTGTGGGGCTTGACCCATTCATTTGGTCCACCTTAGGCACCGTATGGAGCCAAATGATTTTCCTAGGTATTTGACAGTTTCCTTGACATGAGTAGAGATTGAGTTGAGAGACTGATCCATCGGGAAGCAGGGTATCAGGTCCCTGACAAAATTTCTCCTGACTATTGGCCAGTCTGAATGATCCCTTGGTTTTTGTAAGATGGGAGATGAAGTGGCAGAAGCAATGCCTAGAATACAAGTGGAAGGCAGTGAAGACTGAATCTGACTAAGCACAGCTAATGTGCCCAGATTTGGGCCAACTCTGTGGCAATACATGAGGCAAAATTATGTAATTCTCTCTTATTGTGTCAAAAAGTAATCATCCAGTAGCTCATTTCTCCTAATTTATTTGAGTAAAGTGTTGTCTTGTAGAATTGCCACTCTGACCAACTAGCTGGGCTGAATCCCAGGAGAGTTGATCTTCTATAGTAGGTCTAGCCTTCAGGAGTGGTTTCCCATTGGAGGTTCTGTTGGCTCTGGCATTGTCCACTTTCCAGAAGAAATTGATAATGGAACTCTCTTGAAGGACATTTGTTTTGTGACAGCATCTGTTGTTAGCAGGCTTTAAAAAGTATTTTGGGTTTGTATTACAGATAGTCCACAACTTACAACCTCAATTGAGCCCAAAATTATGTTGTTAAGTGAAAATTTTGTAAAGTGAGTTTTATCCCATTTTACGACTTGTCACATTTGTTAACTGAATCACTGAAGTTGTTAAATTAGTGACATGGTTGTTAAGTAAATCCGGCTTCGCCATTGTCTTTGCTTGTCAGAAGGTTGCAAAAAGTGATCATACGATCACTTTAATAATCATAAATATGAACCATATCGAAAGTAAACATCGAAATGTAAATCACACGTTAAAATGGTCATAAATGTGAAGAATTGTCATGGCTCACTTTTTTCAGTGCCGTTGTAACTTCAACCGAGCACTAACTGAACTATTGCAAGTTGAGGACTACCTGTATACTGTGTGTGTGTGGGGGGGGGGGTTGTTTTGTTTTTTGCTGCCAAGGCTTTAGATTGCTTAGATTGCAGTAAGATGATAGACAGGCAAACAGATAGGTTTGCCATTATCAATTAGAAACTCTCTAGACATCTCTGTTTCCCTTCTTCTTTTTAGGAACAGGTGTTCTCATTCTCTCACCAACTCGAGAACTTGCCATGCAGACTTATGGTGTTCTCAAAGAACTGATGACTCATCATGTCCACACCTATGGCTTGATAATGGGGGGCAGTAATAGATCAGTCGAGGTACAAAAACTTGGAAATGGCATAAACATCATTGTCGCAACTCCAGGCAGGCTTCTGGACCATCTGCAGGTAAAACAGATAGTATTGTGTCATGTACATCCTCTCTTTTGTCCATGTGTGTCGTTGACATCACTGTTGGATGTGTTTTAGAATACTCCAGGATTTATGTACAAGAACCTGCAGTGTCTGGTAATTGATGAAGCTGACAGAATTTTAGAAGTTGGGTTTGAAGAAGAAATGAAACAGATCATAAAGCTTCTACCAAGTAAGTCAGATACTTATGCTATCTGTATTTTGTGACACTTAAAAGTTTATGCAGTAATCCTGAGTTATTTCCACTTTTGTAAATCCTATTCTTATATAGGCTGTACTAATACCTACAATTCACTTTAAGCACTCTACAAGTTACGTAGATCTTGAGTGTTTGCTTGATTCATATCTTTTATAGTGTTTATTGTGCATATTTACTGAAGAAAATCCTTCTCTATTCAGTGGACATTACTCCCAATTTAGAATCGTTTGAAAAAAATTAGGAAGATCCAAATTTAGAATGGCTTGAAAAAATTTAGGGTGGCTCGAAAAAACATTTATCATAATATGGATGAGTGGCTATGTATGGCATTGCTGTTTTGCCTCTGTTCTAAATGTGATGATTATTTTTTTATTATAAAAAAAGTGATCATTTTTTTATTATAAAAGCTTGTGAGACATTTGTTTTTAAAGTGATTCTAAGTGGCATGTACCACCTAGATATTTCTAATTTGTTACCTTGTTGACGTATGAAAAAAAACATGTATGTTTAATTTCATCCCTTTCTCTGCCAGAGCGTAGACAAACTATGTTGTTCTCTGCTACACAAACCCGTAAAGTTGAAGATCTGGCAAGGATTTCTTTAAAAAAGGAGCCATTATATGTTGGGGTTGACGACAATAAAGAGACAGCAACAGTAGAAGGTCTTGAACAGGTAATTTAAGCACAGATATTGTGGTAAATCATATTTTGCTTATGTGTCTGCTCTTAACACTTAATTCTCTTCTTTCTTTGGTATTCTCTTCCTTGGCCCTTTCTTTCTCATTTTGAGATTTGTATCCAAGCACAAGGATGCTTTTTTCCCTGTGTTTCTCATTCTAGATCTTCACAGTCTGTTAATTTCTCTTTCAAAATGTTCATGAATTCTTTATCAGACTTGATTGATAACTGCTGACTATATACTGACATTTCTGGATTTTCATATTCCTTCATCAGTACATTGTTGCCTGTTTTTAAATTAAAATGTATACTTGCATCCTCATTTCAAAGTCCTCAGAAATAGCAGTTTGGGAAGTCAATAATCATTTTCAAACAATTACAGGGATATGTAATATGCCCCTCAGAAAAGAGATTCCTCCTGCTCTTTACTTTCCTAAAGAAGAATCGGAAAAAGAAGTTAATGGTGTTCTTCTCCTCATGTATGTCCGTGAAATACCACTATGAACTTCTTAACTACATTGATCTGCCGGTATTGGCTATTCATGTAAGTATTCATGATTTGGATGAATTGATGTACACACACCTACTGTCATGCCCCTGTTGGAGTCTGACTCTTGAGTGAGAGATAGAACAGCTGACAGGGAGTAGGAGTGTGGCTCCGGTGGTTGTGGAGGAAACTGGGGAAGGGCACAGGCTGGATGGGGTATTCAGAGGAAGACCCAGGCCCATCCCCCCTTCATCCTAGGGCACGCAGGGAGGAGTGGATAAGGGAGAAACGTGAGTGGTGTGGTCTATGGGGGAGGAAGGGGCCTGATCCCCTTCATGGGCTGCAGCTGGGAGGACTGATTAAAAGGACAAACTGCGCATGGCAAAGGTGCTTGAAGCAAAGTGTGCATTCTTGTCGGAGCTTATCTGTGTTTGGTTTCCTCCCAACTACGGTTGCTGCATTATCTGGTAGAAGTCTGCAATTAATCATCCTTGCCTGCCGTAGTAATTCCTTCAGTGTGGTTTGTGTTGGGTTTTTTATTTTGAATTCACTTTACTTTGGGTGCAGACTGTATTTACTCCCTCCGTAAGCTGTTTTCTTTAATAAGAGTTTGATACCCTGCTGAGGATAATTGGACATTGGGGCCAAGTTGGAGGCATTAAAGGGACTTACTTCTATTTTTGTGACTTGGTTATTTTTGTGTCACGCATCACACCTGTAGGTCATCACACTTACAGTACTGTGCAAAAGTCTTAGGCTGCCATTAGATTTGTTGTGGTAGCAAATGTATAATGACCATACATATAATAATGTCTCAGTCTCCTTATTAGAATACAACCAGAAAAGACAGGAAATTTGTAGGCAGTATTCAAAAAACAGGAAAAACAAAAAAACAGCTTCTATGCGCCAAAGTGTCAAATACAGATAGGCCTTGAGTTACAACAGGTCATTTAGTGACTACTCAAAGTCATAACAGCACTGAAAAAAGTGACTTATGACCATTTTTCATACTTATAACTTGCAGCATCTCCTTGGTCATGTGATTTACATTTGGATGCTTGACAACTGGTTCACATTTATGACGGTTGTAGTGTCTCGGGGTTATGTGATTCCCCTTGTTGCAACCTTCTGACAAACCAAGTCAATGGGGAAGCCAGATTCACTTAAGTGAGACTAATTTAACAACTGCACTGATTCACTTAACAAATGTGGCAAGAAAAGTCATAAAATGAGACAAAATCCACTTCATAAATTTCTCACTTAGCAACATAAATTTTGGGCTCAATTGTGGTTGTATGTCGAGGACTATCTGTATGTAATGTGACTTCCTCATACACTTGAACGACACCTGGGTCCTGTAAACTGAAATGGGGAACCCTCAGTACTGTCATTGTTTAACACCTGTTTAACACATCCTACTATTTCATGCCAGTGACTGCTGTGAAGATAGATAGATAGATAGATAGATAGATAGATAGATAGATAGATAGATAGA
>BLBF01000032.1:12781476-12820967 GCA_015471245.1 Laticauda colubrina
AGACAGACAGACAGACAGACAGACAGACAGACAGACAGACAGACAGACAGACAGACAGACACCAGTTTTGTGCAAGACATGCTTGACCATTACATACACTACTTGCACATGTTGTATGAGTGTAATTCATTGGAAGCTTGCTAATAAGACCAACTTTCAATCACATTATTCCAGTCAAAATGTAGAATTTGACAGATTTACGGTCATACTTTTACATTAACAAGGCCACTCTCAGAGGGAAATCAACAAACAAACTGGATATTCAAGATGTGATATTCAAGACCAAAAAATAATTACAGATGTGGTCAATAAAACTTTGATACGACAAGAAATTTAATGGTGGCTTAAGACTTTTGCACACTACTGTATATTACAGTAATCCAGCATCTGGATTATAATCTAGAGTTTCTCAGTTCTAAAATACTGTCTTATGCTGGGTTGAATTCAGAGCTTTTAACACCATCAGGATATCTTTTATTTGCTAATTTCTTACATGCTGATGCTGGTTTTTCCCATTCTCCAGAATAGATTTTCAGGATATTGTATAGCTGAGGAGGGTGAGTGAAATAAATCTCCTCCATTGAATCAAAAGCCCCATCTTCTGATGGGCAGGATTGTTTCTTCTCCAGGAAGCCTTCATGACCTCCAGCCCTTTCATTGTAGTAACTTTATAAGCACTTTAACCCTTTTTGGTCAACTAATTTACCAATTTTATTTTTGACCAGCTAAGTGTCCGTGTTAACAGATTTCTGTTCTTAGATTTATGAGAGTTGTAGGGCATTGTAAATCCAGAGAATTTTCTTCTGCTCTGTGTTGCAGTGAAGATCCACTTTTGTGCCTTAGTTGGGTGTCTCAAACTGTCTTTCAAGTTTGAATAATGCAGGCTGCTTTGAGGTTATTGCAAATAGCAAGTGGCCTTTATGAAGGTTGGGGTGCATAACAACAGTGTCAGATTCTCAGCAAGATTTCAGTAGCGGAGTCATAAATTAACCTTTAAATGCCATCTGGAGCATCTTTCTCTTAAAGCTGTCTTTAAAGTGCTTGTCTGAAAATCAGGGTTCTGTCAGCAAGGTTGAAGTTGTTTGTTAGAACAGTTGTTTGCTGTCAGCAAACTATTTTAAGTGGCTCCAATTGGTATATGACATTTGCTTCTACTGTACCATGTGTAGAAGAACGGAAACACCCATTTATTCTATACATATTAACACACACACACACAAACACACAAATGGGTTTTTGTTTGTACAGGTTTTTTTGTTTCATAAATGGATTATACTCTAAGCCATTTTTATGGAAATCTGGGCATTAACTCTGTGGAAGGAATTACAAATACGATAAAAGAGAGACTGCTAATATACCCTAGAGGTATGTAAAATGTGGTTTTGCCCTTTTCTCAGACAAGAATTTAGACATTTGGGGTTTATTCCCCGCCCCCTGCTTAAAAACAAACAAAAGTACAAAACTACTACAACAGAATGATGGGAGCTGGAGATGCAATTTTAAAGCAACCAATAAATCTCAGTTGCAACCTTTTTCTGTTGCCATTGGTTGGTATGGCAATTTTAGTTCTTTTTTCTTGGTGGTTCACCAGTTCCTTATCTTGTATGTCTTTTTTCCCTAGGGCAAGCAGAAACAAACTAAACGCACAACCACGTTTTTCCAGTTCTGCAATGCAGATTCTGGAATACTCTTATGCACAGATGTAGCTGCTCGTGGGCTGGACATTCCAGAGGTTGATTGGATAGTTCAGTATGACCCACCTGATGACCCAAAGGTATAACACATTCTCGAAAATTATATAATTTACATATGCATCAATGTGAATTGTATGTGTGGCAACTACTAAAACAGGCATAGGAATGTTTTATGAGTTGACATTAGGGCAATTGCTGGAATCCTAACCTGTGTGATATTAAAATAGGAAATTAAAATAGTCTGGGATAGTTTCTTTTTAATTAACTCCAGCAAAGCTGAATTTCATATGTTCCTAATTTTTTTTATTTTTTTTATTTATTACTTTTGTATCCCGTCTGTATCTTAGATACACTGTTTTAGCATTGTAAATGTCTTCAATGTCAGTCCAAGGGTTAAGCTATTTCAGTTGGGTGCCTGGATAGGCAGCTATGTGGATAAGTGGCACTGGTTTTGAGGAAAACAAGAGAATGAACTCATATTAGTGATAGGCTCTGGGATGCTAGAATGCCTTAGTAGCCGAATCCTGAATTTAGCTATTGTTGAATCAAATGCTGACAATCAAAAATAAATACATTCAAAAAGAATCTGATGATTTAAAACCTCCAGGCTGTTTACTTTATTAGTATACAATTTGTAAAGCATATCAAGTACGAATAGGGGACTTTGGATAAATTTGCATGGCCTTCCATGCTATGCTTTCATGATTATCAACATGAAACCAAAATGTCAGTTTATACTCTTATTACTTCCCATTAATGAAAGGAATATATTCATCGTGTTGGGAGAACAGCCCGTGGAATCAATGGAAGGGGACATGCCCTGCTCATTTTACGGCCAGAAGAACTGGGATTCCTGCGTTACCTTAAGCAGGCCAGGGTAAGTTGCTATGGAGTACTGTAGCATTGGTACCACTGTTGCTGGTAACCATGATGATCAGTCTTTTTTTCTCCAGTAATATGAGTGTCTTAATGTTTAATATTTAATGATATAACTTCACTAGAAATGCAGAGCAGCTGGCCTAGCTGAACTGTGTAATATGGAATATAAAACAAGGGAGCAGTTTTAATTCAAATTACCTTAGAATAAGTAGTTGTACTAATTGGTTGCTGTGATGGTGAATTCAGGTTTCATATGATTGCTAGTACCTAGGACAGTGATGCCTAACCTTTTCATCCTCACATGCCGAAAGTGCGGGCGTGTGCCTGCACCCATAATGCAATGTGCATTCGACTCCCCCACGCATGCATGCGTGACCCCTCCATCCACATGCTGTGTATCTCTGCACTTGCACGTGTTTCCTTCCTGTGCCCCATCCCCATGCATGTGTAGCAGGTACCCGACAATCAGCTGGCTGGCGGGAGGCGCGCATGCATGCACAGTGGATCTTATCTGGAGCAATGGCAGAAGGAAGCCATTAGCTTTTCAATAGATTAGTAGTTTTAAAAAAATCTAGCTTAGCAATGTGTACATCCAGCCAACGTTTACATTTCCAGAGTTAGATTATCTAAGTTTAGGTGTGTTGAAATGTATTCTTAATATCTTGTGTTTCCATTATGTAGATTTTTTTGTTGAGAACTTATCTTTATATTTTAGGTGCCATTAAGTGAATTTGAATTTTCTTGGTCTAAAATTTCTGACATTCAATCTCAGGTAAATATAAACTATATTATGAATATTTTAAAAACTTACTTTTTTTCATTTGTATAGCTAATAAAGTATTCAGAAACAGTTCAATGATGCAAAAAACCACAAAAGATTCACAGTGGTTTTATTTTGATATTCTTGTGAAATGTGATAATAGAGATCCAAACATATGATTAAATCGGGTGCTGTATAACATTTCTAGTTAAGACTTGACTACTTTTCTAACATTGCTATTTGTGCGTCTTCGGCACAAGATACCCAGATTATGTACTCTGATTATAAGAACTGAGCCTTAAACAGAGTACAGATGAATGTATGTATCAACATTTGGATTTGTGATTTTTTTTTTAGAAAGTTTTTTTAGAACGATTCTCTGGATGAAATTGGGGCATAGAAGGGATAGATGGCAAAGAAAATGAGAGCAAGGCCAATTCTTAGTATATAAAAGAAAGTCCACTTCCAGGATGTTGCATGTATCCATGGAGAAGAATCAAATTGTGGCAATAAATTGTGACTGCTTTAGAGAGTAGGAAAGGTTTAGATGAGAATGTTTCAATGCAAGCAACCAAAGTAAGTTGCTTTATAGTACAATGTTTACAATTATCTGTGCTGCCTTAAGAGTGTTTTTCAGAATTTTAGGCAGGAATTTCTCCAGCTAACCTATCTGGAAGTTGCTCGTGTGCAAATCAAGTACTTTATGGTTGAGCAGGGGCCTTTTCCTAACTATGATCGTAGTATAGTAGCTAATCTAATATTTGAACTAATAACAAAAATAATATTATTCTATATCCATAAATCTGAAATATGTTTCAGTATCATGAATTTCAGGGTGGAGTGCAATGCAAATATACAGATAGTTCCCTGCTTGGATAAATGTCAGCTACCTATAAATAGTTTGTGACGATGAAGTAAAAAAAATATAATTCTTTGTGCCTCTTTATTCATAAAATTTCAGCTGGAAAAATTGATTGAGAAGAACTACTTCCTCCACAAATCAGCCCAAGAAGCATACAAAGCCTATATAAGAGCTTATGATTCCCACTCTTTGAAGCAGATCTACAATGTCCATAACTTGGATTTGCTCAAAGTTGCTTTGTCCTTTGGCTTCAAGGTCCCACCATTTGTAGATCTCAGTATCCTTTCACTACAAGTTAAATTACTTTTCCTCCCTCTTTCTCTCTTTTCCGATTTTTACTCCTCACCCAGTAATGTGCTTGCTTGAGTGAGTTGATGGCAATTGTTGATGAAAATAAATCATTTAAAAGTTAGTGAGATACTAATAAACTACAAGATAAATTAAATATGGGGGAAAAACAAACTTTAGATGCACGCTTGCTCATTTGTGTCGTAAGATAATCTCATTTGTTGTTTGAATGCTGTTATTGTAGTGATCTTACATGTTAACTATTTTTGTACAGTACCTGTTGTGGGGAGGGAGCTGCTTAGATATCTAACAAAGTTTGATATAAGCTGACAGTGGATGATGGGAGCAGAAATCCAATGTATCTGGAAAGTTCCATAGTTAAGGAAAGCTGGTCTTGAATCAACTACTTCTTTGTCCTCTTTTGAGCTACTGATGTGTTGCCAGCAAACTAATGTTGTGCTTTAGTGAAAGACTTATGTCAGCCTCTAAGGCAGGGGTATCAAACTGGGGGCCCACAGGCCGGATGTTTTCATGGACAGGCCCTGCCCAACCCAGCTCCACAAAGGCAAAAAACATTGCAATACTTCACATGATGCAATCAAGTTTGACACCCGTGCTCTACAGGTCCACAGCTCGTTTCCACATTTAATGTTGGTATCAAAAAAGAGGATTAACTTTGCTAGTTGTCTGTAGGAAAACCAATGGAAAAGCTAGGACCAGTAATAACCAGGCAAGTCTTATCTATAGTTAGGAACGAACTAAACATTTGTTGTGGCAATTAGTACACCTTCCACTTTTAGTGCCATGCTTTTAGCTGTTATTCAGTGCACCTTTTTTGAGCCTATGTTCCTTAACATAATCTTCAGATGTAAACAGCAGCCATGGAAAGAGACTGCAAAGAAGAGGCGGAGGAGGTGGCTTTGGCTACCAGAAGGCAAAGAATGTTCAGAAATCCAAAATCTTCAAGCATATTAACAAGAGAAAATCTGACAACAGACAGTTTTCCCGCTGAATTGCTTTATTTCGTGTTGACTGAAATGGCTGTATTACTTTTCAACCGATGTACAATTTTATTCATTTGGGGACAAAATTATATGTACAGATTTCAAATTTAAGCTCAATATTTCAACATGATCCGGTCCATTCTAATCATTATCTTAACATGGAAGAATCCTGTATGTTTTCTCCCCAGCTGTTCCATGAATAGTTGTAGACATTGGGATCTGATCCTGTACTCCAGATGGTGTAAGCTAATTTGTAGCTTCTTCGCAGTGCAGGTACCAGTGTAATCAGCTTTCCGATTGCCTAGAAATCTTCCCAAAACAGATCCCATGGTCACAGTGTATGGTATATTATATGGTTCTTTTTACTTTTCTTCTACAAGCTGTTTGAAATATTGGGCATATTCTGGAATTTGACTATAAACTATGTATTGGTTTAAAAAATAGTAATTTTCTCTTGTAAAGATTTTTACTGGGATGATCTTATTTGTAACTCAAAGTTTGGCTACTAGGATTATACTTAAACCTGAAATGTTTTCTCGTCTCAGATCTAGTGATGTCTTCAGAATGACTTTTTGTAATTAGTAAAGGAAGTTTGAAGCAGAAAGGACCATTATTTTGCAATTATATAAAGTCATACTTTGAAAGTCCTAAAATAAATAAATTGGGAAAGGTTGTACTTTGTGTGAGTTAACTGGTTACAGTCAGGAAGATAGCAAATGTTGAATTAGCATGTGGGCTATGCATTCAGAGTTGCCAATTCTGATCTGCAGGTGCTTTCTTAAATTTCTTATACAAGCTTCCACCTTTGTTGCAAATGCATTTATGCCTTGTTTACATAGCTGACTTGATTGGAAGAATTTGCCTTTTGAAATTGCTGCAATAGCACAACACAGGTAGTCATTCTTAGCTGGGAGTCATGCATGGGAATTTGGCACAATAATAGTTTAATAGATTAATAGTAGTAGTAGTAGTAGTAATATAGTTAGATTCACAGACTAAGACTGTGTGACCAAAATGATGCAAGTCCTAAGCAAAGACCTAAGAATTATTAAAATAGTGTCTTAAAAACAGAGGCAGTTTCAAGCCAGGGTTTTGTGTGTGTGTGTGTGTGTGTGTGTGTGTGTGTGTGTGTGTGTGTATCAAATTAGGATGTTCATGTTCAATAAATTTAAAATTTCCAGATATTGAGGGAATCTTTTAGCTATAACTCCAAGCGCTCCAATCCCAAATGTATGATGATAATATTTCATTTTCTTAAAGCGTTCACGTTCTGATATTTTATAATTTTTTTCCTATTTCCAATCTTCAATCCCAGCATCACCCAGTATAGCAACATCAATGAACCAGCTTTCCTGCTTTCCAGTGACTGCTCCACCAGGCATATTATGAACAAGATGCCTGTGTGTTTGGATCTTAAAAGTCCCATAAGATCTTAACCCTCTCATTTTCCAAAACCTTTTCAACTCGATGGTCCCAGTAATTTTTACTACATTGAAATCCAAACCTCTGCCAAAGTTTCCAATTAATAATTTCGGCCAAGCAATCATAACACTGGTTATAGTCAGTTTGTGAATTGTTTTTATTACTATTTAAGAACTGCATGTAAAAGTTCACTATTTTCCAATTTTAATGAGGCAGCTTCTGGATACACTGTTCTGTGGATTTTTTTGGGAGGCAGGGCACATCTGATTATGTAGATGTAGGATGTAGATGTGGGCAGGTGGTAAAGTGTTTTCTTTGATCCAAGAAAAAGACCTGGATTAATGTGAATCTCTGCAGTTTGAAGATGTGTAGACCTCACATCTTCAGCCAGGGAATTCCGGGAGTTGAAGTCCACACTTTTTCAAGTTGCCAAAGTTAAGAAACACCGATCTAATGTATACAGTAGTGTACAAATAGGATACTTGTCTTCTGTACATTACGTTTAGCTTTAAAGTAACCTATAAATGATAAAGATTAACTGAAGAGCTAAAGTTTCCTGTGCACTTTTCCTGTTATCAATCTTAAGGTTACTTAATAGACTATACTATCCCACGCTCAAGGCTTGTCTCATAAAGATGAAAGATGCTTTGAACACTAACCCTGTGTTTCTTGAGGAATTGTCTCTCATTCAGAGAACCTTGACAATGAAATTGGACTTTGTAAGCCAGCTAAAAGCAGGTGATCAAAATAGGATCACGTGGGAATTTTTAAAATAAGAATTGCCTTACTGTGGCTCCCAATAGTGATAAATAATCTGGTACAATACAAGCCTATTCACTAGAAATGTCACATACAGGCATTAAAAAGCTATTGCAATCAAGATGAAATGGTACAGACAATATATTGACTGCATGATGGTGTGACGATTTCATAAATTAGATAACGCTAGTTTCATAATAACAACTGAACAAACCACTACCAACTAGAGTTGTTCTGCCATATAATTTGCCTTACTTTCAAATAAGTAAATTGTACAAGGAAAGAATTATGAAGATCATTTGCAGCATCTAAAATGTATTTTCTGTGTGGAGGGAATAATTTTAGCACTCTTAACTACAGAAAGAGTCCGTTATTGTGTGGGAGATACCTTTCTCTATACAGTATGTGAGTAAATCAGCCATAAAGAGTAGTTACTTATAAAATGAAAAGCTTTCAATTTGTAGATGAAATTAGCCTTATTAACTAGGGCATCCACTACAGCATGTAGATGATCTGAATGTTTTCATCAGAGGCTGTAATAATAGCAAAATTGTTTTGTTTGTGATGCTTCTGCAGCCTACTTTATTCCTAAGCTTCACTGTCAATGCTAACCAATACACTGAAAGAAAGAAAACATATTTTTTAGTTTTCTGTAAAGTGGCATGTAATGCCTCAACATTTGTAACAAGATAGTTTTAACCAAAAAATGTTTTAATATTCCTCACCCATATCATTAAAGAGCTGAATAACCACTCTAAAATTGCTTTTATATGGCAGATGGAAAAACCCTGCCCCCTCATGCTAATTATTTTAGACATTTTATTTCTAAACAACCTATAATCTTATTTTGTACCACTGTCGCCTTCTCTGACACAAGCTTTATGCTCACTCACTCTCACACACAAACACATTTTGTTGATAAACTCACAAACATATTTTTGTCGGAAAATTCTCATTTTTAACATTTCTGTCAACTGATGCTATCTCCTGTACACATTCTGCCTTTATCTTAGCAAATAATGATTTTGAAACAAAGTAATGTTCATGTTTGCTTTTTGCTCTCTCGCATTCCGATTCTTCTTCTAACTCAAAAACAAAAGGAATGATAAAAGGTAATTAAAGAATTGATTGTACGGGTTGCCAAAGCACTCAGTTTCTTGGGACAAGATAGGAAACTGATGTGGCACGTTTCCACTCATAACTGCGGTCATCATGAAGAAAAAAGGAGCTTTAAAAAAATCAATGCATAGTAATAGTTGCAAACTTAAAATGTGAAATATGATTAACCTCCGTATGTTTTTTACAATCTTGCTAGGTAAGATCTCTGAATGATTGCTATACTCCCATTTAAAGGGACAATTGCTTTCTTATATAAATATATTACAAAAATATATAAAGAATTTAACTTAATCTAAGCCTGTTTTCTTTTACTCCAAATTATAGCTTGCCCTTGAGGGAACTTAAGAGGTTATCATTGCAGCATGATTATCAACAAAATAAAAGCAGTTTTCCCCTCCCTCCCCCCAAAAACATTGCAATAATACTTGATAAGTAAAAAAAAAAAAAGAAGGCAGCTTAAGATATGAGGGAACTCCATGACCCCTTAGTGAAAACCTTCCTCACCGATGACAATTATTTCTGTCCACTCATGTCCACTTACCCTCTGAAAATGACGCAAACATTTTGCTTGTAATACCACCTTTCTGCACCTTTCCAGCTCCAGTAATTTTTCTCACACATATTAAAGACCATCCTATCAAACTATTGTTGTTTTTCAAATAGCCAATGTGATTATTAATGCTAAATCTGTTGGTGTCCAAAAGGAAGACTCACTAATGCAGTGTTGAACCTGGAGACCCTGCAGATGTATTTTCGAAAGGGTAAAGATAAACTCTTTAAAGAAAAAAAATCAACCCAATGAGAGCCACGAAGTGCTGAATATCGGCTTGAGGAAAACTCACTCATCCTGAACAGTGGTGGGATTCAAAATTTTTTACTACCAGTTCTGTGGGTGTGACTTGGTGAGCGTGTTGTGGCTTGGTGAGCGTGGCAGGAGAAGGTTACTGCAAAATCCCATTCCCTCCCCACCCCACTAACCTGCTTTCCAGTTCCATTCTCCTGTGCAGAGCAACCAAAGAAGACCCAACCGATCAGCTGGGACTTGAGAGGCAATGTATGGATGGGGGCGGGGCCAGTCAGAGGTGGTATTTGCCAGTTCTCCAAACTACTCAAAATCTCCACTACCGGTTCTCCAGAACTGGTCAGAACCTGCTGAATGCCGCCTCTGGTCCTTGAAGCTATAAAATGAATTTTGGGCTCATAATTGAATGCATCCGAGTTATTGGAAGTTGGTGAAACTTCTATTGAGAAGAGCATTCCAAAGGATATCCAATACTTTTGAGAGCTTTATCTTCGTTATTAAGAAGCTAAGCTCTTAAGTTATTGCTGAAGAAATCTGCAGAAATATTTTCAACACTTTTTTTTTTTTATCTGAGCCTATTCACCAATAAATTTAGGTTTGTTCATTCCATGTTTACCCATTCAAATAGTAACAGAATTGTGAAAGCTTCTTCCTGAAAAAAAATTTGACCAGTTCAGGATAATTTAGTCCAGTCATAAGAACTAATCACATTGTCATTATGTGCATTTTACATATGGGTGTGAAGATTATTTAAAATATAATTAATAGAGCAGCAATTACCTATCCAGATCTTCAGTCTTTGCTTCAGATATCCTGAACAGAATCTATCAGAATGGTATACAGATAGTCTTTAAGTTATGACAATTGTGCCCAAAATTTACATTGCTAAGTGAAACATTAGTTAAGTGACATTTTTTAACATTTTGCCCCATTTTACGACCTTGTCACCATTGTGAAGTGAATGACTGCAGTTGTTAAGTTAGTAACACAGTTGTTAAATGAGTCTGGCTTCCCCATTGACTTGTCAGAAGATCACAAAGGCTTATCACATGAACCCAGGACATTGTAATCATCATGCATACGAGTCAGTGGACAAATGTCTGAATTTTGATCATGTGACCATAATCGTGTGAAAAACAATTTAGTGCTGTTGTAATTTAGAATAATCACTAAATGAACTGTCGTGAGTTGAGGACTACTTATTAATCCACCTTCCTTTAAGCTGTCCAAGTACAGGTAGTCCTTGGCTTACGACCACACAACGGAGCTCAAAATTTCTGTTGTTGAGACTGAATTTTGCCCCATTTTTACCACCTTTCAACTATTTACAAAGTCTGCACTAACTACTATTAATCTTCTAATCACTTCTTATCACCCATTCCTCCCACTTGTGACTGTAGGACTGTAATTGTCACTTGTATCCTTACAACTTATATTGACTGCTTCCTCGTATGATTTCATTGCTTATTGTACCCTATGACTATCATTAAGTGTTTTAATGATTCTTGATTCTGGACGAATGTATCTTTTATGTACACTGAGAGCATTTGCACCAAGACAAATTCCTTGTGTGTCCAATTACACTTGGCCAATAAAAGAATTCTAATTCTAAATTCTTGCCACTGTTGTTAAGTGAATCACTGCAGTTAATAAGTTAGTAACATGGTTGTTGGCTTCGCTCGTCAGGTCGCAAATGGTAGTCACATGACCTTGGGACACAGCAATGGTCATAAGTATGAACCAGTTTCCAAGCATTTGACTTTTGATCACATGTTCCTGGGGATGCTGCAAAGGTCGTAATTGTGAAAAATGATCATGTCACTGTTTTCAGTGCCGTTGTAACTTTGAACAGTCACCAAATGAACTATTGTAAGTTGAGAACTACCTGTACAAGCATTTTCAGATTTTACTGGGGAATTACAACCAAGCTCATAAGCGACAATTGTATGTATCCTAGGCAAAAAGTAATGAAGACCATTACAAGTTAGAGGGATTAAATATTTAAAAAGCAATAGTATGTCCATGCTTTGATTATCAGTTTGGAAGTTATTACTTCAGCATCATAATTTGAGTCTTCAGCACATTTCATGTTCATTCACATTCATTTTTTTAAAAAAGAAATAAATCCACAAAAAGCCTGACTGCAGAAATAAATGATGAATGGTTGGCTTCACCACCATTCAACACAGCTCCAAGAATGATTGTTGGAGGCTACGTTACATTATCTACAGTGGGAAATGAAAAGCAAAGCTGACACCCTTGCTTTTTTGCATTTGAAGTCCATTTCAATAACAAACATGTGTAGTATTGCTTTTTCAGCTATTAGCATCTAGTGGATGTCTGGATTTTTGTGAGTAACTTGAATACCCAATAAAAGAATCCACATTTCATAAGGGAATTGTAATTTGCATTTACAGTTCTTTTTGAAGCATATGAAGCACTTAACATTGTACCAATTCATAAATCATACTTATAATTGGTATTGTTTTTCTGGTATTTCAGACCTTAGCTGAAAGCTTGGGTTACAGACTTTACAGCTCCATTTGAGCAACTGTTGTACTGACAAGTGATACCTCAAATCATTTTAGTTTAATGCAGAAATAAGGCTTATTGAAATCAGCTAATAGATTTCTGTTTTAATTTCTCAGCTACATCAAGAGTGGCAACACCTGGTAGACCTTGGATCTTCTAAAAATTTAAACAGGATCTCATCTGGTTAATATTTCATAGAATCCCAGAGCTAGGAATAGATTGAAAAGCTGGAAAAACATCTCAGAAAATAACTGGAAAATTACTTCTTTGTCATGAACATGAGTCACTCAGAGTCAAACTCAATTTGAATGAGATTTCAGTTTTATTAGTTTTCTCACTGAAGAATATAGGTAATACAGCCTGTGGTAGAATGTTTTGCCTGTAGTACTGATATACATTTGCTTAGTAAATAAATACATATTAAAAATCTGCAGATCTTCACTAGTTTCCAAAACAATGTTGGTATTCAGCCAGTTCGCATCAGTTCCAGGTGAACCAGTAGCAAGGATTTGGTGTGGGTCACCGAACCTGAAGTATGTTCTGGCTGGTCACAACCCCGACCCGGTTGCCCAGTTGCCGCTGGCTCGCCCACCTGATGCTCGCCCCTTAAGGTTTTTTTTCCCCCTCCCGACAATCATCTGTTCATATGATCAGCTGTGCTGGATTCTCCTAGCTGTCTTATTGCTTCACCCAGGAGGATTCCCTGAGGCCCAGGAAGGCAAAAAAATGGAGGAAGGGGAGAGCCCCCCCTTCGTTCTTTGCCTTCGTGAGCCCCAGGGGAGCCTGTGGGAACAAAAATGCCCCCAGGAGGCTCCCCTGAGGCCCAGAAGGCCCCAAAAAGGAACGAGGGGGAGTGCCGCTCCAGACTCCATCTTCTTTCTTCCTGGGCCCCAGGGGAGCTTCCTGGGAACAAGAAAGGCCACCTCCGGAGGCTTGCCTGAGGCCCAGAAGGCCCCCAAAATGCGTGGGGGGGAGTGGCTACAAAAAAGAAAAAAAAATGCCACACCTACCCAGTTACATGGCTACGCCCACCAAGCCACGCCCACAAAATCGGTAGTAAAAAGTTTTGAATCCCACCACTGTTCCAAAAGCAACTTCATGGTTATATGACATTCCACAATGCTACAAGAAGCAATGCACAGAATTTTAAATCAGATAGATTGAAACACAGGTGAAATATGGAAGACAGACAAAAGGAAACCAGTCCACGGGGTTGAATCTGTGCTAAAATCCCTCCTCCCTATTCCCTATCTTTTGACTTCCCTTCCCTATTGTAACAAGTTGATCAAAGCAATTTCCCACCTTCAAATAATTTGCATTGTCCAAAACCAGTTTCCACTATTATCGATGAACACTGTTGAAAACAAAATTCCAATGTTGAAAGGCAGATGACAATATAGGAATATTAAATCCTAATCGCACAATGAAGATGTGTACATATGTGTGTGTCTGAAGGTGTGCAAATGATTCCCTCACAATAGGACTTCTCCCTTTCCCCAGTATGATACCAAAAGTGACCTCCACTAGCTTATAGGGCATTTCCAATACAGGATATTTATTGTACATGTCATCAGAATGAAAACTGAATGCTACAATTTGGGCTAAATAAAATTGTTCTTGTTTGAGCCTTGCAGACTCTCAAGGGAACCTGACTACCACTTTATGAAGTAAACATGTATATGCATATGGTAACAATTGCTTCGAGGGAGAAGCTTCAAATTCCTTTTTGATCATTTCTTTACATGTGGATTATTTCCAGGTTCAGTTTTGCTCCATATGAACACAAGAGGGCAAAATAGAGCACTGTAAACCCTTTTTTCAATGTGGTAAAATTGGCCAAACAAGTTAGAAGTTTTTGTTTTACGTATTACTGATTTATTCTCTGCTTCAAACACGATCCGTGTATTGCAACTGAAATCTTAACTCGTGCAAAGATAAAATGAGAGAGGATTACATTTTTGAACAATACTGAAAAATGTGTGAGGAATAATGAACTTGATCACAGCAAAAAAAGAAAAGTTCGGACTGAAGTTCTTCAGAGACCCCTAGCCTTCAGCTTCGACAAAAGCATTTCATTTTTCCGGCATTCCTGTTGATGCAAAAGAGACAGGTGGATGCTTCAAAACTTAAAAGACACATCTAGGCTAAACAACAATACTAGTCTTGCCATCCCAGGCACCATTAGAAAGATGTAATTCACACCATGTTAATGGAAGCTCCTTCTTAAAAGTGACTGTTAGAGTTTCAAGGTGGCTGTCTACTTTGAATTCAAATTCCATAAACATGAGAACCTGAAGCAAAGGAATTTAACAGGTCAAGGGTAGAAGGAATAGAAAGGGGATCAATTTGGCCTGTTTGGATCATGTTGAAAAGTAAAAGACTCTCACAGTAGCCCTAAATAACAATGCTATCTAGGTTAGTTTTCACTAGTATAGGCAACCCATTCACTATACACAGCCTTCCCATCCCATTTGTTTGCATTTTTTTTCACTTTTCAAAGGGGTGGGAGTGAATTCATTGTTTCCCAGAGATCTCCCACTTCCACTTTCTAAACATATGAAACAAGGGGGAGGGGAGGAAATGAGTCCAAAAATTTGTCCTTTCCTTTGACATCATTATGTCTTCTACTCTGGTGTGTGCATTGGTGTGCCTGTCCTAAAAATGCTCAAGACCTGTAGATTTCTATCCATGTTTTTGTAAAGTAGCCAAGATGACAGAGGTCAACAACACGTTAAATAATGAACTATGATCTGTAAGTCAGAATGGTTTGGGTTCAGGCTGATATAAGGCAGAGTTCCCAACCTTTCTGGGTTAGTGGCCTGGAGGGGGGAGGGGAGGAAGAGGGGATGGTTTTGTGGGACAGGTAGGTGTGTATGTATGTGTGCTCATGTGAGTAGGACCGAGAGCACCCTTGACACTCGTGTGAGTGGGGTCAACCTTTGCACAAGTAGGGCCACAAGCCTCCGTGACCGATCGGCCAAGTAGGTTTGCAATCACCTGCGACACTTGCATGAGTGTCGCTACGAACCAGTGATGCTTATCCAAGTGAGGCCACAAGCCCCTGCAACACTCTTATGAGTGGGGCTCTGCATGCACAACAGCCAGGCACTCACACATCCCACTTGTGAATAGGCTGCAGCCTGGTATTGGGCTGTGGCCCACAGGTTGGGGACTCCTGTGGTAAGAAATAAAACCACCCAAAAGTCACTTGTTGAGACGGCTGGCTATAGAAATCAATCAAACAAACTAATAATATTCTAAGTTCTGGTCTGTCATAATGTGTGAACCTAACAATCCCATACACTGCTTTCAGCTTTTAACAACCAAATTAAATTACATTGATTACATAAGACTGTTTTACGTGACATTAAATGATAAAGAATATATGGTGATATCAAAAAAAAAACTTTGCTGAAAAACAACCCTATTTTAAAATATTATCAAGCTATGATGTATCATATTGTAAATAATATCTGTTCCTTCATGTAGCATAACCATACCGTATTAACCTAACCCATTGTGAAAACCATTGAAAGCTGGTTTAAGGAATGACTTGAGATCTCTGAATAAAGTTTTGGTTGTGCATTGTCTATTACATAGCTGTCACATATTGCTGATTGTTCTTTTCTTTCTAAACCCCGTTACAGTATCTGGAGTGGCAAGCTGCTTAGAACTCTAGTGGAGAAAATATAAATTATACCAGTTCCATCACCGACATCCCTCTTTTACCTCTTTAAATTCTTTGACTGTTTTGAAGTAAAGCCTCTGCTTCTCTAGTAATTCCAAATATTCATCATTTAATTGGTCCCTTCTCATTTTGTTTTCTTGTTTTTTTCTCTCCAACTGTTGTAAGGAAAAAGAAAAAAGACAGGTGGCACTTATGCAACACTATTCAATACACAGTAACTTTACCAAATCAAGCAATATATAAAAATATATTTATATATACATACACACACAGGTGAATATATATTTATATATACATATATTTATATATACATATATTTATATATACATACACACACATACACACACACAAATAAACTTTCAGGGATTTTTCTCTGTATTCCCCTTCCCCCCCAAACAAATTACCTTGTTCCACAGCACCTTAATCTATAAATCTTTAAACAGGGAAATGGGGAAAACAGGCATACCCTGAAGATCATATAATAAAGTTCTATAAACTCCTCAATACCCTAACTCTGTTACTTGCGTTGTAGCTTTCCTTGCTCCTTCTGCTTAAAAAACAGAAGTTAGAACAACTTTGAGGCTCCACTTTCATGGTCCATATTCACATGAAAATCTAAATCAAAGGGACTTTTACTCTTCTCTCATAGGCAATTTCTGTCCTACCTGAATCCACAATGGATCAAATGAAGTTTAGCCAGAGAAAAGCACAACAGATTGTGCTTGATTCCAGCATTGGTTGCTTTGAATTATGACAGTTAAAATTGATTTAAAACTAAATGCTTTGCAATATCATCCAGTTTGTTAATTTACAGCAAGATATCATCTTCAAATAATATAGGGTACAGGTAATATTGAACAGCCCTTATCTCATCCAAAAGAATCTATAATTCCTTTGCCAAGGTGAATTCCCCTACCTCAGTGTCAAAGTTTTGATAGACTCTATCCAGCCTCAGTTACCCCAATCAAGGCAATATTTTCTGTGGTTGAACAGCTCTTAACCCTTCCATTGACATTGGCTTCTCTGAAAATGTTTGTTCTAATTCAATTCTCTGTAGCACATTGAGGTATGCTCACATTTAGAGGAAGTGAAAGGGTACCAGTAAACGATTCTACTGACATTTGAAAAAAGGAAACATGCACACATATCAAATTTCTGAAAAAGGCTATCTAACCTTCATTCGGTTCTGTTTAATTCCTTCTACAATCTGTTCCATTTGTCGCAGAAATTGGTCTCGAGTACTAGGGGAAGCCATGGCTCTGAAAGGAAAAGAAAATGTTTTACATGGTGGACAGGAAGATTGAGACTGGAAAAGTGAAAAAAGCTATATTTTGCCCAGTTTATTTTTCTACAGCAATATACAGTTAAAGAAGGATAGCAAAATATATGTTCATTCTACTCTTTTTATAGAATCTTATTTTCCAGCCTTTGATAAGTCCCTGCAGTTTTCTTGGCAAGATTTTCAGAAGTGGTTTGCCTTTGTTTGCTTCCTAGGGCTGAGAGTGAGTGACTAGCTTTGTTCCTAAGGCGAGCCTAGAATCATGGTTTCTAGCTTGATGCCTTAACCATAATGCCAAACTGGGGTCTTCATAGTCAGTGGAGTTATTGTAAGCTTATGGATTCTAGGATGATAATAAATCATCCTAGAATGAGAGGAAAGATGTTGACTTTGTTTCATTAAAATATTATTTGGAAATAGTATCTTGCATCTATGGAAAGCAGTATTGAAAGTTTAAGGCTCTCAAACTTACAAATCATGACAAGTGTAACCTTCAAATCACTGCAGCCCTCCAGAATTCTTTGTAGAAATTGAGATACCGCCTACCAATAAATGATCTCTAAGCAAAGGTACTGAATATCCAGGATGAGCTACAGGGTAAGGAGTTCCCATAACTTGTCTCAGTCCCATGCAATAGCTATCCCAGTTTAGGAGGGTATAGTTAAGTGATCTAACAGTGATAACCTCAAAGCTGATCCTGGCCAGTATCTCCTGTTTTCAGACTCTATGGCAGGTAATGCCTTCAGGTACAGACGAGGAAGTGAAATTTGGTCAGGGAGGATAAGCAGGAGACCAGGGCAGCCACGAAGAGAGGTAGTTGAAGAGCAGGAGTCTGGCCATCCCTCCATACTACTCCCTGTCTTGAGCAAGGACTGGAAAGACAAAAAGCAAGCAAGATTTTTCTGCCCAGCAAAGAGAGGGAACAGAAAGGAAACCAAGGGACAAAAACTATCACTCTAGTCAAGAAAAGACCAAAAAAAGAAAAAGGCAAGATTTGGGAAACATGACAAAGCATACTTTTCCTACAGGATTCATTCTTTCTTTCCTTTCTTTCTTTCTTTCTTTCTTTCTTTCTTTCTTTCTTTCTTTCTTTCTTTTCTTTCTTTTTCTTTCTTTTCTTTCTTTCCTTCCTTCCTCCCTCCCTTCCTTTCTCCCTTCCCTTCCCTTCCTTCCCAATCCATCCATCCATCCATCCACCTTGAATTCTGGCAACTGCCTGCAGGGTTCCTGAAGTTTTCTTAGCAACATTTTCAAAAGTGGTTTGTCTTTGCCTAGGGTTGGGAGACAGGTAACCCAGATATCAGGTTTCTATTTCACAGAAATGGTTTTGTTGTTGTTGTTGTTAATTTAATTACTATATGATTAACAGTATGCTGTGATACTTTTCATTTATTCTCTTTATTTTTTGCTTGTCCAAGTCCTTTGTATCAATTTAGGAATATGAGGAGGTTTTAGTGTAGCAATCTTCCAGTTAATGGAAGTAGTTCTCACTGTGGCACTCATGATGATTTAAGTTTGAGACCCCAGTTTAACAAGTGCTCCAAATCATGTTCAATGAGCATAAAGAGCTCTTACTAAAACAAGACAATCTGGCAGGCAAACACTCTCAGGAACCTCATGAAATCTTTCTGTTCGCAACGAAAGTCTCTGTGTGTTTGCAAACACAACCAGTTGTGTTGTGTTATGGTTTAGTTGCAAACATGCTTAGGGACTCATTTCTTTAAATGGTATAACTGCAAACCAACCTTTTATAGTTTCTTGGCTGATGTACAAAACTGACATTGTTATTAGTTCCAGCCATGCTGCCTGAGGACAAGCAATTTTATTTATGTGCCCTAAATAAATAACTTAGATTCAGAAGAATATTGCTGAAGCACAAGAAATACATGAAAGCCAGTTTTGGATAGTGGTTAAGGCACCAGGCTAGAAACTGGGAGATTGCAAGCTGCCATGAATCAAGAACAAAAAACCAAATATTTAGAGGACCATTTTCTATTTCTCCCTGGAATGCAACAAATAGCATAGGTATTGTTTATTAGATTTTTTTTTTACCTTGATTACTTTATAAATGAGTTATTTACATATTCAAGATGGTTAACATACCAAATACTCCTCCCTCCTATTTTCCCCATAACAACAACCCTGTGAGGTAGGGTGGGCTGAGAGAGTGACTGGCCCAAGGTCACCCAGCTGCCTTTATGTGCCTAAGCAAGACTCAAATTCAGTCTCCTGGTTTCCAGGCCAGCACTAATCTAGTTTGCCACTAGACTGAACTGATTTGGTTTAAAAACTCAGAGAAAAATAGCAGGAGTATATTTTGCCAAGCAACTATAACTATTGGGCAGAGTTTTATCGTTCATAGTATGAGATATTCTCCTGTAAATGTAAAGGCTTTAACAGTGTTTCTTAAAGTGAAACTGAACATGAGAAGTCATGAAACTATGCTTAGCCCAAAGGGAAAAAAATGTGATCAGTCTACTTACTGCTGGAAGTTATCATGAACAGAATTAAGCAAATTAACCTGAAAAAGCCAAAATATAAAGTTACCCATGTAGAAAGTTTTGTAAAGTCATTCAAGCAATAGACTTGCTAAAAAGCAATTCATATATGATTGTAATACAATAGAATACTGATTACATGATACTGGCACAAGAGCATGTGAACTCTTCATATCCTGGTTTGTAAAAAAATGAGATGTGATGCTTTGATAGCTTATTTATGCATACCTGCAATCACTATGGCAAGAATATTTATCCATTAACCATATTGTGTTTATCTTGGTATATTAAATGCAAATGCTACCTACCAGCTATCACATTTCCAGCACTATACAAAATGTGTGCTGGCAGGAAATTTAGATTACCACAGTCTAAAATATCCAGATATTTGTTGTATTTTGTTCAAGCTAGCACAGATATTTAGATAAACATAACATATTTAGATAAATACAACTATAGCATACTACAATTTCTCACTTATTTTCCTAAATAACCTAGAAGAAATTCAAAAAACAAATCAAAAGGTTCATAGGTGTGGGAGTATATACAGCTATATAGCCAGAGGGGTACAAGCTAAAAAGAAATAAAATGAATTCTGACAATAAGGCTGCAATGTTTTAAAAATACTAAAATACTAATAAAATACTAAATAAAAAATACTAGATTCACTGAGTCATCCTCAAAACAGAATCACACCGAAAGAGGATTAAGTTCCTAATAAGTTAGTGGAACAGTCTAAAACTGACCAAATTGAAAAAAATCTAAATAAAACAAATTATGTTTGGCAGTATTCCCTCTTCCTGCTTCCAAGGCTGAAGAACCAACATTAAACAGCATCTATGAGGAAAAATAGAATTCCTACCCAGCACCATAAGATATACAATTACATTGCATAATCTAGATGTATCCTCTTATCCCTCCTTGTATCAGCATGTGATCATTAGGTCTAGGACACCTAGACCACCTAGGACTGGCCAACTTGCCACAGGGCAATAATGCCACAGCCAAGTTGCCACAGGACCAAAGTTACATAATACTGAAGAAATTGTGAAATGGAAGAATTAAAGAAAGGATGCAAAAGGAGGAACAAAATGAGATGTGAATGATAAAACATGAAAATATTTTTAAAATTATTTTAAATAATTAAATAAATGGAAATGGAAATAGGCTGGTCACAAAGCCAGAAGAACTGATGGCAGGTGGACCAAGGCAGTCATAGAATGTATTCAACTTGATAAAAAGCATCCACGAAAGAAACCTAACACAAGAGGGATCGACAACATCAGCAAGTATTGCGGGCCCAAATGGCAAAAGAAACCTCAGGAGCATATTGGTTGAATACATGCGGAAGAGCCGTTCATCCTGCAGTGGATAGACAATGACTAAAATGATGAATTAAATCAAATTGTCGAACTATCCTGTGGCGAAACGGCCGCAACGAATTGTCCTGTGGTGAGTTGATCATAGTGAGTTGGCCACCATGAGTTAGCCATGGCAAATTGGCAGCAGTGAGTTGGCCGCAGCAAGTTGACCGTAGCAAATTCTCCTGTTCCATGGACATTAGTCGTATAGCGATTCACTGAGACATAACACTGCTATCTTTATATCCATAACGTGAACATTATTTTTAAGCAAAGGGTTGTTTGTTTTACAAATTCCAAGTGTACCCAATATAATTAGTTAGTAAGCAAATATAAATGGATTGGAATGGATTGGAAAAGGAATGGATTTCCAGTGAAAAAAATTGCAGACTACAGGAACCAGGAGCACTACTCAGATGACCCTGAGGACATAGATAAAACTTCAAGTGCTTCAAAGACCCTTTAAAATGATGCAAAGGAGTATAAATCCTTCCATTCTCCACTATCCTGTCAGAGCTGGAGAAGCTTCTTGGATGAGAAGCAAAATGTCTTCAAAAGAAAAAACCAAAAAGTCCAGTTGCTTTCTGAAAAAGCACCTTTGGGACAACCATGACCTGGATGATTGAGAATCTCTGCAGACTTTAAGCAAGCATAAAGTATATTTTAGTTCTAAATAAGCAGATGTAGGATTTGAAGCCTTAGATGAGTTATTTCATATTATCCAGCTCAAAAATAGGCTTTGTGTTTTCCCAAATTACTGCGAAACTTATTTACCTCTTTTTCCAAATACACCTTTTTATCATCCAGTGTGTTGTAGAGGGTAAAAAACTGCTTTGTTTCTTTGTGCGTTGCTGATACTGTGAAAAACCAAGAATTCAGAAAAGCAAGTTAAAAAGGTAGCAGACCACAACTGGTTGTATATTTATTTAATTTACAGCCCACACTCCAACAAATATTCAAAGATGCTGAAACAAAAATTAAAACACAAGGAAACAATTTCAAAATGCAGATTGAAAGTAAAAATAAAATAGCTCCCAAATCATTTAAGACTTAAATGTCTAAATCAGGGGTTCTTATTTTGACAATTTTAAGATAAGTGGACTTCAAATCTCAGAATTCCCAAGTCAGCATATATCTTTTAAGGATAGTCTCCTACAAGTAGTCCCTGATTTACAACTGTAATTGAACCTGGCAATTATGGTTGTAAATCATGACAATCATGAAGCAGTTTGAAAAAATCATGTTTGACCAATGCAGCTGTTGTTAAGCCAACCCAGTGGTTGCTAAGCGAACAATGAGGACATTAACTCCAGCCAACTATCATTCCTAGATGTACTAATCTACAAAAAAAATAGATGGCACACTAGGACACACCATATACCTGAAGAAGACACACACCAACCGCTACCTGAATGCCCAATCTCACCACCACCCAGCACGGATAAACTCCGTGGCCAAAACACTAATTACCAGAACCAAATGCCTGACAGACAAGACACATATAAAGACTGAACTATGCACCCTGACTAAAGTATTGACAGCCAATGGCTTCCACAAAAACAAAATCACCAGCTTGATCCACAAAAACACACCAGGACATAACAGAGACCTAGAAGATCAACAGACCTATGGAACAGCTGTCCTGCCCTACATAAGGGGTACTACAGACAAAATCAGTAAGATACTACACAGGCATCACATCAAGACTACCTTCAAAACAGACAGAAAAATAGCAGCCATCCTAAGAAACCCCAAAGATAAAACTGACCTGGAAAACCAAGGCATATATGAAGTCCCCTATGCATCATGCCCAGCCACATACATCGGACAGACAAATGGAAGAATAAGTACCCACCTGGATGAACACAAAAATGTAGTAAAAAAGCTGGAACACACTTCCTCACTAGTCCAACACATGAAAGCCACAGGTCATAGCATCAACTTCAATGGCACTAAAACCCTAGCCACTATAGAAAACCCCAGCCACAGAATCATCAGAGAAGCCATAGAGATTGAAAAAAGACCTGAAAGCATGAATAGAAGAGATGATTCCACCAGACTGTCAATCATTTGGAAGCCTGCACTCACAAACAAAAAAATCTCCACACCACAAGCCAGGCAAACACCTGGGCACAAACAGATTCCCCCTGATACCTCCAGCTCAAACACACCCCAACCAGGCACCCAGATGAAACCTAGCTTCCTAACAAATGATAGCTGTCCATTTACTCAGAGCCAAGCCGCACTAAAAGCCTCCAATACAGGAAACACAATGTTGCCAGCCAATCAAGACAAAAATAGCCATAAAACAGACAGAAGATATTAGAAACACTAATCAAGCAGAACACAGCAAACTCCAAAACCAATAAACATAGACCAAGACTCCCAACCAATCAGGATGAAGAAAAAAACATTCTGGTGCAGCAGTAGGCTAGCCCCAAACTTAAAACTGAAACGGCTGTAAGTCTGACTCACAGACGAACACAATACAGAAGCCTGATGATGGCAGATAAGATTCTGCCGAAACGTTGCTACAACTTTAAAAGCACAACTACAATGACGTGGGATAATACCCGAAGGAAGATGAACAGCATACATATATGTATATACGTATATACATATATACGTATATGCGTATATACGTATATATGTATATATGTATATGTATATGTATATATGTGTGTGTGTTATTGTATTTTTTTCTTTCTTGGAGTTTGTATTTTAACATTGTGAATAAAAAGTATTGAAAAAAAGAAAAGCCTAAGCTAGCAAGTAATCAGCCAGTCTAAAAACACTAGGCAATACATCTTAACATAAAATCAACATTCTGTGAATTGTAGCTCACGTAAATTTATTGGAAGTGACAGAACTTCAGCTTGTAAAGCAAAAAAGGGTTATTTTAAATGATTTGTAATGCTCGTTTAAGCATCTATCAGCCAGGCAAAAGGTAGAATTCTCCTAAATCATCCATTCACTACATTAAGTACAACCAAGAGAAAAAAAAGCATCTGTTCTAGAGAGAAATAAGGCAGATTCTGACACAAAACACTCTTCAGGCTATTAATGGTACTGGAGAGCTTGAAAAGGCATAATGGTAAAACTCATATATTATTTTGGTGTGCCTGCTGATCCATCATATGCATGCACGGCTATGCACACACAAATGGACCAAACAGATCAATCTGCTCTCTTATATTTTTACCGTCTCTTACTGCTTGATGTGTGGTTCTATTTTCCCGCATTCTTTACTTCCGTGTCTATATGTATACACACACACAAACACTATTTTTAACTCATTGCCTCAACAGCTTTTGAGGAAAGCTGATGTACTTCTTTTATTTAAAGTAATTTTTAAGAATAAGTAATGACAAGTGCCGACTAGCAAAACATCAGCCTGGGAGTACAGCCTGGGAATACAGCAGCAGTGATGGGAAGAACCCATTCAGTGCAGAGATAATGTCATTTTCTACCAGGATAACCTTAGTATTGGTCACATTACATATACAGAATAAATTCTGCTTTCACAAAGCACAACACACACATATATACTGTCAATCTCATCTCCAAACCAAATGTCCAACTTCTGTTTAAGAAAATTGAGAGACACAAACTACATTCAATTTCGGAATACACTGGCCTACAGGGGGAACATGAGTTAATGTCTAAAAAAGTTCCTGGACCTTATGGTTGTAAGCAAGGATTTGTCAATACTTGCATTTCTGGAGGAAAACAACCCAGAAAAGGGTAAACAGTTGTGCTCTCCAGTTAGTTTCCCAGTTTTACAATTCATCTACTACCTGCAGCAAGAAATAGGAATTTTCTCATGCAAATGCATACATTGGGAAGCAGATACCATGTTTTAATGCTCCTAACATTAGTATTTATCCAAAGGACTTTTCAAATGTAAACAAACTTTAAACAACCTCAGAACTCAAAAACACCTAACCCTTCTGGCATTTATTACCCAATCTTCATAAATAGGGTTATAAATGTCACTTTTGCAGTTAATATATAAGTGAGTTTCCCAATAAAAGGAACTTTTGGATTAGTGGTGGGATTCAATTTTTTTTACTACAGGTCCTGTGGGCGTGGCTTGGTGGCCATGGCAGGGGAAGGATACTGTAAAATCTCAGAGGTGGGATTTGCCGGTTCTCTGAACTACTCAAAATTTCCGCTACCGGTACCAGAACTGATCAGAACTTGCTGAACACCACCTCTGTTCTAAATGTGCTACAGGCAAATGAGGCGAAGAACAAATGAGTTATTAGAGCCAAAAGGATCTTTATTCAACCCTGCATCCTGACAGCTTCTAGGATTTAAGTTTTCCCCACTCTACAGGTAGTCCTCGACCTACAACCATTTGTTTAGTGACCATTTGACATCACAACAGTACACTTACGACCACTATAGCATCTCCACGATCCCCACGGCCACATGGTCGAACTTTAGACGCTTGGCAACTGACTCATATTTATGACAGTTGCAGTGTCCCAGGGTCATATGGTCCTCTTTTGTGACCTTCTGACAAGCAAAGTCAATGGGGAAGCCAGGTTCAACAACTACAGTGTGATTCGCCTAGCAGTTGTGGCAAGAAAAGTTGTAAAATGGGGCAATCTCACTTAACAGCTGTCTCGCTTAGCAACAGAAATTTGGGTCTCAACTGTGATAGTAAGTTGAGGACTATCTGTAGTTAAGTAGTGAATGGATAGCAGCATTCTGTATGGAAGTGCTAAGTGATCTTGATCTGGCTATCGTCCACCTGTGTCCATCCACCCATTTGTATGAACAGGGCCTAGTTCTCTGCTGGCACACTTCCTATGCCAGTGACGGCTAACCTTTTTGGGCTCCTGTGCCAAAAATTGCGAGTTTGTCAGCACGCCTGTACTCATGTGCCAGCACCCAGAATGCAATGCGTGCGCCCCCCTCCCCATGCCCCCTGCGCATGCCCACCCCCATCTCCTTACCTGCACTGAACCTCACAGCTGATTTTTCAGCTGGTTTGAGGCCTTTTTTGGCCTCCTAGAGGCTTGGAAAAAGCCTCTGCACGGCTTCTCAGGCCAAATGATGAGCTGTTTTGTCACTTCCGGTATTACAGGAAGTGACAAAACGGGCCTATAATTTGGCCTGAGAAGCCTTGCAGAGGCTTTTTCCAAGCCTCTGGGAGGCCAAAAGAGGCCTCAAATCAACAACAACAAAATAAGCTGTGAGGCGCGGGCATGCGCAGTGATGTAAGTTTGCTTGCAGCTCACGTGCCAGCACAAATGGTTCTGCGTGCCACTTGTGGCACAGGTGCCATAGGTTCACCATCACAGTCCTATGCCCTTGTGTAGAGAAACATGATGCTCATGGAGGGTATGAACCATTCACATTTTATGACTCTATCCAAGAAGGCAATCCTGCATTTATGCAGTTTTCTTGGCAGTGTTGTAGACATGGTTGGTTGTTTTCAACTTCCTAATCTTGCTGTACAGAGAACTAATTTGGTGGGCAGTGGTGATTTAAGACCCCGGGGTAGAAATCAGGAGACTGTGAGTTCCAGTTCCACCGTAGGCACAAAACCAGCTAGGTGACCTGGAAGAGAACTTGTCACTCTCTCAAGCACAAAGAAGCAGGTAAGGCAGACTTTCAAATATATTGTCAAGAAAATTACAGGGACTTGTCTAGGAAGATAACTGACTCAAAGGTATTCATCATCACCTCCATACTATTTAGTCTCCAGCTCTGGAATTCCCACAAAAAATACTAACAAAGGCCAAGCCTATATAGCTTCTGAGATCAGCCAAGATTGATTAGATCAGGGGTGTCAAACTGGATTTGTTTGAGGGCCGGATCAGCATTGTAGTTCTCTGTTGGCCAGAGTGTGAGGGGGAGAGAAGATAGATGTTCCTGCAGCACTCTGCTGGCTAAAATGGGCTGGACCTTTGCTAATTCCAGGCTGACCCCATGGGCAGATTTAAGCACCCCTACAGGCTTAGATCAGGCCTGCGGGCATTGAGATTGACACCCCTGGATTAGATCCTGCCATCTGCTGAAATACATGCTTATTACCCTTTACCCCTCAAAATCACAGAAGTATCAAATCTTCAACCTGCAGGCAATTATTAAAGTACCTGAGATTAGAGGCACAGGAGGTGACTATCCAAAGGCAACTAACAAAGCTAGTTTTAACGAGGTGCATCATCATGCTCTATAAGTTCATGCTATTTAGCAGTGAGAAATATACATACCTTGACCATACAGTTCAATAAATCTCTTCTGGTACTGCGTCAACTCTGCTCTGCTGGGCACCTCATCAATCTTACGCTGCAAAATAGCTATTTCCCTATTTCGGCGGGCCTGAAGAGAATGAAAACAAATATAAAAACTAAGTAGTTTTTAAAAATGGAGCAATATCCCAAAAGAACAGAATCAATTGTGCTACAGTGCAGCTGCTTCCCTGGGATAGCGCTTCGTTAAAACAGCTTTTTAAATAAAAAACATTAATAATTGGTTGAAATAATGTTTACCTTATGAAACATTTGTTTTAAGAAATTAACATTCATATGTTAACCAGAAATTATGTTGAACATGATAGGAAGACATTTAATAAGTACTTTTTCCACATCTTACTTACCAGAAGCAGCCTGATCTTCTGCAGTTTCTCTTTCTCTGTTTTATATTGTTGATCTATAATTTTAGTAGGTTCCTAATATCCAAGACATAATAAAAATAATATCCACATTCATAAGCTTTATTGAAACCAATCTGAGCAGCAGAACAATGTATAGTAATATAGGTAGGCCTTGATTTAGTAATTGTTCAAAGTTACAACGGCGCTGAAAAAAGTGACTTATAACTGTTTTTCACATTTACGACCGTTGCAGCATCCCCATGGTCACATGATCAAAATTCACATGCTTGGTTGCAGTGTCCTGGGGTCATGTGATCCCCCTTTGAGACCTTCTGACAAGCAAAGTCAAGGGGGAAGCCAGATTCACTTATCAATCGTGTTACTAATTTAACAACTGAGGTGATTCACTTAACAACAGTGGCAAGAAAGGTCATAAAATGGGGCAAAATGCACTTAAATGTTTTACTTATCAACATAAATTTGGGGCTCAATTCTAGTCATAACTTGACAACTACCTGTATACGCTATTTAGTTCCATATTAAATGAAACACATCATTCCTGCTGCTTGCCAGAATGAAGTTACTGATTTCAGAAATGAATACAAATGGTTAATGGTGTAGCTTAAGGTTTAGGAGCTAATTGAGAGATAATGAGAGAAAGGTAATGAGAGAAAGAAAAAAGAACATCTATGGATTCTGGAGCTTCTTCTCACAAGCATCTATACACAATACAGTTCTAATTTATACCTAATTCTCCCTTTGCCCAAAAAGTTAATATTTTGATTCAGAAACCCTTCTTCAGGTTGGGGCATGTTTCGTCCTTGACAGAAGCCAAGGTAGAGAACTAGATATTAAAGGATCTTAGAACAAAGGAACAATGAAACTTGATCACTCTTCCCCCTTTTAGAAACTCACCTGATAGAGAGGGAAACTTTCCTCCTTCTGATTCATTGCTCAGACTTTGGGTTTTCCAGGCTTTGTTGCTCTCTCCTGACCTATTTAGGCCATCTAGTATCGATTTGATTAACTTTTAGTATTTCAACTTCTTGGTATGTTTTTTCCCCATTTGTAATATCCTGAATTATCTATGAATGGACTGAAGTATTTCAGATTCTGCTTACTTTAAGAGACTCTCTTTCAGAATGATGGTATTCATTCAATCAATCAATTTTCTAAGCTATTATTTTTAATTTGCTGATGATCTGTTATTATTTTTCTTGTATATCTATATACGCTACTTGATTTTGAATACCTGATTTTTTAAAATACTTTAATGTTAAATGTGTTTTAATATTAATGTGATTTAATTAACAATATTTATGAAACATTGTGATCATTACATCACTAATATAGCATTCATACACAATTAATTTTTCATTTAATTTTATATACTTTTTACATACTTTTATTACCTTTTTAATTTCACAGAGACATATGTTTTGGTTCACCTTAAATCACACAATAACTGTCCAAAAATGTTCTTAATGCCTTCAATAAAGAAATATTAAAAAGAAAAGAGCTATGTGCCATCTAAGTATTATCTACCATATATTCAACTACCGGTTTTGAATAAGAAATAGCTTTCAATATGGATGGGACAGGAGAAACATTAAATCAAAAAGTGTATTAATCTCAAAGTGATTATTGGTAAATTACATCATATAGAACTAGGACCTGCCAGCTAGAGATTGGCAAAAATAACAACAACAACAACAACAACAACAACAACAACAACAACAACAACAACATAAAACCATGCCAGTTTCTAACCAGAACTAGCAGATAATTGCAAGGGTTTTCTCAAAGATAATTATCAAGGAAGCAAAGGATAGAAAGTTCCAATACTTGCTGTTTACCCTTTCCTCTCCATTTTCAACCGCTTCTGCTTTTAAATTTTCAATGTTTTGTTGGAGGCGTGCCATCTCTTCCTTAAAGAATGATAAAAATAGAAATAGTTTATCTCCCTTAGCAAACACGGTACTCTTTATGAAAAAAGAAGCCAAAAACTGAATAATCAGGAACATAGGTTGTGTTTAAATTAGGTTAAGCTACACTTGGACTGCAGGCAAAATAAAATTAAAACATTGTTATTAAAGATAGAACTTCTTTTACTGATAAATAGGATGCTCTATTATTGACAGTTGCATACTTTGGGGGCGGGGGCGGGAAAGAAACACAGATAATTTTCTTTTCTGAAATTTTTTCTGCACCGGAAAATAAAAAATGTATGCTGGCTTGAAAATGTTAATGCATCCACCATCAAGATTACAAGAAAACATAGTTGAAACATGTATCTGCAAAAAAACTTTCATTAAAAAAAAAAATCAAAGGAGACTTTGAAGCCACAATATTTTAGGGCATTGAAATGAGTTCGGTAAAAACAATTCCCTAGCAATCTGTAACTGTTATTCTAAAAGGTGTTAAGCTACCGGAGCTGAAAATTCATGACATTTCATTTCTCTTATCTTGATTCCTATTTTTATTCTAATGCCTTTTCAGAATAAAATGCATGCCATTGCACACCAAAAAAGTATGCCACAAATTTTTGTTAATAAGGTGCTGTTTTAGCCTCCCTTTAACATTAAAAACTAATGCAAACATTAATTACAGCTTAAGACTACAGACATAATAATATAGGAGGCAACCTTATAACAGGTTAAACAAATGATCCATTTACCCAAGAATATAATTAGAAATTTTCTTAGTTGAGAATTCTGGGAATTAGAAAATATATATCTGTTTAGGTATGACTTCGCTCAAGTCGATCCAATGAAGTCTATTTTGACCAGATGTACCTGAAGATGCCTGAAATTGGACAGGGACCACTAGAACAGTAGAACAGTAGCTATGGGACACCCATACTGATATTTAACTTAGCTAACCTAAATTAGCAAATGCCAAGGCAAGATTATTCAGTTCAACTTTGCTATTTACCAAACTCCACAATCTACTGTTAGATGGAAATAAGTCTGATCTATAGAATACAGTACCCAGAGCCATCTTTTCAAACAAAAAATCCATGGCTGATTATTTTAACTTTCTTAATCTCAGTGGCTTAATTTAGATTTTTTTTTTAAAGAAATCAGCTCTTAGTATTACAAAATAATCAGGATTACAAAGCCTTTGCAAATTTACAGTCTGCGCGTTCCTGCATAATCTACCTATATAGCATGGTTTGATCATAGGTGAGCAATTATTTTGCTATACCATACTGCAAAATGAACATATGTAACAAGATCTTAAAAGAGCTTCTGATACAGCATTACACAAACAACAACAGAAATGTATCTCAATAACTTTCTCAAACTTACTCTACAATGTGCTTTAAATTCTTGTTCTTGACCCTTAAGATTTTCATTCATTGCCACCAGCGCTCGAAGTTTCTGCAATACACTAGGATAATAATGTCTATGAATTAAATCTGAGGATTTAGAACAGCTGTTCCAAGGAAATGTAAGCATTAGATGAAGAGAAAACCTTTTCTTCTAATTAAGTGAAACACTCTAAGCTGATGCCACAGAATGAAAGATGGCAAATAGGCTCAGTAAAACAAAACTTTGTGAAAAACAACCAAGTTACTAATTACATTTCTTCCTACATATATTTCTAAAATGGTAATTTTGAAAAAAAAAAAAGTCAGAAAAGGAACTATACTTTGAACCTACTGTATTTATAAAAGAAGTCTAATAGGTAAGGTTCAGACAGAAGTTCCTAAAAAGAATATGCTTAACATTCAAGCAAGTAAAACTGAATGGCATTTGCATCATGTTGATGGTATTCTTTCAAAAATTATGCAGTAAAAATAGGGATCAAAAGTTTCATTGGAAACATTTGTAAAACATTTTGATCTATAATTTGTTTGGACATGATTTGACCATTTTGGAAAGTCTTTGAATTTAAATCACCATTGACCAAAAAATAAGACATCTAACCTACCGTTCTACCCAAATGTATTTAAGTGCTTGAATACCATATAGGCATCTTTATGGTGGAGAGAAACTGAGTTAGAGGAATCACCTTTTCCTGCGTTTAGACACTTGGGAAAAGCTGTTGCTTTGGTTTTCTTCACTTTGTCCACTGGGTACCAAGTGTTCATTTGGCACACTTGTAGCAAGTTTCCTTTTTATCCTCTTGGAGATCAAGAAAACATGGCTGTGACTTTCCTGAAGCCATAGATTAGTAAAATCAGATCACCCTTTTTAAGAGGCCTTTCTCTTTGAACATACACGGAGACAGAGAACTTTAAAAATATTGTTACCTCTGGAATGCACCCTAAAATTGTCCTGTAAGTCTTCCTGGCAATAATAAAATATTAGTGAGTATTACCTACCTTAAAAAGTTATGCTAATTAAGTACAATGTTCTAGATTTAAAGAGGAAAAGGGTAATTAAGGGTGAACCTGGTGAACCTGATGGTAATAGTTCAAAGATGTCACATTTTTCCTGGGATCACTATGCTATGGATAGGAAAAGGTCCAACAAGAAGAAAAACATGTGAATTTGCATGTATACACATGTATGGGTACACAAATACAAGCCCACATCAAAGGAAAGGAAGACCTCCAACATGGACAATATTTCTGTCTGTCGGTCTGTCTGTCTGTCTTTCTCTTTCTTCTCTCTCTGTATGTGTGTACGCACAGATTCTCTAAATCAGTTCACCAATATTAAATTTTTATGCATATTAAATTAATCTCTGATCACTTAAATATTACCAAATGTTATTTGCAAATTCTGCTTTTAAAAAAAATACATATAAAGAGCCCTGCTTCAAAAATAATTTTTAAATTCATTTACACTCTAGCGAAAGTAATGCCCTAACACTGTGACCCATTTAATTCCAGGGAGAAAAACAAAGATGCAGTTTAAAAATAAATTGTCATCAGTATTTTGTATCCAGCCACCGCCAAACTTTCTGATTCTTTCTAAATGCCAATGCTTGCTGCATGTACCTTTAAAACTACTAATCCTTCCTACTAATCCTTTACTACTCAGTGTAGTAAATTATGAAGAACAGAGGCTGTGAACCAAGGCCTATAATTTTGGGATGTAACATCTGGGTCTCTTATTCACTGCAATTCCGAGCCATGTACTTTGTGTAGATAGTGAAAACAAAACTTTGAACCAAATAAACACATGTAAAAAGTATATGCATTTTTATTGTGTGCATGCTCTTTCTAGCTTTGCATAAAATAAAAACAAAAACAGATAAATGAGTAAATCTTACTGAATGTAAGATTCTATTTGCTATCGAATATAAGAAGCACGATGGCCCATATGGTTAGGATGTTGAGTAGATTAGCAAGCCCATGTCCGAGACCCAAATGCTGCCATAGGGAGGAGTTGAGCTCCCATCCCTCGCTCCAGCTCCTGCTGGAGACATGAAAGTCCCCATCCCCCCAAACTGGGCACCCCCCAAACAACGGTGATATCCTTTCAACTCAGAAGTATTTCAGTGCTTCTGACACAAATGCTGTGCTATTAAATACTTTGTGGGGGGAACATAAACAGTAAAGGACACCACTACGAAAGGAATAAAGCAGAATGGGAATAGATGTAGCACGTACTTTGCATCTGCTTGGGATTCCACCACTTCCAAAGCTGCCAATTCCTTTTCTAAATTTTCACTATACGATTTAACCTATGAAATCAGAATTTATAACAGATGGTGTAAATATTTTGTGGATCAAAAGATGGTTAAAAGAAGTCAATCTAATCAGCAAGAAACACCCTCTAAGATTTTTATCTGTTTTTGTTATGAACTCATGGCAACATCTGGCAACGTTTTCATTGTATAATGAGCATGATTTCTAAAAACATAATTGTTCCCCTAAACTAACAGTGGTAGCAGATCACATGATTAAACATATTACACATTCATTGTTTGACCACAATTGCTACACTCTTTGATTCTTTGAAATTTAGAAAACAGGAAACACGAGGCAGACACAACACTTATTTCTGCAGAAATCTAAGAATGAAGTGAAGTATGCTGATTTTACTAATCTATTCAATGTTTCCAGTGGTGACTGAATCCTTTGAACATCTGATGCAATTCCTCCACTAGCTTACAGTACTGATCAGATGCACTAAGATATCCTACATCAAATAAAATATAACTTGAATTGTTTTGTCCATAATTAGGCATACATGTACCCAATTATGTGCAGGTAAAAGATTAGGCTACAGTTCCTCAGAGTAAGCCCAAAATAATTACTTGGACTTCAGAATAAACATAGCTTGGAGTGACATGTTCTTAGAACTGAAGAAGGGCAGAAGATCTCTGTGAACTTCAACAAAGTTGCTGGGAATTGAGGGTGGCATATAAATTTAAATGATGATGATGATGATGATGATGATTTGTCACACAGTCAGCCAGATGTTTAGATTTGAATTGGCATTTTTATCCACCTTCCCAAATATGTGGGACAGGAAGATGTTTTATTGTTTCATTCTGTTTTTCTTATTGTTATTATTATTATTATTAAAAATGTGCTCAACAAGACTGTAAAACCAACGATCTTGGTGGGGAATAATTTGACGATTCTTCTATTGCAAATAACAATTGCATTTTATGGAAGCAATGCAATAAATCTGGATAACTAGCAGAGCTACCCAATGGAAAAGGTTTCAGCATTGCAAATTACCCCTTTGATTTGCTGGTGTGTATGCACACAATTTTAAATTGCTCCATTCATGTTCTGCAATTTCTACGGCAGGTCTGAGAAAAGACAGAAAGAAGAAGGGATGGAGAAAAGAAAGTTTACCTCATTTAGTGTCTTTTTAGCCTCATCACATCCTGCCTGCAGATCAGCACATTTAGCGTTCAACTATTATCAGAGAAAGAAAAAAAAAACAGCAAAAGCAAATCAGCTGACCACAAATTTGATCAGACTTTAAGCCCCTGTCACACTGCACCAACGGATGCAAAGAGGATGTAAAACGAAGATAAACGCTTGCCATCCGTCAGAAAACGCGATGCATCCGTTGTGTACTCACTGCGTCCGTGATTCATACTCTCTATCTGTCCAGCATCCGTCTACTGTGATTTCATCCGCTCAAAAAGTTTTGAGCTGCACAAAACTTTTTGAGCGGATGAAGTATCCAACGCGTCCGTTATACATCCGCTACGCATACGGGGAACATCCGTTATACGTCCGTCGTCATCCATTACGCTTCCGCTGTATCCGCTAGGCATCTGCTGCACATCCGCGCAACTCAAATCCTCTCCAGCGGAAAATGAACACGGGGAGGAAGAGAAACGGACACGGAACGGACACACAGCGTTAGTGGCACGGACGTAGAAAGGATGAAAGCGGATGCAGCTACGCATCCGCATCATCTGCTACACATCCGCTCTGCATTTGCTACGCGTCCGCTCTTTCCGCTACGCGTCCGCTTTGCTATGCTCCCCCGGAAGCCCTGCGGACGTGCCATCCGCTTCCATCCGCTTTCATCCGCTAGGCTTCCATTAAGCATCCGTTTTACATCCGCGCTACGTCCTCCCCCCGTCCGTTCTTCTCCGTTCTCTTTATGCAAATTTTTGCCCCTTTTGAGAGCAGATAAGAATGGATGAAGCCACCCCCAGATTTTTGGCCGTCCACTGTGTCCTTTTACATACGTTTTGCATCCGTTGGATAATGTGACCTAGCCTTTAGTGTGTATCTGAGTGATTTGTGAAAGATAGGGAAGAGCCTTGTAACACATACCTCATCCAAGTGTTTGGTTTTCTGTAAAATCTGTTTGTTTAAGGAAGCCACCTTCCTTTTATGCTGCTGGGCAGCTCCAAGTCTCTCTGGGCGTTCTTCGGAAGAAAGTTCTGATTGCTGGGTGTGGGGTTGGATGGGATGAGGAGAAGTGGGGTGTCAAAAAAAGAACAGAGAAAGAAGTTGTCACTTAAGGTTTTGCCAGCTTCTCAAGTTTGGGTGCAGTTTACACACGGATCTCTACAAAAGGGCAGATGTATACTGTATGATAGGGTCAACTTCCTAATCAACCTGTGTTGCATTATTTAATAAATAGTAACCACAATCCTTATGTTGACAAAGTCTAGTTTCTCAGGATATCTACAGAAAGTTGGAGCTATGATCATATGTGCTCTTCCTTAGGACTTAGGAATCGGGACCAAGGCACATGGCCCAATTTCTTTCTAATTTTAATACATTACTTTTGGTATTACTGCTTCGTTCTGTATTATTTCCAACCCAAAAATAAATATCGGCAATAAGTTATATAATTGCTTTTGAGACATTCCCTTTGTGTTGGTGATATAATTTTCTGAAAACAAAATTCAAAATTAGCATTGGCTCACCCCATCATTATTATTCTAATGGGCAGAAGTTTGTAATTAAAAAGTTGACATATAAGAAGCTGAAAACAAACAGCCTTAGATCAAAGTTTGTTTACAAATGAGAACATCCTACCTTTTCAGCATATTCCGATACAATCTGCTTGATCTCATCAGACTGAAGTCCAACTATCTGGCCTATGGTGCTTGCCGTCAATCTGCCCTGAAAGCATAGCTCAAGTTGGTTTAAGGCATACAAAACTCTCTAATGAAGATCAAGGATATAATTAAAATTGTTTCAAGAACTTAATTATTTCACTTGTGTCTTTCTGTTAAATTGCCACATGAAATTAAATAACAAACATTCAAAGCAAATAATTAACTTCTTTCCTAAGACATTAAATAAAGAACTAATTTACCTCTTCTGTTCCCATTGCAGCCATCTCAGTCATCAAAGTTTTGATACGAAGCTGATTTAAAAGAAGAAGAGGGGGCAACATCAGAAAGTTAGTTTCTGAAGAAAACCTCAAGGTTTTTAGACAAGAAATATCAATTATGGGTACCTCTTCAGCAGCTTGAAGGTCATCCTCAGTATAAGCATCATTTTTCCCTGATGATGCAAGTCCAGCTGGCAGTACAACTTTCTTGTCTTCAGGCTATTACAGAGGAAAGGATGTTTGTATGATTAAAATTAAAAATGGATGAAATCACAAAAGAAGCCATCAACATAGAGTCTAAATTTATTAAAGAAATAATGCTGAATCCAAACAAGCACAATTTGGTTCACACATGATACTAAATTCACAGTTCGCCGACTCAAACACAGATGGATGGGTCTAAACACTCAAAGGCATAATTCTGTCAGGCAAAAAAAGTCACAACCATCTGCTAGGCTACAGCAAAGATTTATTCAAACCTATATACAAGAATCTCGTCAACTAAAGTCCAACACTAAACTGATGCCAGATAAGGGTCAGCAGAATTCAGGAGGAGTTGGACTTTGCTTGTGTAAACCTAATGACTCTAAGCTGATAACACATTTAACTCCACCTCCACCAAATTTATATTAACAAACCATAATATAGTATACCAAGAAAAAAAAAAAAAAGCCAGCACATAATGTTGTAGCTTTGTAGGATGTTTGAACCCAGCCTATTTCTTCCTCTGTTACATGGCATTCCTAAGATCTTGTCCAGAACAATTAAGAAAATAGAGCTACACCTCTGCCTTCAATACCCCTTGCATCCCTGAACTAAATGGGAAAATGTGCAACAGGTTCTACTTCCGATCATTTGACATCTGCCCTTACAGAAATTCACAACAAGCAGGATTTCCATGAGTGCAGAGGCTTCTGCTTACTTATCAGAGAGGAATAGCTGGAATTCCTCTGCCAATCTGCGGAAGCTGGGATACTGATGGCAAGTTTGCAAGCACACTAATTTCCTCTCCTCTTCCATACACCCAAGTATCGCCAATCTCGGGACTGCTGGATAGATTTGGAATGAAAACTACCGCACTTTCTTTGATCTTATTAGGAGGGGAGATAACTTTGGGACAATGCAGTCCTGCTGATATCCGGATATAGAGTCATGCAAGGCTTCACAGATGACAAATACCACCAAACTTGCAACTGGAGGTAACTAATAATTAGTGTTGCCTTTGTAGTTGTGCTATATGAACAAATAGTGAAATCAAGCTGCAGCTTTCAAATGCTGTTTCTGGATAATCCCAGGTAGGACACATTCCAAAAATCTAGTTGAGGTCTGTATGCAGTGTGTTTATTGAGAAAGAAACAATCTTACCTTTTCAATTTTTCCTTGCTTGCTGTACCCGTACCTCCTGTAATACATAAACAGAGAAAACAAAAAGATTTTTCAGTTTCCTTTTAGTTCAATAAACAATGTCACTTTGTCCATGCATAAGGCACTCTCCACACAAAAGTCAGAAATGGAAGTTCTGGGTTAGTTGTGAGTTCAAAATAAAGTGGTGAATAAGCATCTTATCTATAATAATTGAACTTTCACCAACACTGGAAAGTTCTATAATAATGCAGCAACAAGCCAAGATAATCGGATGATTCCCTATACTGTAAAATGTATCAGAAGCGAGGGATTACCACTTGGTCTCCAATCCTTTCAAAGACGAAAGGAAGTGTTTGTCATGGCTTCATTGAAACAAGCAAATCCTTTTCAATCATTTCTGGCAGACTGGGAGAACTTTAACACAACCTTCCTGTAAGCAATCTGAATTTACTACTCTTGAATTGTTCTATTTTGTCATTTTTCAGTGGTTTTCAGTAGTTTGGGAAGGAAGGGATTTGCCTTCAGAGGCCTCCAGATCTCTTTCCCAATCTTAGTTTCAATAAAAAGAAAACTCACATATATTCTAAAAATTCAGCAGCTCAATCCTGGATGCTGAAAAGAGAACCTGAACCCAAAAACCACCTACACTAATGTAACAGCTGAGGCTTCCATGGGAGAGCATGATGTTGGAGGTGGTTGATAGATTAATAACAGATCCCACCTTCCTCCCCCGCTCATCCTACTCCCTCCTTCCCTATTTTTAGTTACAGCTGATAATTTGTATTTTTAGTATTCTATTCTTATTATAGACATGTTTTTGTATCATTTTATTCTTTTTTTATTGCTGTAAGCCACCCAAAGTCACCTTGTCATAAGATGGACAGCCAATAAATTTAACAATTAAATGAAATAGCACACCATCCTGATAATTAAAAATAAAAAAATACATAAAAAGTTGCTCACAGTTTTGCTACTCTGGTGCTTCTTGTTGCTGGAATAACTAATAAAGGACTATCTTCATTCCAAGAGCGTTTCAACTGTTGCCCTGCAAAGTTAGACTCTTCCTAAAGCTATTCATATTTTTTTTACACATACCCTCTCCATTGAACTTCTATTTTGGACATTTCTTTCCACTGCAGCTCTATTTCAGCTTTCCCTAACAGCTATCAAAGCTGGTTAACTCTGTTTTATTCTACAGAAATTATATTTTATTCTATAGAAATTATCGCAGAGGATTATTAAATAGCTGTACAGATTTGTAGCAGAGAATGGTTTCATAGATATACAGATCAAAATAGTGCACAGTGTACAGTCACTATGGGTCCTGCAGCTTCATGATTTTAACTGTCTCAACTATCACAAGAAACCCTACCCTCAAAACGACGTTATAGAGCACTGCACACCAGAACAACTCTACACAAGAACAGTTTTTTCCCAAACGCCATCACTCTGCTATAAAAATAATTCCCTCAACACTGTCAAACAATTTACTAAGTCTGCATTACTATAACTATTAATCTTCCCATCCTTCCGTTCACCCATCTCCCTGCACTTGTGACTGTATGAGTGTAACTTGTCACTTGTATCCTTACGATTTTTATTGACTGTTTCCTAGTATGATTTGATTGCTTTTTGTACCCTATGACTATTATTAAGTGCTGTATCTTATGATTCTTGACAAATGTATCTTTTATGTACCATTCTTGACAAATGTATTTTTATTTTATATACAGAGAATATATGCACCAAGACAAATTCCTTATGTGTCCAATCACACTTGGCCAATAAAGAATTCTATTCTATTCTATTCTATTCTATTCTATTCTATTCTATTCTATTCTATTCT
>BLBF01000032.1:12820977-12850218 GCA_015471245.1 Laticauda colubrina
CTATTCTATTCTATTCTATTCTATTCTATTCTATTCTATTCTATTCTTTCTATTCCATTCCGTTCTATTCTCTCCTCAGAACAAAAAGAACCATGGATTATAAACATAGCGTTTAGCAAACTAAATACTGCCATATACTGGCTGAATGATTCTGTAATTATTGCAATACAAAATACATTCTAACATGTATTCCAACAAAGCTATAAAACACAGTAGAGGAGAGAGGCCACAGGTTGGTGATGGAACACAGGCTTAGCATGCAAAGGTTCAGTCCCTGACAGTCCTTTGCATGGAAAAGACTTGAGGCTGAAACTCTGGATGGAAAATAACAGAAACCTTATTTATTTAAGAGATTGTTTAAGATTACAATGCTCGACTTACAACCATAATAGAGCCTGCCTATTATGGTCGTAAGTTGTAATGGTCACAAAACAGGTTGGGAATGTGACCGACCTGATTCTAGGACTTGTTTTGTGGTGGTGGTGAAGTGGTTGTAAATATGAACCTATTATGCAGTTTTGCTAAAAACCGCAAGTTCAGTAAAACCACTGAAAAACACAGATGTGTGACCTTGGGATGCTGCAAACAGCCATAAATATGGCTGAGTACCTAAAGTGTAACCATGTGACTGTGGGAGAGGGCTGGGCTGGTATTTGGTATTTAGGCTTAGCAAGCCAATCTGTTATATTTTATTAATCATTCATGCTGAGTAAAACACAAGTCAAGATTAAGGGTATAATACTGTCACACCAAATGTGGTTCTGAAACAAATGTGAACAAATGTATATTCTGATTTGTTTGAAATATATATTTTGGCATGGAGGAAATAATGAGAGTGAAATCAATTCTAAATCACTGTGAAGCTAAATCATGAAATCAGACCACTTTGGGTTTGTGATAATGCACCATTTAATATGTGATATAGCTGGGGTTATGGAAAAGTTAATTTTCATTGAATACCTCTTTCCCCCACCGACCCCAAAAAGAACTACATTTTACTCTGAACATATAAATATCTAAGAATGTTCATCAAATATCACCACTGAATAATAAAAGTACGGCCATATTAATGAGAACAATGCAAACTCAATTAGAAAAAAACACACATAGGAAAATACTCACAAGAAATACTCGTTGAAACTAAGAAGGATAACAAAAACAGATGGAGATTTGAAAATACAGCGAAGACTGCAGTGGAAAAGCCATAACTGATAAAATTAGCAAATGTTTCTCAATGTGTAAAAAAAACCATAGATCTGACACTAAAATTAACCTTCGGACTGTGGAATATTCTCCCCATTCCTGGAGGTGTGACAGGTCCCCATCCTCCTGCCTTCTGAAAAGGAGTTAATCCATGGTTCCAAAGCCTCCACAGGGAGCCCAGGGAAGTGTGCAACCATGGGGCTGACTAGTACCCTGAGACTCTTCCTTTGCCTTTTTAACTAATGTTTAATTATGATTTTTTAACTTTTATCTACTGTTTTTATATTTCATAGTAGTTGTATACTACTAGATGTTATCTAGTTTGGTTTCATTACCAAATTAGCTAACATCATCTGTGCCATTAAGGAGTGGTGGGGGGAGGTTTCTCATGTTATTCATTAGTGGCTTGTGCTATCAGTGTTGGTGGGGATTATCTTGGTGATTTACTGATTGGGCTGTTAATATTCTCTTATATCAGAATGTCATAAGCTGAGGACCATCCATATTTCACAGGGATCTATTTCAATACAGTTGTCACTGCACTGCAAGAGTACTAACAGCTTATAAAATCTCAGGATGTATTCACTCTTAACTTACCTGCCATATTCCAGAAGGGTAGCGTGAACTTTGGAATCCTCATCCAGTAATTTCTCTGCTCCCATTCGTCTTTGATATTTCCTCCGTGGCTTGTAAACCTCCTGGAATACAATAAATACCCATCACACTATTCAGAATTATGCAAAGTATTGAAAGGGAGAAAGACATAGTAAACCAAAGAAATTAAGTCCCAAGGATGCTTTTTTTTTTCAAGAGGAAACTGGACTTTCTGGTTTTTCTTTGAAGATGTTTCGCTTCTCATCCACAGAAGCTTCTTCAGCTCTCTGAAGCTTCTTGGATGAGAAGCGAAACATTTTCAAAGAAAAAGCAGAAAATCCAGTTGAAAAAGCAGCTTGGGACAACCATGACCTGGATGACTGAGGATCTCCAGAGACAAAGAAATTAAGGCATGAAGTAAGAAAAGTAAATAGGGCTAAATTTAAATAATTTACAACAGTAACCTCATTTGCTATATTTCTCCATAATAGTAGTCTTTGTAAGTATCCTTGTTTTCACATGTGGGTATGTGTGTGGGGAGAGACTAGAATGGGGGAGAGTGGGATTCTTTATTGGACTGCATGAACAGATCTGAGATCTTCAAGATCCACTGAGGGAAAATCCTTCCTTGGGTTGCCGAAACAGTTAAAATCCTGAAGATTTTATCTTCATTCCTGCAGCCCAGTGATAGATTTCCCCTCCCATCTGTCTACCAAGAAATTATTTGTTGGACTCAGTGGACCCCTCTCCTATTTCAGTGGATGAAGCAGAGAGAAAATCCTTCACTGAGTAGCAAGAATGGAGCTATGATCCAGCCCAATGAAGCATTGCTTCACAAGTGGACAGAGGGGAAGGGAAATCCTTCCTCATCCTGGAAATCTCAGCCAAGGCTGGAGAGAAGAAACTTAGCTCCATGAAACAACTCTTCATCACTGAAAATATTATTTCTTTTTTATGGTTCATTACAGTTAATTCCAAAATTAATGAACAGATTTTGATGAGATTCCTCAATCATTATATACATAGAAACAGGTTTAAAAATTGATTGAATAATTTTTCAGTATTATACAATTGCCTAGCCTCAGTGAATTTCTGATCACTCACATTTGTTTGGTTATGCCATCTTTTGAACAGACTGTACATTTAAAAAAATCAATAAGAACATGCATAGTTGCAAACTTAAAAAATAATAAAGAAACACATAGGTACAAACTTGCCAACTTTTAAATCTGTAATATCCTTGAAAATAATAAAACAAATGCCGGATTTAATTTTGAATCTCTGAAGATAATTGATCATTAATTCTATCTCTAGTCTTGAATAATTATGCTTAATTACCAGAGACTTAATTATGGCTGCTTTAGCTAGCTATATAAGGATCGTTTTAATATAATTAAGAAGGGAAAAATGAAAAACATGCATTTCATCTATAATAAGCTATAAAAGATATAAAACAAGGCAACGTACTGAAATTTAAGGTAAAACAAGTGAATTGAACAAAGAATGACCAATATATGACCCTATGAGTAATCCACTTAAATTGGGCTACATAGACCATTTTCATTAAACATTTATGCAGGATTCCAGTATTTTTAGCTATCATTTATTTCACTGGATAAAAAGTCTGCCATAAAAATATGATTAGAGATCATTAATTTGAAATAATTGATCCATATAATTGGCAATCACAAGAATCACAGGGAATGAGGGAAGAAGGAAAAGAAACATGCAAAAAAAAGGTTAATAAGCAAATTAAAGTGGATTCAAAACATGTCCTTCATTGCATACCATTCTTGTTTAGTGCTGCATTTTTTTACAAATGAAGAAAACAAAAGAAGTGCCTTTCTAAAGAAAACTGCTTTAGAATTGCAATGTCTAAAATGAATTCTATTTGATATTATATCCTCTGTTTATATTATACCCTGACAAAGGCAGTTTACTTTCTCTTAGCTACAGTGACAAATATGATCATTGTTTCTACAATTTGGCTTTCCTCCTTCATTGGCTCTGCCAGAGAGCTTTTTAACTGCCCCCCCCCCCCCGATGTTTTGATCAATGTTGGCAGATACACAAGTGGGTAAATCTGTTTTAAACTACGCTATATCAGATGAAATGCAATGTAAGTCATGCAAATTATGCATCTTTAAATTTCTTTTTATGTGATATTTGAAACTGACACACCATTTCCTACAAGGACAAAAGAAAAACCCAAATGTATTGCTAATATTCAAAACATACAAATGGGATTTGGGATTTCAATTTATCACGATTCCAAGTGCCACACAAAATTAATCCAGTATTAACCAAGTAGTGCTATCTGAAAAATAAGAGAGAACTTTCTTTTATTTTTATTGTCTCCAAGAACTCTCACTATAAAGAAGAGAAATAAATTTGCAACATAAATTTAACAACTGTATACTATAAATGGACAGCCGAAGTTGGCCAGTTTTCCACTAGGAATCTTGCATCCCATCCTCTGTCATGTTATATCACAATGAACTGTGATATGATTCACAATACACAAATCTAGCCAAGCATATAGTAATTGCTAATGACATGGAAACTTTTCGTCATAATATTCTTTGCAAAGCAATTTGCATTTTGTACCAGAACATAACATTAATAAGAAATACAACAGGTATTATTACCATAATTATAATTCAAGGTTTTCTAACTTAAAAAAAGCAAGCATTTTATATATAGGGTCTATTTGAAAACAATAAGGTAAAAATTTAAAAAAACATGGCACATTTAAATCAAATATTCGTTTTGAAAAAAATCTTTGAATTAAAGTACATTGCATTTTACACTTACACTGATCTCATTAACAGTTTTTATAGCTTTTTCTTTTCGTTGCATGAATTCATCATCCTGCAAGGCAATTGAGATAAATTTAAACAATAGCAACAAAGTTTTGGTTTCTACGGGAATAGCAAAGACAGCAAACCTTGTTGCATAAATACTGTGATGCTCAAATATACAAAAATGGAAGCTATGTCATTCTGACACTTTCACACTGAAAATACAATTGCATAAATACTTATCTGGGTCATTAAACTCATCAGTACTTACTTCTAAATAATCATAGATACAACAATGCCATTTATGCTTATATCCTAATATGTACTGTACTAGGGTTTTAGAAAACTAACTTGTCTAATCAAAAGCAAAGGCTTTGACATTAGTTATCACAAAGGAGACAGAAAAAGAGGCTTACCAACTTATACATAATAAGAGCCAGTTAAAAATACTTGTTCTGGTATTGAATGTTTTAACGATATTTCAATCTCTTAATGATAGTTCTTAAAACCAAGCTTTTAAATTTAAAGCATCGTTTTCCAGCAGAAGATAGGATGTGAATATTGAAAAGTAATCAGTTTTAATGACAACATGCAAGAACTTTTGGATTTAACTGTTCTGAATATGTCCCATTTCAGGTTTTTTAAAAATATTGTTTTTAATTTAGTTGTTACAGAATTAAAATGGTTTGCTTTGATTATCTTTTAAAAAATGCTTAGGCTATGAGACAGCATTTTGAAGTAAAATATTTCCAAAATTATTAAGATGTATATGCTTTGAATAGAAAACAAAGGTTTCAAAATCTTTTATGCAACTGTTTCAAATCAGAAGCTGGATGTTTCAATACAAAACAGTTCAAATTCAAAATATTTTGCACATACCTATTTTTTAAACATAAAAACTTCACAATTATATTTCATTTCCATAAATGAACTGGAGACAAATAACTTGGACATATTTTGAGTTTTCTAACTGAACATAATGTTCTTAAGAATAGAGGATAAACCTACCATATAAACTATACAGTACTATGTTCATAAGTATGGGACATTAAACATCAAATCCCACTGTCAACAGAAATTAAACTTGTAATAAAAATAGTTATATGTCTATCAGTGCTGGAAAAGCATATTGCTTTAAAATGCTATTGATAACAATTTTCCAGATGATTTTAGAAATGCTCCCTAACCGCTAGCAATACAACTGGATATTTAACATTAAAGAAAGAGTACTGACATTTGTTTTTCTCCAGTATCAGCTCCTGACATTTGATACATCAGTTTCTGCCTAAAAGTCTATGAGCTGAAACAGCTGTGCAAGCTTCGCTTCAATCCTGTACAATTTAAAGATGCTGAAGAGAATCACTCTTGATGCCAGTTTTCAAATCACAGAAGATAGCAATCAAATGTTTACCTCTGGTAAACTGTGTATCTTTTGAAACTGAGATATGGAATACGACCGGATATAATCTCCCATTTCTTCCCGGGTTTCTATTGCACGTTTTACAAGCCACTAAGAGCAACAAAGAAAAAGGAAGAAAAAAGTTGTGGGAAGGAAAAAAATAAAATCTGGATATGTTACATCTATCAAAAAGAATTAAATTGATGAAATGAACCTCTTCTTTTAATCAGCAGAGCTAAATAAGAGTGCCATCTTTATATATTAAGATGCATGTACCTGTACAACAGGAAAGATGTGGATGAAATCCAATCCCTGTATTTGATGTGGCTCCAAGCGGTGAGGGCATTTCATTCTAGGTAAAACTGATACAATCTTCTCTGTTAAGGCACTGGAAAAAGGCAAATATGAGACAATTGAGACATGTGCAACTATATATACACAACATCCTAAAAGAGCCTCCTTGTAGTTTTTGTAGTAATTGAACTGCTGGTAAGCAACACATCCCATTAATTTGCTTAAAAATCTCATCTTAATTTTCACATAAGTGGTATAGGATTGCAGACTAAATGACTCATAAAAATGTTGCATACAAGAACTCAACAATATTAAGACAGGTCTGCCAATTTCTATGATAAATCATTTGACTCATATAGCCTCTTATCTTTTGGAAGAAAAAACTGAGATAAATTTTTAAATGTTTAAAACTATTATAATGTGTCATCTTTAAGTTGCCTCTTACTTAAGAAAACATACACATATAGTAAACAGACTGAGTTTTTTTTTATAAAGTGATCCTCATAACAGAGTATAAGAGCTGTGTGGTGCTCTGGTTAAAATGCAATATTGCAGGCTAATTCTACTGATTGCTATTGCCAGCAGTTTGACTCTCATTGGCCCAAAGTTGACTCAGCCTTCCATCCTTCTGAGGTTGGTAAAATGAGGACCCAGATTATTGGAGGCAATATACTGACTCTGTAAACTGCTTAGAGAAGGCTATAAAGCACTATGAAGCAGTATATAAGTCTAAGTGCTATGGCTATAATAATGCTCCATTCCCACTTGCTTGGATCAATGAAAACAGCATGTGAATATTTTGGCATTACCTTATTCTGATTTGAGAATAATAAATAAAACAAAGTATCTATCTTACTTTCATAATTACAATAAAATAATTCAAGATAATCGGAAATTCTTGCAAACAACTTTTCTAGATAAACAAAATTTGTGCTGAAAGCATCATGCATGCCAAGAAATTAGTTTTCAAGAGTTTCCCTACCAACTTACATTTTTTGACCAATTGTTGAGTTTTCCTGAAATAACAAGTCAACATCAATGTCAAAGTTGCATGTTGTGATACACCAAGTCATGCCACCAACCACCTAAAAACAAGATAAACATATTCATTAAATTGTCTGAAGTGGAAAATCCAATTAATGTCATATTATTACATAAAAATGTAATTCACTTTAACTTAGTAATGTAATTTTTAACTTAGTAACAGTCCCAGAATTTATTGTTGAATGCAAGATGTTTCTTAGAGTAGCCATACTTATTTTACTTACTTATTTTACCTTTTACGAAGAAACATAAGAGAATTAAGAAAACAAAACAGTTGTTTTATAATGTATACTTCAATTAAAACAGGTAGTGATTGGTTAAAATCAGAAAAATGATGAAAAACTATTAAATATGTTTAGAGCATGCAGCCTGCACACAACATTTATAGTAATGATATATGAATACAGTTTTACCTTATCAAAAGGAGACAGGCCTTTAATTCTTGCCCTGAAGTATCCAGCAGCAACCAAGAGTTCTAAAATTTCACTTAACTTGATATTTTGTTCCTCATCCTCTCGAGTTTCAATCTAAAAAGAAAATTTAGGGATCTATATTAATAAAAGTTATCAAGATAGAGTGGGATGATGAATATCAAAATAATCATGAAATATTTTTTCTGTGTGTATTTATGTCATAATATATATTCTACAAATTACCTCAAGATATAAATCAGTGTTACCATAACCAGTTCTGCACACTCAAAAAAGTGTCCAAGTTTGGATCTTCATTTCAAAGGATGGTCCTGTACCTCTCTCAGCAATAATTATAAAATGTGAGAAATCCCTGGCTGTATAAGATTTGCAACTTAAAAAAATTGCTTATTGCCAAATTATTACTTTTATGTGACTATTCATTTTAATACAACTACTTGTAAGTATTATCTTTGGATGAAAATAATTACGTTTTTATTAAATTAATATATTGTCTTTTCACCAGAAATAATGTTTAAGATACAGGGTTTTATCCTGCTGCATTTGTACCAATCCCAATTAAATTTCACAACACAGGAATGTAAGTGAAGACAACAGACTCCAAGTTTAAAACCATGGGCATCTGCAAACACACCTCTCATAATAATTAAAAATAAACCTCTAAATCTCATCAGTCATTCTAAAAAGTGATCACTGGTGGAGATCCAGCACCTGGACTACTGCACTGTGGCCTCTCTACATTCACAGGCCAGTGCCCAATGGCAGCCTCAGTCCATTCTCCTGGAACCAACAGCCAGCTCGTTTCTCAGAATGGATCAGTGGCTAAAAACTACTTCACCAAAACTCCCAAAAGCCAATACAAATAGCAGTAGGAGAACTAACACTCAACTAACTAAATTTCAAAACTCTTACCAACTTTTGGGTCTACATAATTATGACTTTTTTTAATAAGCAACCCCCCAAAAAATGTGCAGTTAGGGAATGCAGTGATGACTATCTAAGATTGTGTTTGATTTCAACCTAATCTTAGTCACATAAAAATCAGATTTTTTTGATCAACAACTTTCTTGACCAGCAAGTTTCTATTAAAACCTGCTATGGTGATGTTGTCATGAATGCCATTATACAACATAAAAAATAATTTTAGAAATGTTGGGGTACAATTCTTAAATATGCCTTTAAAATGGGAAGAGATAGAAAGGGAGGTAACCATAACAAGTTCCAGTTCATAATAAAAAGTGAACTTCAATGATCTTAGGAATGAAGACATAGGGGAGTGTGTGATTCCTGCAAACCCTGAAATATTTAATAATCCAGAAAGGGCTCATCTGCACAGCTCAATGTGTTTCCCCCTTGTTCTCAGGAAGGATGGAAAATGTGTTGTTTTGAGAACCACTGCCCCAACCATGTTCCTGTAACCATGCCTTAAGATGACAGCCATGCAAGTGAGAATTTGAGGTGTGCTAGTGGGGGAAATGATGAGATTGAGAGCAGCAACCAAGGAGAGAGAGATTTTTCTTCTCTACTGCAAAATGAGATTACTTTCTTTAAATGTATAGGAAGATGTTATGTGAGCTGAATTATGCTCTTCCATACAACACATTATGTTTCACTATTATGTTCTATAGGGTATATTTCTTTTAATTGGTGTTATCAAGCTACGAACGCTTCTGACCACAACCAAATCAGGTGTTTTGTTTTGTTTTTCGTGGCCGATTTCTCTTTCCATGGCATTTTTTTTTTGTAAGCACCAAAATTTCCAAAATTAGGTTCGGGTCACAACCAAATCAGGTTGTGACCAAAATTATAGAACAAATTATGGTCGTGACCAGAGGTTCTACTGTACTATAGAAGGATGAAGTAATTGTTTCGTGCAATGGAGACTACAGAAGTAGAAACACCAATGAAAACTATAAACCACTAAGCATTTAATGAAGCATGTTAGGGATCTGCAAGAAAATGAGGCAGAAATACAGGGAGCCCTGAACTTACAACCTCAACCGAGCCCCAAATTTCTATTGCTAAGCAAGGCAGTTGTTAAATGAGTTTTGCACCATTTTACAAGATTCCTTGCCACAGTTGTTAAGTTAGTCACATAGTTGTTTAGTGAATCTGGCTTCCCCAATGACCTTGCTTATCAGAAGTTCATGAAAGATGATCAAATACCCCAGGACACTGCAATCATGATAAACATATGCCAGTTGCCAAATATCCATGGGGATGCTGCAACGATTGTGTGAAAAACAGTCATAAGTCTCTATTTCGGTGCTATTGTAACTTCAGTCACTAAACAAATGGTTGTAAATCAAGGACTACACGTACAAGAGAGAATAGCACTGTGGAAAGTACCTCAGACTGTGTGATACCTGTTAAGGCTGCAAGAGGAAGCATAAACTTAAGAAAATCTATTTTTGGTCTTCCATTAGAACAGTTTCTCAACCTCAGCAACTTGAAAAGGTGTGAACTTCAACTCCCAGAAATCATAAACAGGCATGGGAAAGGAATTCTGGGAGCATACTGACTGGGAAATTCTGGGAGTTGAAGTCCACACATCTTTAAGTTGTTATGGTTGAAAAATACTGCATTGGAGAATTTCTTGGTTATGCATCAGATCTGGGCCATATCTCTAATAATTCTGGACAGCTGTTTTTTCTGTATGAGAATTTTCTATGAAACATCCATATATGCCTGAAAAAAAATTAGGAAAGAAACTTAGGTTGCTTTAATTTTTAAGCTGTTTTGCTTTATTTATATGCAGTAATAAAACAAAGGAAGGGGTTGGAAAAAAACAGTAAAGAAGAGAGGGAGAGTGGAAAAAAAAAAACACTGTATACATTCCCTCATTGTAAAATCCTTTCCTTATTCTGAAAGGTGGGCCCTAGGGTATTCCAAGCACAAGCCATTTTATCCCCACAAATAAGCCACCAGGCACAAGTGCCTTTTGAAAATGTTGCAGCCCCAATCTGCACTCTCAGGGTCAATCCCAAACCTCTTTGGCATCCAGGAAGCATTTTCTGCGCTCGCGCTCCTAGTAATCTTCCACATTTGCAATAATAGAATCGGCTGGAATGGAATGGCACAAGCCATGCCAGTAAGTACATATTTTAGTTTTCTTTTATTTTTATTATTTATTTTATTTTTTTATTATTATTATTTTTAAAAAGAAAGCCCTGATCCTATGCCGAAGTGATTAGAATCGCTTTCATTACCCAATCCAATTTCAAGGGGAGAGGGGGGAAAAAAAAAAAAAAAAAAGAGTGAGAGAGAAACTTGGGGCAAACCTTAGAGACGCAACGCTTCACGCAAGGCATAATAAATAACGAGGTTAACACTTCACGGACACCCGTGTTCTCAGATGTACAGAATTGTCCACAGGCCGTGGAAAAAACGGTCATTGAAAAAAAAAAAAAAACTCGGAAATAAACTGTTTTTTTCTTCCTTCGGAAAGAAAGCGGCTCATTCTCAAATCGTTTTTCCTCCCTCGTCTTCTTCCTCCAAGGGACGTGGATTTTCCACTCCCGAGTGACATTCAGGAAAGAAACTAATGCATGCAAGGTTCGTTCGCATAAACAAGGGAGCCAACAATCCCACGACTCCTTCCGTTACCTCCTGGGCAGGCTGATATTCCTGGCCCTTAAGGGTACCCATATCCTCGCCTTCTCCGCAGCTGCTGCACCGCTTCCTTCTCTTCTGTCACATCCGCTCACGCCGGACGAAAGACTCGCCCACTTAAGTGGGGAAAGCTTGGGTGGTGCTGCTCCTTCTTCTTCCCGCATGAGCCTGCTCTCCCCCTCTTCTTCCCTTGGTTTGGACCGCACTCCTCACCCAAGCGCGCAGATGTAGCGCGGACCGTACCACTCTGTTTAGAAAGAAAGGGGGAAGGCGAAAACGGGAGGCGGTCAAGTTGCTCTCTGGAGCGCAGAAGGTTGGCTGGCATGTTGATGGTTGCACGAACGCTCCAAGGCCGAAATCAGATTTGGGTAAAGGAATGCTTGCCCCTTGTTCCAGTCTCATTCCTTCTGTTTCTTATTCAGTATGAAAATTGGTGAAAATGCCTCACATTTGAAAAGGTAGATCGTCGTCGGCTGTAAACATGCCATCGCGATGAACTGACTTGTAATGACTGCATCTTTGCAAGTATTCTGGGCAGAATTATAAAATTTACACCCTGCGGTTTCTTGGTGGCTCGTTTGAAATACAGGTAGTCCTGTCCTAACAACAACAATTGTTACAATGAAAAAAGTGATTGATGACTACTTATGGCCATTGCAGCATCCCCATGGTCACATGATCAAAATTAAGACGTTTGGCCACTGACTCATATTTATGACAGCTGCAGTGTCCCAGGGTCATGTGATCACCTTTTGCGTCCTTCTGACAAGGAAAGTCAATGGGGAAGCCAGATTCACTGGTGTTACTAACTTAACACCTGTGAGTCACTTAATAATTGTGATGAGAAAATTTGTAAAATGGGGCAAAACTCACTTAACAAATGTTTCTCTAACAATAGAAATTTTGGCTTCAATTGTCATAACTTGAGGATTACCTGTATTGACCAAATCTATTTAGTGTTATTTTTATTTATATATTTTGTCAAAAGCTTACAATACAATAGAAATAAAAACAAATGTAAGTTTAAATGTAAGGAATAGGTACGAATAATTGGGGACAATAGGACAGGGATGATTGGCATGATTGTGCGCTTATGCATACCCCTTACACACCCCTTAGGAATGGGGTGAGGTTGACAGAGGTTAGATTGAGGGTAAAGGAGTGGGGGTTTGAGCAGGTGACAACAGAAGCAGGTAGTGAGTTCCAGGCATTGACCACTCTGTTGCTGAAATCGTACTTCCTGCAATCGAGTTTGGAGTGGTTTACGTTAAGTTTATATCTTTTGTGTGCTCTTGTGTTGTTGTGGTTAAAGCTGAAATATTAACTGGTAAGATATTGTTGCATATGTTTTTATGTACTATGCTTAAGACCAATCTTTGCCGGCACTGTTCAAGGTTGTCTAAGCCTAGAATCTCAACTCTGGTGGTGTAGGGTATTCTGTTGCAAACAGAGGAATGTAGTACTCTTCTGGCAAAATACTTCTGGACTTGCTCAATTGTATTTATGTCTGATATACAGTGGAGATTCCAGGCAGCAGAGCTGAATTCAAGTATTGGTCTAACAAAGGTTTTGAATGCCCTCATTTGCAAATCAGTATTACCAGAGGAGAAGCTTCGTAAAATTAAATTTACAACTCTTAAAGCCTTTTTGGCAATACAACAGTATTGCTCACTCACTTTGGCGCTTAGGTCATTCGATATGAGAACTCAAAGGTCCTTGACAGAGTGAAGGTCACCAACAAAGTCATATCCATCTCGCTTGTATTTGGTATATAGATTTTTTTTTTTTACCAATGTGTAGGACAGAGTATTTGTTGGGCCATTCAGATACATAATCAAGGTCTTTTTGAAGGATGGTAGCATTGACGGTGGTGTTGAATAGTTTTACATGATCAGCAAAGAAGACACAGTTGCTAATAAGGTGATCACAAAGGTCATTTATATAGTAAAGAGTGTGGGTCCTAGAACGCTCCCTTGGGGGACACCGCTGATAACTGGTGCAGGGTTTGATAGAGTGTTTCCTATTTTTACTATTGGTTGCCTGTTTGACAGGAAAGCAGTAATCCACTTGTGAGGTGATCAGGAAATGCCATAAAAATTTAATTTTAAAAGCAGTTTATTCTAAATTAGTTTTTTGCGGTAAGCCATCTAGGGTGCTGTCATCTGACTGAACTTGATCAATGGAGAGATCTGCTTTTCCGTTATTTATAGCAGAGTGAATTACTAAATGGCAAAACATTGACAAGAGCTTGTTTAGCCATCTTCTGCCTGTATTTAGAAAGAATGTATTTATTTCTTTAAATTTATTTATTTTAATCAATTAATAATGGCTTCACATCTCACAATGCAATTCTGGATGGCTGACAAACATAAAAAATACAATATAAATCAATTTTATTTAAATGATTATAATACAAAGTGGCTGTTGAGGACACCTACAATGGGCATAATTATTCTGAATGAATATGTAAAAATTAAAAAAAAATACTTTTCCTGTGAAAACTCTCAGGTCTTTAATGCTTTCCAAAAGGTGAGCAGGAGAGCCAACTTAATCTCAGATAATATTGTGTTCCAGACAGCGGTTGAAACCTACAGACAAGCCCCCAGAGTATGTCCTTTTGCCCAGCTTAATGATATGAGTAGAAACAATGAGAATAAGATGATTCCCTTAAATACCTTGTCCCAGGCCAGGTAATAACCACCTTGATCTGCACCCATAAGCAAATTGAAAACCAGTGCAACTAGCATAGCAACAGTGTAATAGAAGTATAGTAAGGCAAGCCCATAGCCTATATTGCTTCATTCTCAATCAACTGAAGTTTCTAGATGTTCTTCAAAGACTGCTCCTTGTAAAACATATTGCAGTATCCACTTAGGAGGTTAGAAGGTGACCAAAGCATAAATGATTATGTGCAGTTCCTCTGATCTAGAAATGGGGAAAATCTGTACTCAATGCAAAGTTCAAACAGACATACACACACACACACACACACACACACCAGTCCCATCTGCCACTTACTCTTTGAAGGCAAAGTGGACCCAGTATTGTCCATTGGTACTGTCTGGAATACTGCAACATCATCCAGAATTAAGGATTAATTAAGTAATTAAGGAAAATCACCAGATCCAGGGACTCCTTAATTAAGGAATTAATTAATTCCTTAATTAAGGAATTAATTAATTCCTTAATTAAGGAATTAAGGAAAATTACCAGATCCAGGGACTCCTTACAGCCAAAGCGAGCATTGTTTTGAAGCCTGATCATTCCCATCAAGATCCCCACAGCCTTTAGGCACTGAGGCAGAATCTCCATCCAATCATTTGACTGGGTAGAGGTGGAGATACAAAGCTGAGCATCATCAGTACACTGATGACACCATAACCCAAGTAGTTAAATGACCTACCCAGCAGTTTCATGTAGGAGTAGGGAAAGAGTCAATCCCTGAGACTCCATATCAGAATAGCAAAAGAGTCACCATTAATACTAACTGGAATCACTCTGGAGGAAGAAGAACTAGCATGGTATTGTGCCCCAAACTCCTAATCATAGGCAAAGATATTTAAGGCTAATGAGATCATGAGGAATCAAAAATATCAAGTAAGGACAAACTACTCCCATCCTATTCTCTCCAAAGATCACCCACAGGTTTAACTTACTCATAGCCTGGCCTCAAACCCAACTGGAAGGGGTCCATATAATCTGTTTCATCTAGCACCTTCTGAAGCTACACAACAATCATATTCTCAACAATTTTCTCTACAAAAAGCTGAAGACAGGGCAGAAGGTGTCTAAAACAGTTGTGTCTTGGAATGGCTTCTTAAGGATGAGCAGAGCACTGTTCCCTTAAGACATGTTTCAAGAATGCATTCACCATTGTCCGGACCCAATCACAGATTGGCTCCTGGGCAGTCTTTATAGCCACAAAGGACATAAATCTAACACCAAGGTCGCTGAACTTTCAGCCCAAGAACCCTATCTGTTTTCTCAAGGCTAACAGTATTAAATTCAGCCCAGATAATGGAGCTAAAAGGCACTTCAGTCAACTCCAGAGATCATGCACTAAGGCCAGATTCCAAATCTGAGGGGCTTTATGCATAAGAAATTGAGTGCATTCTTCACCAGTTAGTGGATGTCAAGCCTTAACTTCTCCAGAAGAGAGAGGGCCACCCAAAACTGAGTCAATATCCTCATGGACTGTTGAATATGCTAAACATTCTACCACCCTGGGACACAAACTAGAATTCATCACCCATAGAACTAAATGACCAGAAGTAAGTTGGAATCATAAATGCATATGATATGTATGGTATACTAAGTGAAACTTAAGCAAAGCACATTATAACATATTGTGTCAGGTACTGTAACTCCAGTTTTTCTGTTGATCTGGTAAATTGGGCTATACTTCTATGCATATTTATTTGGCAATAAATCCTACTGATCATATGGGAACATGTTCCTTTGTAAAAACATGCAAGATATACATTTAGTATGGTGTCAGCACATATATCTCATAATCAATGTTATGGAGGAGCCTCCCCAGAGAGATCAGTCTGACTGCCTCTTTGCTGGCCTTCGAAAAGCTCTTGAAAAGTGAAGTGTTTTCAAAGAGCTGTCCCCTGATGCAAATGTTGCCATCTTAAACTTAAAAAAAAAAACCAATAATCTTACATTGAACAGTTCATGCCTCTAAATTGTTTTCATAGTTTATGTTTTTACCACAGATATTTCAAATTGCATCCTTTCCATGTAAGCTGCTGGGTGCCTTTTTTGACTGCCATATGGAAATATGTTAAATCAATAAATAGTATTTCTCGATTCTAAAGAAAATCCAATCAGGATGCCCCTTGATATTCTGTGCCACTCTACCAACTAACTTCTTTTAGAAACCTACCTTGAGCAGCAGTTGAATGCCATTTCAGCACAGCTAAGTTTTATGTTCACATATGCTCATTTTATGAGATTATTTCTAACTACATCAGTAACAGAATTCAGTTCAGTATCTGAAAATCAAGTCATGTTTTTGCTGCTTCCCAGCTCAACACCTGTTATCAGCAGCACCTGTAATTCTGATTTGAAAATTGTTGGAGGATGGCAATTTCCTTATTGCTGCATGGGGAAAGTGTGATAAAATATCTCAGTCAACAATGCTGCTGAATTATGTGCCTTTCTGTAATAATAATTATTTGTTAGAAAGCCAAACAGGTTGCAGCAGCTGCTGTGCCAGCCCCACTGAATATCTTTTATCTGCCAGTTTTATGTGATACTCGACATTTCAATGCAAAACGGACTCACCAACAAAGCAGATAATAAATGTAGGACTTGCTCATACATGGTTTTACCTCTGAGGGTTGGAACTTCAGCTATTAAAATTATGAGATAACAGCAACTTCAGCTATTTTGATCTCAGAATGAGTATTTGTTAACATTAATGCAAATGCTGACTTCTGGCACTACAGTACTTCTCACACTGCAAGTAGCCCTAATTCAAAGAGACCTAATATAAGTTGAAATTATTGTCAAACTGTCTTATTTATTTATATATATATATATATATATATATATATATATATATATATATGTATGTATGTATGTATGTATGTATGTATATATGTATATATGTATATATATATATATATTTATTTATTTGATTTATATTGCCGCCTATACGCCCATGGCAACTCATCTTGCTGTAAATATAGTTGCTGTCAGCTGTAAGAGAATTATTTTGGTGATATTATTCCTTATTTTCTCTTAATAGAAAAGTACACAGACAAAACATTCATGGTATGCCACACATGGGAATTTACAATTGGCTGTGTTCAATAGAAATAAATTGGAATAAGATTATGAATGTTCACAGGATGCATACATTATTTTATATTTAGCTATGGATCTTTGATTCACTATTTCATTAATAAAATAGTAATTTACAAGTGTTCTACAACTAATCTTCATTGGGTCTTTTTTATTTTGGTTTGTTTTGGCTTTTTTGCAAATGAAACTATAATAAATTATCATGAAATATTGCAAGAAGTTTGATGTCTGTATATTGCTGAAAGGATGTTAAAAGAAACTACATTGTTTGTTTCATACCTAATCATACAGGGTGTTCTTATTTAAGAAAATAATTTATCATACTCCAAAATTTCTGTCAGACATAAAATAACTTTTCTTAAGTGTCTTTCAGAATAATATTCCTTATTTCCAGCTGAACAGTACGCACTTTATGCATTTGTACAATTCTTCAGTTTAGCATCCCTGATATTTTCCACAATTATAATTGTTTAGCTTAACATTAAATGTCAAAAATCGCTCTGCAATTACATTTTATGTGAGATAAATGATTATACAGAAAAGATAAAAATGTTTCACTTTCTATGAAAATTAGATTTTAAAAATTAAATTTAATTGTATTCAGAAACATCTACTTGCAGATGCATATAGGAGTATGTTTTCACTACTGCTGACTAGCCTAATCAAAATATAGGGCATCATTATTTATATTATAATTTACATTAAAGAAATGCTTATCTTGATCTCAGTAGAAAGTACCATCTATTGCAGTGGTGAACTAGAAAGACCTAATATGTTCATTTGCTTATAATTGTACAATGTATTTGGTATTTCACATATTTACCAAGCAAATCCTACTGTATTCTGGATTATTTCATATTTTGCTTCAAAGGCCAGTGACAGACTACTGGGACAGTTTTGCAGCTGGAGGGAACTCCCAGCTGCAAAGTGGCTAAATCATTTTAAAGTAAATCTATCTTCTGGGTTTTGGTGATTTTCTTTTTTTATACTTTCAAGTCATTGTTGACTTCTGAGAACTGCCTGGACTGAACTGCCTTGCGGATTTCTTAGCAAGATTTTGGAAGTTGTTTGCCATTGCCTTTTCCTAGGGTTGAGAGAGCGTGACAGGCCCAAGATTACCAAGTTGGCTTTGGGCCCACAACAGGACTCGAATTTATGGCTTCCTGATATTTACCTTGTTGCCTTAACCACTACATCACATTGGGTCTCTTCTGCTTAGGAATTCTGATGAGAAAGTATAGGAGTGTGTACCAAGGCCTATACTTACGAACATGTATTTAGCATAATCTGGTTAAACATTCATTGTTGTGGTACATCTATAAAACATTCTCTTTCCAAAACTAGAGGAATTCAGCACTGTACAGAAAACCGAAATGTTAGAGCTGATGCATTGTCTAAATTGTTCACAATCTCCAAGACTCCCAAAAGACTTTTTAAAAAATGTAATACATTGTTGGTGTTGGACAAGGAAGATCTTGCTTCTAGTTAAGGATAACATGGAGAATCCTACCTATGGATTAAATGAGTGAACAGAGTCAAAAATAGCAAAGTTCTTGTTAAATGGAAGAAAACAGAACAGATGTTGGACTGTATAAAGAACTGTGGCCGCTAGAGTGACAGTAGCTGAATTCACTCATCATACAAAATCATAATATGGTTCATTTTGTTCTGGCTTTATGGTCTATAGCTGGCTTATGGCATAGATTGCATAATATTTGTTCAGCAGTCAGTGGTTAAAACAAACCCAGTCTCCATTTTCTTTCAGTTATCTAATTATCATCGCAGAAGTATGCTGGGCTAAGTTGAAGAAAAGCAGTCATTGTATGACAGACTGACTACAGTAGCATTCTTTAAATACCTGTCTTTACCGAGAGAGAAGGAAAATATTGATTAGATAGGTTCACATATTCTAAATTTTACTAGGACCTATGGCAAGAGGAGAAGAATAAGTGGAAAAGGTCATGTCACTAAAATTAGCACTAACTGGCTTGCTCAAAAATCTTTACTTTTGCAGGTCATAATAGTCCAAATGATAAAATCATTATTTTATTGCCATGGTTGTGAAAAAGGTTCTTTTTTCATAAAATGATCATGGTTCAGAATACTCTTAAAAACCCCAGCACAACCAATATAATAAGATAACAATTTTAATCATTTTAAAGTAGATTCTCTTTTTTTGAGAATACTATTTTTTTTCCTTTTCTGATCATTTATTTTCACGACGGAAAATTAAAATTAATTTTTCATCCTCTACTTTTATCTTGTTTTTTTGTTCCACAATATACAGGGATTTTCTCTGAAGTCACAACAGATGGCGCTGAAGTTAAGCAGATGAGTCAGCCTTTAACATGCCAGCTTCTTTGGCATCAGCCTACTTGCTGAAGGAAAATATATTCTGGGTGCATATTAATAACATTTGTCCTTGTATTTGAAAGCCAAATTTTCCAGTGTCTAAATCAACCACACAGCTGGAATTAAGAAAGTTTTTTTTTCCCCTTGCTTAATTCTATATTGTTTATTTTAACACCTATTGCTTGAGATGTAACTATTACTTCCTGATCCTAAATACAGAATGGCTATTTGCAGGCAAGTACATTCTCTTTTCCAATTACACACATAGAAAAAATATATTAAATATTAGTTCTGGAATGCCTTGAGACTTTTCTTTCCATCTCTTAGGCTTGGATATCCCTATGCTGTTGGGAACTGATTTACTGGATCAGACTACCTGTGCACCCTAGTTTTACTCTTTCATCAGTCTCATTTCTTTGAAGTGTTCCTAAACATAGCATAATGGAAAATGCATTAACATCCACCATGTTTTGAAGTGTTTAGTTCCCCTTTTAATTATTATGTTCTCCCTGAATTTATCTGATTCTATTTGAAAGCCGTCAGAGCAAAAGGCAATTGCCACATCTGATTGCAATGATCCTCTGCCATGCCTCAAAACACAAAGGCACATAAATTTTCTCTTTTACATCTAACTTAAATTCTTTTTTATACTATTATCCCCAGCATATATGGAACTCCTGCACTTGCTGCCCAGAAATCTCCTCCCAGTTGACCAAAGATAACAGGAACTGAAGCTGTTGGAATGTGTGTATGGCTGAGATCAGATCTAATTTAGTTTTGAGGGTGTCCTTGATTATTTTCTTGCAGATGTTTCATTATCCAAACTAGGTAACATCATCAGCACTGATTATATTACCTAGTTTGGCTAATGAAACGTTTGCAAGAAAACAACCAAGCTCAGAGAGCAGGAAGGGTTCCTCATTTCAAGGGTTTGTTCATTTCCTGAACGACAAATATTTTTCTTTGTTGGTAATTTAGTTTTAGAACATCATCAGGTTGAGGAAGGCTATATCAAATTTTGATACCTCCTCATGTCAGCATCTGCATTTTCCCAGTGCGGGGATGATGAGTACAGTACCAAGAGCTTGCTTCTTTGTCCTTTCTTTACCCTTTCTGCTAGTGCTTCTCTTCTTTGATGATCAATGTGCGTTCTTAGTTCCCATGCAGTTCACCCAGGATTTGTTGAAACTTTTTTCCTACTTTTGGTACTGCTGCTGTTTTCACAGTGAAAAAAGTTAGTTTTATTTTTCCTTTAGAAACATTTAGGAGACTGTAATACTTACTGCATTATTTTAATTTGTTTAAAGAGCCCTGATCAAATCCATTAATACTGTTTAACAAAATATTACTACAAAGATATGATGCCCCCAAAGCGGTGGTATTCAGCAGGTTCTGACCAGTTCTGGAGAACTGGTAGCGGAAATATTGAGGAGTTTGGAGAACCAGCAAATACTACCTCTGACTGGAGATTTTACAGTATCCTTCCCCTGCCATGCCCACCAAGCCAGGCTTACAGAACCAGTAGTAAACAAATTTGAATCCCACCACTACCCCAAAGTATTGTATGGTATGCCAGCATGAAGTGAAGCAGCCTTCCACACACACAGCGATATGCTACCTCCTCCTAATACTATAGATTGGAGTTTCCTTTAGAACTGTGTAATATATATGGTTCATGAAGTGATACTAGAAATGTAAACAGACAAACAAATGTAAACAAATATAAACAAACAAATGTAAACAGAGTTTTCTCTCAACCCCTGCATAAGGGAGAAAAACTTTTCTGCAGCACAGACTTTAAAAAAAATCCATCTTAAAATATCTGTAGCAAAGAAGAGAGACTTGTAATAATTAGAAGAGTGACTAGACTGGAAAAAGTAGGATTATATGTTCATGAACAATTTAAAAAGAAAGTGGGGTATCATGCTGCTTCAACAGCAACTAATCCAAAAATCAAACCCAGTGAGAGAGTAGTATTTTCACAGTCCACATTTGGACTCTCCTGTAACTATGACAAATGCACTAACTAGTATAAGCCAATGTCATAAAAAAGAGGAACATATCAAATATCAGAACATGTTAAACTTTCAGTTATTTGTTGGGAATGGCCCACTAAGCATATTTAACCGGGTATCTGTTTCTTTAGGAAATCTCTATGCCATAAAATCTATTCCCCGAATGATTCGCAAAATAAGTTAGAACAGCAATCATAAAAGGAGCACTACCGTTAAGTCAATAAAACCCACTTAGGCTCAGCAATTAGCTAAAACACGTAACAATTAGGGAGGTGCAAACAATTTGCACAAGGATGGCTGGCCAAATGTTGCCTGATTTTCTTACCATTTGTTGAAGGCGAAAACTTCAACAGGAGCGAAAGCTGCTGGATTCATTCCATCAGTAAAAATAGAACCAATGTAAGGTTGTGCGATGATTTTCCCAATTGGCTCAAGGTGTCAAACAACAAAGGAATACCGTCAGATGATGCCAACAAAGCAAACATTTTAGCAAATTCTGCAAATCAAAGAACATTCTTCCAAATATGATTTCATGGATGTCTGTGGATGGCACAAAGAGAGTTTGGGGCTTTATAGTTCATTTAATAGTTTTTAACCTCTTCATCATTTTTCAGTTATTATGTGATTATAGTTTTTTACACCTACATGTTTTTTGTGTTACACAGATAGTCCTAGCCTTTCGTTTAGTAACTGTTTGAAGTTATAATGGCACTGAAAAAAGTGACTTATGACTTTTTTTTATACTTACATAACTATTACAGCATCTCTATGGTCATGTGATCAAAATTTGGAAATTTGGTAACTGCCTCATATTTGTGATGATTACAATACCTCAGGGTTATATGATCACTTTTTGTGAATGTCTAACAAGTGAAGTCAATGGGGAGGCCAGGTTTACTTTACAATTGTGTTACTGATTTAACAATTACAGTGATTCATTTAACTGTGGCAAGAAAGGTAAAATGAGGCAAAACTCACTTAACAACAGTATTGCTTAGCAACAAATTTTGGGCTCAATTTTGGTCATAAATCAAAAACTACCTGTACTTAATTTTCTAAATTCTGTGCTGTTAGTATATGCTGGTAAAAGGCTGAAAGAAAGCTACTGTGTGATTTTTACATGAGTTTACAACACCCCTGATAAAATTCAGGGACCAAAATCAGCCATGGGGTTGCCAATTGTCCCCTCCCTCATATTTTAGTTTAATTTTAAATGCTAATTTGGGAGTTGGCTTGATTTTAGTCTATGTCTTAAAATATGTCTTAGAAATATGATATGAATCATTTCAGATGAAGTTAATTGTCATCCATATATTGGCTGGATTTACACAGTATGTTAAGCCATAAGTACTTCTTTACAATCTAACATGCTAAGCCAAAAAACCAAAAAGAAAAATCACAATATTGCTTAATGCAATGAATGAACCTAATCTCAGTGTTACTAATTACAATATGGCTGGTACATGAGCCTTAAAAAGAAATTACATCCTTTCTCTTTCCTATCTGCAATGCATTTAATCAATGGTGCACAGTTTATACCAGAGATATTTACCAGATATTCTAAATGTATTTTCCAAATAATTGGAATAGGGGTTTCTAACTGAGCCCAACATGCTTTGATCGGGCTCTCAGGAATGTAGCAGGAAGAATGGCATATTTTATAGTAATTGTTCTTCATTATGCACTTCTAATCATTTCTGACATGAATGGAAGCTATTCAGTAGGGTAGTACATTGCTCTAAGTAGAATTAAAGCTCCAGCATTAGTTCATGATTTCATTATCTCTCTTACAAATATGCCAAATTATATATTTTCTTTTCAGATTCTTTATCCGTCTATCTGGATATTTTTAAATACTGTTTTGGGCCTAGTGGACATAATTTAAATTTCGAGAGTCTCCTGGGTACTGTCACAAAATGATCACAAAATGGCTCCCAGCAAAGCTTGTTTGTTCACAGAATAGCTGTGGTCATCATGAAACAAAAGCAACCATGTTCCACAAGGCAAATAGAATTACCCTAAAAGAGAAGCACAGGACAGAGATAATGGTTCTGGCATCCCAAATATAAAAGCTTTCTTTTGAAACTCCAGTTGTCTCTTCTGATATTATAAGACTCAAAGATAAATCATTTGGCCAAGAAAGTATGACAGACAAAGATTTCAGAGGAAAATTAGGACTGCAGAAAAAACAATTACTACCAACCTGCCTTCAACCGAGGACCTGTATACTGCACGAGTCAAAAAGAGGGCTGTGAAAATATTTACAGGCCCCTCAGATCCCGCACATAAACTGTTTCAACTCCTTCCCTCAAAACGACGCTATAGAGCACTGCGCACCAGGACAACTAGACACAAGGACAGTTTTCCCCCAAATGCCATCACTCTGCTAAACAAATAATTCCCTCAACACTGTTCAACTATTTACAAAGTCTGCACTCTTATTACTTACTATTGATCTTCTCATCACTCCTTATCACCCATCCCCTCCCACTTGTGACTGTATGACTGTAACTTTGTCACTTGTATCCTTACGATTTATCTTGACTGTTTTCTAATATGATTTGATTGCTTATTGCACCCTATCAAAGTGTCGTACCTTATGATTTTTGACTCTTGATGAATGTATCTTTTCTTTTATGTACACTGAGAGCATTTGCACCAAGACAAATTCCTGGTGTGTCCAATCACATTTGGCCAATAAAAGAATTCTAATTCTAAAGTGGGTATATGATTTAGTTGGAATTTGAGTCCCAAATGCCAAATTATAATTCACTCTCATGAAGTAGGACAAAATATCCATTTTCAGAAACCAAACTTGCATGCACATGTTAAAAAAAAAAAAAAAAGAAGAAGCATTTTTAAACACTTGGGAAAGAGCTGAGTTTGAGCATATTCCATTGGAGAGTAAGATAAAATTACTATTGCTCAGTCAAATGAAGTCTAATTCAATACAGTAGTCCTCAACGTATGGCCACAATTGAGTCCGAAATTTAGGTTACTGAGACATTTGTTAAGTGAGTTTTGCCCCATTTTATGACTTTTCTTGCCACATTTGTTAAGTGAATCACTGCAAATTGTTAAATTAGTAACACGGTTGTTAAATTAGTAACACAGTTGTTAAGTGTAATCTGGCTTCCCCATTGACTTTGCTTGTCAGAAGGTCACAAAAGGTGATCACATGACCCTGCAACCTTCATAAATATGAACCAGTTACCAAGCATCTGAATGTAAATCACATGACCATGGGGATGCTATGATGGACATAAGTGTGAAAAATGGTCATAAGTCACTTTTTTCCGGTGCCATTGTAACTTCGAATGGTCACTAAGTGAACTGTTGTAAATTGAGGATTCCCTGTATATGATTAGTAGAAGAGGGACTGACAAAGTAACATAGCCAGATAATGCAAGAATGTTATGGAAACACCAGTGCCTCCAGTGTCTCTGCAAACATTGCAACTGATAACATACAGACTGGCACAACACACCTGTGCTACTAATGCAACTAATGAATTCAAAATGATATAGACACCTTCCTCTAATGCATGCCTTGCATTATACTGTCCCCCTTAGTGCCATGAACCAGACAGCAAGGATCTCAGTAATCCAAGTTCTCAAGGAGGAGGAATTCAGTAGTGAAGCTCAATAGAATTGTTTCCGATTATCAACATGCAAAGAGAAAGAAACAGGACCCCTGAGACATCTCTAAAGCCCTCGTCACATATTTTGTGAATGTAGCAGAACTACAATAGGGACCAGCCTGACTGCTCAGTTCCCTAGCCTTGTCACACTGAATGTCAAAATTTCACTCATTTATCTGAATATAAAATAATAATGTCCTGGGCTTGGACATAAGTCTGAGTTTGGAATTGGGTAAACTGCGGGTTTGATGGACTCAGGTAGATGATTCTACAGCTGGATGTTGGTTATGTCCACTGAGCTCGTGTTAAAAAGCTGTTTGCACACAATCTTGTGTTGGGTGGGTCATTTTCTTCTGTAAATGCACATGGAATGCAACCAAAGCTGTTCCAACTTTAAAAATCGAATGGACTCACTGCCAAGCTGAACCCAGAAATTATACAATTTATTAATTTATTAAATTATACATCCAAAATAAATGATCTGTTTTGAAATGTTCTTTCTTTCAAGGCTAAAATATGGATCATTGAAATATTGCTACCGTGATTTTCTTTATCTATGGAAGATAGTGATTTTATGAAATCCCAGATCTAGTACTGAGAGCAAATAATTGAGGTCATTCTGAGAAGCTCTAGCAGCAAATACCTGATTGCATCACAACCGTTTGCAAAAATGCATGAGCATCAAATGTTGAAGATAGATTTTGCTGAGAAATCTATTCATGTTGCATTTGAGCCCTTCTAGTTCAGATGAATGTCTGAAGGGTAGCATCCTCTCAGCATGGAACCAGAGAGATACAAACCATGCTAACAAATATTTATACCCTCTTCTATTTATCAAATGTAAAATAAAGCATTATGCCTTAATCTGCCGAACAGTCTATGCTTTATATAATGCATGGATACAAACTGCTTCTTAGATCAGTTATGGGGACTCACCAATAAATCTGCCAATAAATTTGAAGGGCAGATCAAAGAATATGTAGCTTATGTCAATTCATAAATGTCAATGAAAAGCTTTACTGACTACCAAAGATACTGTAAAGACTATTTTTATATTCTGCACATGGAACATCATAGTCCAAAAAGTCTGTTCACCATCCATGTCTCCTGACAGGAAATTTTAAAAAATATAGAATATAAAGTCTGACTTCTTTGCTGCTGCTTATTTATATATATCCATGTTTAGCCTGCTTTCCATGAAAAATTATATTAAACAGGCCTGATAATAGTGAAAATGAATGATTTTTAAATAAAACTCCAAGCTTACAAATTTGCTAAAATCCTGCTTTACCTGGTTTTATCTTTCTAACATAGAACTAGTCATCTAATGAATGTAGGTAACAATCTTATAGCGAGTCAGATCATTGATCTAGAATGTATTTATTTATTTATTAAATGTATTGGCCATCAATTTTACCACAGGATATTGGCCTGTTTTCAATATGAAAAAGATAAAATTATATAAAACCTATGGACAATATAAATAAAATGCAGTCAAAATACAAATGCTCAACAGATACTGTATTATCAATGGATAGTACAAGAATGGTAGTTCTGGTGGGCATATTCGGAGGTTTTCATAGTCTCCAGGTCTGCCCAGAAATGTAGGAAATTGAACCTAAAATCCATTGCAAATAAAGATGTTCCCTAGAGATGTGGCTTTTCCTCTTTTGAATTATTTTGTCTACGGAAAAGTCCAAGATGATATGTCTTTCACTCCTCGCAGCAATTGATTATTCCAACAGCTGAATCTTTCATCAGTTTTGTCAGTGGAGAACATCACTACTCCTGTGGACAGAGGGACAGCTCTATCTTCAAACATATTGTCATTCTATGCCACCAGCAGCAGCTTTGGTTATTCAAGTTTCCTTGCATATTTGCAGGCTTTGCCCCTGGAAAGCAGGCTAAGGGCGTATGAGGTCCATATAGATGTCTTTCTATTAATGTACTATGTGTGAAAATCAAGGGATGAATTCATCTTGTGAAAAAGGATACACATTCTAGACATGTAGCCTAAGTGATGTTGCAGAACACTGGTGCACCAACGTATGAAACAATAAATGGGAAAAAAAACAACACAAATACAACATTTAATCAAAGGGCCAAATCCAAGAAGCAGGACTTACATTGGGGTACCTGGAGTATATAAATCTTTCATCATTTGTGCTCCATTCGGTCTCCCAGGAAGGTTCCAGGATTTTAGATGCTGGAATAGATTTAAAAAATGCAAATGAGCAATCAGCCCAGTGGTTTGAGTTGATTAAAACAGAATCTGTCCTAAAAATTGAGTTCTGGGGCTGAGATAATATTTTATCTTAGTTCTCCATTGCCTCTGTTCACACAATTATCCACTCTGGCTATCCTCTTGTTGTGGTAGCAATATAAGAACTCTGATTTATCTAGTGCTAATACTTTATAGATGTTGCAAATTAAGAGATCTATAAGAATTGGACCCATAGTGCAGGATCATTTCTTAGGTCAGAAAAGAAGAGACCATGCTTGCAAATAGGGGCAAATTCTCCTCATATGTTCCTTGTCTTTTCTCTTCCACTGATGATAATTTCCTATATTTAGGTCTATGAATCACATTAATAGAGTTTTTTATAACTCCCTCAATCCAAACTATCCTTTTTATTGATTTAATTCTGATTTATTGATTTAATTCTGCTCCAATTGTTAGGTCTCTTATTTGCTATTCAAACTCATGGAGTGATTTTGGAGAAACATTTCAGGTTATAGTTTACAACATGGGCTGTGTTCCACATCATAGTTCTAGAACAAAGGATTGGAGCAAAGGATTTTAGAACCAATTGCCAGGTTTCTCCCCTCCCCTTACCAAAAGAGATTTTTTAAAAAGATAAATTGTGCCTGTGAAGAAAGTGAAAAAATGAACATTCAGCAGAGAACTTTATAGAAAACACCACTGAATTAACTTACAGTACATTTGTTAAACATGAATGGCTCTAATAATGACATTTCATTTAACAATGCCCTTTGTCTTTTCAGTTCATCAGTTACCTATTTCAGTAATGAACTGCAGTCATACCATTCTGATTTTCTCCTAATGTAAAGGCTGAGATCACTTCGCTGCTAGTGGAGCATGATGCTATTATTCAGTTTGTGGCTTAAGGGGGGGAAAGCTATAGAACATAGCACTATTCTAATTGGCCAATGGATACTGGGATTGCTAAGGGAAGCTAATAATTCTGTTCAGCTTCTGTTGGGAAGAAATAAAGCAAGCAATGTATCTCCACTGACTCTGACAGTTGTGCGTACACACATATCAGATCTAGAGAACCAATTTTGCATAGTGACTAAAGCATCAGGCTAAAACCAGGAGTCTGAATTTTAGTTTAGAAACAAAGCTAGCTGGGCGACCTTGAGCCAATCACTTTCTCTCAACCCTAAGAATCCAGCAATGGCAAATCACTTCCAAAACCTTGCCAAGAAAACTGCAGGGACTTGTCCAGGCAGTCATCAGGAGTCAAGACTGACTTAAAGGTACACACAAAAAATTGCAGACTTAGCCTTTATAATTGTTGCAGTAAGAGGGAGACTGGAAGGCCAGAAGCTGTTTATTAAATGTCATTTTCACTAGACAGTAAGTTTGGTGTTAGTGGTGCAGATTTTTAGCCACAATCAAGAATTTGCAATACATTTTATTTACACACTTCACATTTCCTGATCTCACAATAAAATGATCAAGATACCATACATACAAACATACATACATACATACATACATACATACATACATACATACACAAAAAAATTTTTATGACATGTTGTATAAAGACTTTTATTAAGAAATGGAACCAAATTTAGTGACTTCAGTGGCTCTTATGTAAACAAATCTCTGCAAATCTCTAAAAGAGAAAACAAGGAGTTCTAAACTCCTTTTGCTTTCTTGCCGCCAAAAAGATATGGAACAAAAGCTCTTTCAAAATACAATCAGTGCACCAAAAAAGGGGATTTATGAATCTTTTCATATATATATATATATATATATGCTGTTTAGCTTCCTTCGGGTATTATCCCACGA
>BLBF01000032.1:12860218-12870895 GCA_015471245.1 Laticauda colubrina
GTTGTTTGTTTATTTCCGTTTCCATGGTGAACTTGATTTTGGGGTGTATACTGTTTAGGTGTGTTAGGAAATTGTTTAGGTTTTCTTTTCCATGGGGCCAAATCACAAATGTGTCACCGATGTATCTTAGCCACAGTTTGGGTTTGTGGGTGGCATTAGCCAGGGCTCTGTATTCGAATTCTTCCATGAATAGGTTTGTATCATATCAAGACTGCCTTCAAAACAGACAAAAAAATAGTAGCCATCCTTAAAAACCCCAAAGACAAAATTGACCTGGAAAACCAAGGCATGTACGAAGTTCCCTGTACATCATACCCGGCCACATACATTGGACAGACCAATAGAAGAATAAGTACCCGCCTAGATGAACACAAAAATGCAGTAAAAAAGCTGGAACACACCTCCTCATTAGTCCAACACATGAAAACCACAGGTCACAACATCAACTTCAATGGCACTAAAACCCTAGCCACTATAGAAAACCCCAGCCACAGAATCATCAGAGAAGCCATAGAGATTGAAAAAAGACCTTAAAGCATGAATAGAAGAGATGATTCCAGCAGACTGTCAATCATTTGGAAGCCTGCACTCTCAAATAGAAAGATCTCCACACCACAAACTAGGCAAACCCCTGAGCACAAACAGACTCCCTCTGATGCCTCCAACTCGAACACCCCCCCCACCAGGCACCTAGGTGAAACCTGGCTTCCTAATGGATAGCAGCCATCCTTTCACACGAAGCCAAGCTGCACTGAAAGCCTCCAACACAGGAACAGAGTGTTGCCAGCCAATCAAAGCCACAAAACAGACAGAAGAAACCAGAAACACCAATCAATCAAACTCCAAGTCCAGTGAACACAGACCAAAACTCCCAGCCAATCAGAATAGGCCAGCCTCGAATTTGAAACCAAAAGCTGTGAGACCCACATCCATACAGAAGCCTGATGATGGCATATGAGATTCTGCTGAAACGTTGCTACAACTTTGAAAGCACTACAATGACGTGGGATAATACCCAAAGGAAGCTGAACAGCGCGCTCGCACACACACACACACACACACACACACACACACACACACACACACATATATATATATAGAGAGAGAGAGAGAGAGAGACAAAGCATACAAAACGAACTCTCCCCATCATGCTAAGAGCAGCTGCATCTTATAGATCTCTCTCAATTACTACCCACACTATATTTAGGCATTGTAGAAGAACAAATTTTACAGTCCGTGAAGAAATGAAGTGAAATCGAGATGAAATTCATTGTGACAGGTTTTCTGTTAGTGCCCTGATGTGTCTGTATTACAGAAGATAGACATTCTATTAGCATGGAAGCTCCCATAATGGACTGTGAATCATTTCAGGTAATAGAGATGCCAAATGGAATGACTCAAAGAAGCACTATTGAATTCCATTAGAGCTCTTTGTTTTTGAATCAGTCATTTCTTTGTGAATAACCAACTATATATTTCTTGACCCTATCATGAAGCAATAATTGCAAACTAATATCACAAAACATTAATCTGGGATACCATTCAATTAAAGCTTGTTTTCTCTTGGATTATTTCTGTATCACAAAATGTGAAATAAATGTGATAAGAATTACAAATAGTTTTGGATTTCTGCTTTTTCCATTCAACTCTACCAATGTTTGATTTTAATATTTAGATTTAAACAACATTTTACGTTAATTTCCATGTGTGCCAATGCGTATTTGTGCGCAAAGAGAGAGAGAGAGAGTGAACACACAAAGAGGCACATAGAACAATCATTTTTACCAAATCAAAATAACTGCAATCAACAAATGACGTGAATAGTCCTTGTGCAGTCTTAGTTAATATTAGTTAAATCAATAAATAATCCTCCATCTTACAAGCCAAACAGTTCCACCTTATCCATCTATCACATATGATTTACCCAGCTTCATAATTGCTTGGATAATTAGTACAGGATTTAGGTTCATTTGGTATGCCAAACCCTTTGGGAATCTTTGAATAATTACTATTTGTGGAGATGATCAAGTTATGAGTTATTGTTCCCCATACAGAAAGGTGGCTTGGGAATGTTGCAGGATGTCTTTTTTCATCCATCGTCCTTCATATAAATAGAAATTTACATACCGCTCCACACTGAACATACTTTAGATTTTAGAAATGCATGCCCACGAGCTGCTTATTTGCTGTCAGATATGTTTTTGAAATGGTATGAAGGTAATTCAGCAAAAAGAAGGCAAGATGGTGTGTGTACATTTGTGCGCTACACATCTGCTATGCTATCACATATTGTAAAGCCATCTTTCTTCTCCAATCTTCAACCTGAATGATACATGAGTCTCTAAAACTCTCTAAATACTTTTGACTATCTCTAACCAATATGACCTGGCTTTTTTTCTTCTTCAATCCAATGTTAGTGAATGGATCAGATCTTATATGTGCCTATTTCCCTGCTCTGTCCTTTAATACTATTCTTGCATGAAAGAGATTGCACTGATTAATGCTATAGTAGATGGTACACCCTATATTATAATCCTATTAATTCAACTAATCATGTTTCGTTTATCCAGAAAATATCTACTTATTCTGAGGGATAAAGAAAAGGAATGGCCCTTTATAAAACTTACTTGAACACAAGTTTATTTTTCCTGGCCAAAATTCAATGAGACTTTTGTAGTAAAAAGGAAGTTCTATATTTTTCTAAAGAAAATATCCTGTTTTCAAATCCAAGAGATCAAGATTATATCTATATGCTGGCATTATCTCTGCTCACGGGCTGAGAAAGAGACTTTTTCTAACTGTTGTAATGACAGGTGTAAGATTAACTTTGTTAGGTGTTGAACCATTCATGCAAACTAAATTAAATTAATGGAACAAATTTCTATCATAATTAAGATAAAAATTCATGTCAGCTGTAACCTTGCTGTACACTAATTATGTTCAAATGATTTATCATCTGTTTCGCCCAGAATATTAATCCTCACCTCATTGATAACTCCAACCAGTGTTAAGAGATGAGAGTTGATTAACAATGACAGATTGGGCAACCATACTGCAGAGTGCCTGTACGACTAGGGAAGCCAATAAAACTTAAATGGCACCTCTTATTTAGAAATCCATTCCCATGGAAACAGATACATGCTTAATGAGGGGAATGGAGATGATTTCAATAATGATGGATATTGGAACAGTGGGCAGAGCCAATCAATAACAATTAACTACTTAGTCTACCAAAGCTATGGTTCTATAAAGCAGGATACATACACATTAAACAAAACTTAGTTCAGGATGTGCTTTATATAAATGTCTTTATGCTTTGCGATCAATGTTATTTGCTTTAATAATTATGGAAAGCACCATGCAGATCATTTATGCTAAGAAGGTAGTTTTCCTGGATTTAAAAAGAATACTTTTTTTAATGTCATTTGGAAATCCATAAAATGTCCAGATTGGGCATCAAAAAGTAATTACATCAATGTACAGGTTTCCTCTGTTTATTTAGTGACTGTTCAAAGTTACAGCAGTACTGAAAAAGTGACTTATAACTAATATTCCTTCTTATAACTTTCGCAGCATCTCATGGTCATTTAATTGGAATTCAGGCAATTGGCAACCAGTATGTACTCATGACAGTTATAACATCCTGGGATCATCGCCATTTATGATCCCAGCTTTTGACAAGAAAGTCAATGGGAGAGCTAGATTCGCTGAATAACATATTAAAACAACTTATTAACATGCTTATTAACATAACAACAGCAATTGATTTGCTTCACAACCAGGGCAAAAAAACAACTCACTTAACAACCAAAATTCTAGTCTCAATTGTGGTCATAAGTCAAGAACTAGCCATATTGCTATTTCGATATACCTACAAATATTGTCCGGCCGTGTTCCTTCTAATAGCAGTGTTTATACCTATGAATAAAGAAAATTGGAGCATCATACATAAATTTATCCTAAAAAAGAAACCATGGGTTTTGAGCTTATGCTAACCAGGGAAAAAAAACACGTCACTTCAAGTGTCAGATTGAACCATGATCCTAGCAACCTCAACCCCTTATTTAAAAGCTCTTTAGAATGAAGCATCAGAGAGGACTTCCAGTTTGCAGGGCTTCAGTGGCAGCAGGAATCCGCAATCGTGCGCAGTTTCTGCTTGCGCTCGCTATTGGAGTGCCCCGAACCAGCTGGCTTCAGGGCTAAAGCCACCCCGTAGAGGTGGCTGAAGATAGGGGAGACCTGGCAGGGTTTGAGAAGAGCCAGATCTCTTCTCCCCACCTGGCTTAACTCCCTTTTCCGAAGGCAGTAAGAGTGGCGGTCAGAAATGGCTGCCACAAAGAAGCACTCATCCAGAAAAGAATGTGCAGGAGGAAGCTAAGAGGTGAAAGTTTTGGCTGACCGGGATAAGAAGCAACATTCAAGATTTCCTGAAATTTAAACTTTTTTAAAAAAGATACATCACTCCCAAAGAAAATCTAGAGGCAGCGAATGAAAGTGAAAAGGGAAAGTTTGTTTTTTCTCACTCTCCTTCCTTACGGTGACAGCAGATGAATGAGAAATCGGAAAAACCCGCTTTGGCATCAGCAGGTAATTAAACTGGAAAATTAAAATCAAGGGGACAATAAAGATTTCTGATCACTGAAAAAAACTTTTTTTCTTTGCTGTAAGTAGGAAGGGAGAGGAAAAGAATAAGAGTAAGATTTGGCTGGAGAAGACCGCTTGAAATCTAAAAGATTAAAACTAAAATGTAACAAGACTTCCAAAAGATACATTTTAATTGGAACTTTGTAACTGAACTGCAACCCCAGGAAGAGAAAGTGAAAAAAGAAGAAAGTGTTAAAATAAAACAGCTTGTGTGTATTTGGACTAATTAGTGACTTTGGGACTCTTGGAAACTATGTTTGAAGGATTAAAAACATTTGAGTGGTTGTTTAAAAAATTTCTACAATGGCATTACTGGTGGATGAACTGAAAATGGAATTCAAAACATATAAAGAAGAGGAACAAGAAGGGAAGGGCTCTTTTGGCTCCGTTTTCCATTTTTTAGAAATAGCGATTTCTACTTATGAGAAACTACAAGAACAAGAAGATTGGAACAAAGAAGAAGCCATCTTTAATGAACAAATAACTTTATCTGGGGAAGAAAGGGGAAAGGGGGGGAAAGAGAATGGAGAATTTAAGATTCAAAAAAACAACCAGAAAAGGGAAAAATAAGGTGAAAAGTAGATATAATGTTAGAAAGCAACAGAAAAGAGGAATACAGAAGAGGGAAATGAAGATGAAGAGACAAGGGGGTAAAAAGGGTAGAGTGGAGAAGCAAGGGAGGAAGGAAGGGAAGAGAAGCTACAAAGGTTTGAAACAAGATGTAAAGAAACAGGACTTATTTAGAGATAATGGGTAAAAATACAACTGAAAAAGAGATTCTGCAAAAGTACATAAGATTATTGTTGTATTTGTATTAGACATAATATTAGAAAATTTGAAACAACATATGATTATAAAATGGGATAAAATACTCAATGTAATTTAATGAAAATCTTTTCTTTTTTGAACAAAATAAATGAAATGAAATATGAGAGAACTGAATTAAGAAGGAATGGGAACATTTAAAGTATATAATGTCTTAAAATATAAGTGAAATGGGGGGGAAGTAACTACGCAAAATTTGTAACTGTTCCCATAGAAGCATGATACCTATTTGAAAAGGAATGTATAAAATGTTTAAGACTTAAATGAATATTACAACAATAGAAAAGAGGAATATAGAAGAGGAAAATGAAGACGAAGAGACAAGGGGGTAAAAAGGGTAGAGTGCAGAAGCAAGGGAGGAAGAAAGGGAAGAGAAACTATAAAGGTTTGAAATAAGCTGGAAAAAAACAGGACTTATTTAGAGATAATGGGTAAAAATACAACTGAAAAAGAGATTCCATAAAAGTACATAAGACTGTATTGTATTTGGATGAGAAATAATGTTATAAAATTTGGAACAACATATGATTATAAAATGGGATAAAATATTCAATGTAATTTAGTGAAAATCTCTCATTTTTTAAACAAAATAAATGAAATGAAATATGAGAGCATTGATTTAAGAAGGAATGGAATTTTAATTACACAATATCTTAAAATATAAGTGAAATGGGGAGGAAGTAACGATGCAGAATTTATAAGTGTTCCCACAGAAGCATGATACTTATTTGAAAAGGAATGTATAAAACGTTTAAGATTTAAATGAATATTAATTTTAATGATAGAGTTTAATTGGTATGGATTGTTGTTTTAATTATATATTTACATTTTTTTCTTTTTTTAAAATATTGTGTGTAGCTTCAGAATGTACTAAGCAGAATCCAAATGAAAGTTATGTATTATTTTAAGTGTTAAATTTAGGGGAAAGATATCAAGGCGCCATACTCCAATCAGTTATTACAGGAGAAATTTTGTGTTAATGAGAAATGATTATAGACAGCTGAAACAGGACAGACAAAGGATATAACTATAATGATTTAAATTGAGATGAAATAAATAAAATAGAATTAAGAGAGTGAAAAGAGGAGAGAAGCTATATAGAAAATGTAGAGTGGTAATAAGATATGGAATAGTTTTTAAAAGTGAACATGAACTTGAATTTATGTTTGTACGAAGAGATGTAACCCAGGATCAAGCTGCTTTCAAAAAAGATGTTTTATGCTTTTATGTTATGTGTTTTGTTTGTATATTTTTGTTTTTTTTTAAATCAATAAAATTTTGGAAAAAAAAAAGAAAATTTTAGCATCATATATAAACTTATCCTTAAAAAAACAAACCCATGGGTTTTGAGCTTATGCTAACCAGGGAAAAAAAACAAGTCACTTCAAGTGTCAGATTGAACCATGATCCTAGCGACCTCAACCCCTTATTTAAAAGCTCTTTAGAATGAAGCATCAGAGAGGGGGGAGGCATAAGAAGAGGCATCATTGGGTACAGTTACAGTCAATCTGAGCCAAGAATAAAAGATTAAAAGTTAGTTTATACCAGCTATCGAAACCCAGAGGGTGAGCAGTAGTGTTCTGTCAGATCCAGCTAAAAGTTGGAGTTCCCAAATAATCAGGCAAAGCTTGGAGTCAAACACAAAAGAAACAATCAATCTTCTTGGAGGTTGTTCTCGTATTGAAGCAGAAACTCTTGGGACCCCTCCCCCATTCAAGTGCAGATGTTATTGATCTTATCTAGTTGCAAGTACTAAGGTATTTGAGTGTAATAACCAATTCCTAAATAAATTGCGATTTCCTAATCCCAGGGTCCTCATACAAATAACCTACCAGTTCTCTGCCTTTATGCCTTTTCTGTTTCGAGGTGATTGCTGGGTTTCTCTCATAGTCTGAATACAGGAGTGGGATTCAAATTTCTTAACAACTGGTTCTGTGGGTGTGGCCTAATTTGTGGGTGTGGCTTGGTGGTCATATGACTGGATGGGTGTGGCTTGCTAGCTGGGCATGGTTTGGTCATGTGACTGGCTGGGCATGGCTTGTATGTAAATATTGTAAATATTTATGCAAATATTGAATATTTTATTAAAAAAAGAGCAACTTTTACCCAAAATCAGGCAAAGCAGGCAGGCAGACTGAGTTGCTCCGCAGAATCACAGATTCACTCAGAGATCTATCTTTCTGCAATCTATTGCCTGAGTCTGTCACATAAAATTTGCTTTCAAGCAAACTCATAAAATTATCTCACAACATACCATATATGTAAATATTGAATTTTTTATAAAAAAAAAAAAAAGAACACTTTTTACCCAAAATCAGGCAAAGCAGACAGGCAGTATGAGTTGCTCACAGGATCACAGATTCTCTCAGAACTACCATTCTGCAATTCTGAGTCTGCACAATTCAGTGCATTCTGAGTCTGCACTGAAAAATAGAAGCTTCAGTCCTAAGGAAGGTCTAGCTCTGCTTTTAGATTAGCTAGAAAGCAAGAAATCCAATGATTTGCTGCTTTCTAGCTAATCTAAATCTCCCGGCACAGCTGATAGTTGGAACAGCTGATGGTCTGGTCTGAAAAAAGGAAAAATAGGAACTTGCCAAAAATTAGGCGAAGGCACAAGGCAGGCAAGTTGGATGGCGTGCATGCCAGGTAAGGAGTGAGTGGGTGGTGAGAGGTGGGGCGGGGCTAGCCAGTGGCACGATTTGCCGGTTCTTCAAACTGCACAGAATCATAACAGCTGGTTCTATAGAACCAGTCCGACCAGGTAGAATCCCATCCCTGTCTAAATATTAGAGTCAGGAGTCATGCTGCAGGTCAGAAACTGGGTGGATGGCTTCTGCCAGACTGGTTTCCCAGAATTAAAGCTTCCCTTTGTTCCATTGAGCCCATACTCTTCTTTTTTTGATTGAAGATCTCTCTGATGGATCTTTGGATAAATGGGACAGAGATTTCTTCTACCTTTGTGTGGTTTTCAGTCCTGTAGATAAATTTATTTCATCAATGTTAGGAGCAGGAGAATATGCAATGTATTTCACCAGTGATATCATTCAGCTATAAACTTGCTCTTATATAGCCACCCATCTCATGCAGGTGACTCTTCTTTCCTTCTTCCTTAAGCAATAAATTCAGTTTACAATTTGTGTTTTATTCCAGATGGCAAAACATGTTTTGGATGCTGAAATGTTTGAACCACTATTGAATGAATGCCTGGTTCTTTAAGTCAATGATGGCCCAGTGGTCTCAAAATCTAAAAAACCTAAATGTTTAAATGCCAGTCTAGAGTGAAGCTATGGATTTATTTTATTTCAGATTATCAAAACAAACCTTGGAGACAAACAAGTAGCTGAAGCTGCTACAATCCCAAATCAGGGGTGCAATTAAGTTAATTAAATTTTGGTTTAAGATTACACTTTTTCAATCAACAGCAGACTTTAGCTAATAAAGTGCAATATATCACTTACTTCAAGTATGGAAGAAAAGAAAGACCAGGTGATATAGTGGGAATAATTCTAATGTGCAAGGAAGAAGAGAAAGGTTCAAAAGGTTCAAAACATCACTAGGCTCAAAGCTGATGATCCACTAGATTAAGGGTGTCAAACTTGATTTCATTGAGAGTTGCATCAGGGTTGTGTTTGACCTTGGGGGTATGTGTGTAGCCAGGGTGTGTGTGGCCAGCTTGATGTCATCCGTGTTAGGGGCGCTGACACGCAGGGCTGGGGGGGATCCATTGCTTCCAGCAGAAGAAGGCGAATCTAGGGAGACACCAAACCATTGTCCTCCAGAGGAGCCTCGCTGTCCCTCTCAGATCACATGGATGACCCTCAGATGGTGCAGGCTGTCCAGAGCCCTAGGCAGCAGAGTGCAAGCACCCAACCTTGAGCTCCCAGGGCACTGGGACCCCACAGCCCAGCCTAGCCCCACTTCCCTGAGAGGGTGCCTGTTCCTCAAGGCTGCTGCTGCTGTGCTTGCTTTCCTTGGCCAGGTTGCTCATGATGTGTGCAGGAGGGCAAAGTGTGTGAGTCAGAGGGAGGCCCACTTCCTTGCCACGCAAGAAGATCTGGCTTTGTAACCAATGATCCTCAGTGATAGGATGGGAGACCATCAGGAGCTTCATTTTCGGCTGAAATGGCCTCCTCCAACACTCTAAGCAGCAAAGACAGATTATAGAAAACCAGGTTATAGATCACCAAGTTGTAAATTAGCACCCAGTTGGTCTGGTCTGGGCCAAGGCACCATGGCCCGGTCCTTTGCTGTTTCCAGGGTAGCTCCATGGGCCTTGAGTTTGACACTCCGGCCCTAGAATAAGAAATCCTAAACTAATAATGAACAACTAAAGGACCAAGACTGTATGTAACACTGAAAATATTAGCTGATGTTGCAATGAATATTCTGCCAAGTTTCAATGGGAAATCATCAAAAATTAAAAAAAACAAAACAAAGTCTAGTGGGTTTACTGAATCCTGGATAGGCTTAAGTAGAAAAAAAATTAAGAAGCCCCTAAAATAATGCCCTTATACTTCCCAGTGATATCCTTGGGCTGCCACCACATTTGTTATAACACTTATAAATTTTCCCTATCTTTAGGAGATAATAGGATATAAATATCATAAATAAATATGCAGTAAACAAGTTTTGTTCTATTGAATCTGGACCACTGCACAGCTGTGTTCAATCAAACATCATTCATCCAATTTTGGCCTAGAACTAATTTTGGTCAACTGGCCCCAAATTACCCATCACCCATCTCCTTCTTTGCCTTTAAAACAAGGCATGCACATACAGTTCCATATAATCAGAAAGGCATAATGCCAAATCAGTGGGATTTTCCTCTGAAATGTAAACCACTGCCTGGAAAAAAAAAAGTATTTTTCAGGTCATCCTGATCAAGACATAGAGAAGATCTCTCAAAATCTGGAGAACACATTTTCATATCCACGGAGGTCAAATATACAAACTGCCACTGAAAATTTTATATGTATATTGATTGTTTCCTAGTATGATTTGATTGCTTATTGTACCCTATGACTATCATTAAGCATTGTATTTTATGATTCTTGACTCTTGACTAATGTATCTTTTCTTTTATGTATACTGAGAGTATTTGCACCAAGACAAATTCCTTGTGTGTCCAATCACACTTGGCTAATAAAGAATTCTATTCTATTCTATTCTATTCTATTCTATTCTATTCTATTCTATTCTATTCTATTC
>BLBF01000032.1:12870905-12881543 GCA_015471245.1 Laticauda colubrina
TCTATTCTATTCTATTCTATTCTATTCTATTCTATTCTATTCTATTCCCTTCCATTCTATTCTAAAAAGCTGAAGTTCTTGAGTACCATTTTTTAGCAAGATTCCTGGGGAAAAAGAATTTCATGTTATATAGGTCTCTAGCCCTTTAAAAGAAATAACAAACATACGTTTTGTCACCATAGTTCCCAGGTAAATAAAGATCTACTCAGGCACATTTATTAGCATTCTCCATTGTTGATCAAATTCTGGTTAAGCTAAGGGAAAAACAGGCTCCCTCCATTTCTAGAGAGGGGAAAAAACACATTTCTTTCTCCATACTTCTAGCAATTTCAGGGCTAATTGCATTTGAATTTGTAAATGCAGATAATTAGAAGAATTGTATGTAGAAAGGATTAGCTAGCGTGTACGCCGAGCAAGTCAAGTATTTGATTCTCCCATTTAATTTTGAACCTAATATCAACTTTAAATAACAGAAAGCGCCCTAAGATTTATCATCCTCTCCTCTCCAGGGGAAACACAGCTGCTCTGAACCTAATCAGCCACATTCTATTTCCACTGCTCTACACAAATGCTAATGGGGGGAACATTGATGTGGCAGAACAAAAATGGATCATAAACACTTCCAGTCAGATGTGGCAACTAAAAATTGCCCCGCACATTCTCGGGAAGATTCAGTGCTCGAGCTGTGCAATGTCTATTAGTCCTCCTCCCTCCTCTTTCTCAAGAATAAGAATTAGGAACTGGAGGAGATCCCAAAGGGAAGTACAAAAAAAAAAGCATGCGTATGCACCTATATGCCACACTCAGAATCAGTATGTGTGGGGATTGTTCTTAATATTCTGTACATGCCACTTCTACTGTTTAGTCATTCTGCAACAATCTGTTATTCTGAAAAGCCCGCTGAACACATCAAGGTGCTTTGTAAAGGTGTTCGGAACTATCAACTTTGACAGGCAGAATTTCTCTCAGGTCTGGGGCACATGTCTTTCTCAGTGTGGTACCTCCCAACCATGCAGGGGAATGAATGTGGACCATATTTATGAAAGACATGTAAGATCAGAGAATGATCAGAAGAACCATGTTAGGCCAGTAAAATCCTTATGCACATCAGAGGTTCCAAGACAGTCTTCAAATTGCAGTAGGCAACAACCTGCTAATGTCTGAAAAAAAGGAAGTGCTGATATATTTTAGCCTTGTGGTATTGATTGATTCCTGGTCTTGTAAAAATGGAGCAGTGCTCCAAATAAAACTAAGACAAATCCAATCACTCCTTTTTGAATGTTCCAATTCAGGAGTCATGCTCTGGCTACAATTCCATCAGGGATTGGATGGAATCGGGAGATCCACAGATCTCCCATGGCAGGCCATGATAAACCTTGAGAGTTATACACATACTCACCATTCTTCTAAAAACAAGTCCCTGGATATCACATGCAGATCTATTATACATTCATTGCTAAAGTGTTTCCCAAGTCACATGCTAAAAGATCTATACCTTCTTGGTTACTTGTAGAGTCACTTGGTGTAAGCCAGATAGAAGGAATCATGTAAAAGAAAAGGTGAATAAAATCAGATATGCCAGTAAGATTATGTTAGTAGATGGAAATCTCAAGTTTGCAGCAGAGACAAATATTCATAGCTTGGGTATAGAATAAGGATGGAGGGTTGGAGAGTCCAAACTTGTGGTTGGTTTCCGAACATTTTGTTACCAGGCTAGGTAATATCTTCAGTGGAATTGAGGGGTTGTCAGGGTTGGTGTTCTTCTGCTTATAAGGGCTCTGTATGGGTAGTAAGTCTTGTGATGGGAGGGTCATATCAGATGAGGGTTTTGTGATGGGTCTTCTGCAGAGGTGGTATTCAGCAGGTTCTGATCAGTTCTGGAGAACCGGTGGTGGAAATTTTGAGTAGTTTGGAGAACCAGCAAATACCACCTCTTACTGCCCTTCCCCCATCTATTCTCTGCCTCCTGAGTCCCAGCTGATCGGCTGGGTCTTCTTTTCTTGCCCTGCACAGGAAAACAAAGCTGGAAAGCAGGTTAGTGGGGTGGAGTGGGAATGGGATTTTAAAATATCCTTCTCTTGCCACACCCACCAAGCCACACTCAAAGAACCAGTAGTAAAAAAAAATATTGAATCACACCAATGTTCTTGTGAGGGTTCAGGTGTGGGTCATATCAGGTGAGGGTCTTGTGTGGGTCTTGTGCTTGGTGCAGATTAGTGATTTAGTGTAGGCTTAATTTGAAATCTGATTTGGCAGGAACTGAGAGAGCTAGAGGCTTCAACTAATAGTCAGACAAGAAAGAAAGAAATTATTAGCAATCACATTAGCTGGTTCCACACTGAGCCATTACTTGAACAAACAATAGTGCTTTGCTTTATGTAAGTCATAAGCCAAGTGTTACAAATCTATGGCTGGGCTCTCATCATCTAAATCCAGACCAAGCAAACTACACCATAGCTTAGCACAAGGACAGTCAATCTATCTAGGACAGGGAAGACATAACTCAGGCTTCATATGTGCCAGCAAGTGCAGAAAGCCATCTGGTGATGGAGTGATTTGAATGGGCATGGCTAAATATTTTTGGCACATTTGAGAGGCTTTTTTTGGGAGGGGGGAGATACAAGGGTGAGAATGGGAAGTCTCTGGGAGGTGAACCATTCTCATTCCCACCCTTAAACACCACCATCACCTCAAAACAGCCCAAAATCATGACAGGAATTTAATCATGTATTGATAGCTTCTGGTTCCTTGTGTATTTACTGCTTGTCCTCCTACTTCACTTTAAAAACTGAACCTAGAAATAATTCTCCATACTCTGCATTTTGTTTTGTTTTCTTTCTTATACAATATATTCTATACCAGGCTTTGATAAAATTTCATGATGATAGATATCACAATTTTCACAGAATTCTTTTTATTTTCAAAATTTTTATTACTTTATTAAAATAGAAAATACAGAAATATAAAGAAAAGTGAAAACAAGGGTAAAATAGGGGAGGAAAGGGGAAAGAGAGAAAAGTAATGGTAGAGAGAAAAGTACAGGGTAGAGAGGAAAAAAAAAAAAATCCGATTCCTTTTGGTGCAGTAGACTAAGGTAATGACATAAGCTTCAACTTTTTAGTTTTATATAATAGTATATGCAAGCCATTTCTATAACAAACTGTGGCAAAATTCCTGGTGAAACTTTTTCTGTTGTCTCCTCCTACTTGACCAATTGAATTTATGAGTCTTCTTCCAACTAAAGAGAAGAGAAAGTTAATATCCATTCTGAGTGTGAGTTGAAGTAAGCATTCATACCTGGCATGACTGAAATAATTCAACCAGTTTAGAGGGGGTTGAATAGTCTTTGATGGCCTTGAATAAATGGTACCAGAATACACAAAAATAACAAAATCATCAAGCATTGATGATGTTACTCATTTTGATAATGGAACATCTGCAAGAAAACCACCAAGTCCAGAAAGCACCAAAGATCTGCTAGCAGCTTTCCAATATCTAAGGAGCTGCCATAAAGAAGTGGGTGTTAATCTATACTCCAAAGCACCTGGGGACAGAAGAAGAAGCCATGGAAGGAAGCTTAACAAAGAGACATCCAACCTAAAAATAAGGAGAAATTTCTTGCCAGTAAAAACAATCACTGGAATGGCTTGCTTTCAGATGTTGTGGGTGCTTCATTACTGGAGATTTCTAAGAAGAGATTGAAGAGCCATTTGTCTGATATGGTATAGGGTTGGATTAGAAGACCTCCAAGGTCCCTTCCAACTGTTATTCTCTTAATTCTGTATACACAAATGAGTAAATATTAATAGATAATGGCAATCATTTCCATGCTGAATGTTAAAGACATAAGAAGAGGAACAATCGTGTTGTTTTTCTAATCAGCTGGCAAATAGCAGTCTCCGTGGAACTAATATCCACCCTACCCAGCCAACAGTAGGATAACAACATGTCATTGCCAATATCTAATTTTGCTTCATTCTGGAAAAAGAAACAAGGATGCATATTGTCTTGCACTGTTTGCAAAAAATAAGTAGATATTAGAAATACAAACCCAATATTATTTGGGATGCAAAAAAGCAAAAAACCACAGGATGCTTTTGTGCTGTGAGAGCCATTCTGTTCAAGGCATCTCTGATATAAACAGGCATTTTTATGCAAACATCTTTAAAAGAGAAAACTGGCTTTGTACTCTGCTAGATTTTAATGAGGATTTAAAGCCAGGGTCAGAGGTATATTTCTTCTTGTTTCTATCTCTCCATTCGCCCCCCCACTTTCACTCCTGCAATAGACTAACGAGGAAAGTGGCAGACACTGAAACACTTCACAGTTGAGTAATTTCCAAGGCATCAAGAACAGCAGGATTCATAGAAGCACACACTGGTGAAACACACACACACACACACACCCTGCTGAAAACTATACAATAAACATAGATTGGGTGTGCTGCCCAGAATAAGTTATCACACCAGGATAGAGATCTTGGGGTAAATTCCCATAGGAAATTTAAACCAAAAGAGTCAATTTTAGGCATCCATAGCAGTGCATTCAATTAAAATTAAATCTTTTTTTAAAAAAAAGCAATGGGTGGGAGGGAAATCAGCTGTTCCTTCACTATGCCAGCTGCCCAAAGGAAAAAGGAGGAACTAACTGGCTATAACCCTGAACCACTGATGTCTGTGAGCTGTTTGCAAATTGCTAAAATAGTACCTACTTTCAGTTACCAAAGGAAGGAAGGACTAAATTTCCGTTCATTCTACAGGAAGGAAAATTGGTTTAATATTTAATTATCTTTAACACATTTTTCAGCCTGGTTCAGATATCATGCTAAATGAGAATTTTAGGTGTAGCAGCCTAAATAAATCTGGAGAATGCTAAGGTAGGGGAGCTGCTGGGTATGGCTGACATACAGCTTCCTTAAGATTTAAGTAAATAAACAATTCCAAAACAATTTATAATTCAATCCTAATCCATTGAAGTCTTAACACATTAATTTCCGCATTGCTAAACTTAAGCTCTTCTGTTCGTTGTTCTCCTTTCTCATTCTTAAAATACTGGAAATATTAATAGTGAATCTGGAGAGCGAGGTGATTTATCTTGTGACCGTAGAGAAAAAAAGGGAACAATATATCATATGTTAAAAATACTGAAATTTGTAGGAAAAAACCAAATGCTCATGTAGGGTTATAATGATAAAAATATTAAATTTAGATGACATCCAACTCCTAGCAATGCTGAGATTTTGGTTTTGCTGTGACGTTGAGATGCTTTGCTGCTGTTATGCACTGTCCATGTTCAGTTCCTGCCTTCACATATTCAACACTTCCTCCATAATGTTTCTTGAAGCGCATTAGTTCACTTATTGTCTGAAAGGACATGTTCAGTGCAGCGTAATGAAAGACTGAATTCAGAAAGTGTTTCACTTGCCCCAAAAGAGGGGAAAGAAGATGCCAGATTAACAATAGGGTAGTAATAATAGGCCTAGTCAAAGGATCACAGTAGGGGGAAGAAATCTCTACAGAATAGGTAGAATGTGAGATTGGTGTATTTCAGATATACATTGAGACATAAATGTATTTGGATAGCCAACTTTCCTTGAGCCAATGCACTTCATAGCATTATTGTAAACATGAAATAGAAAGCCCTTTCATTGTATGATACTATAATCTCTTTAAAGAAATGGTTTGATATAAAAATAATTAAGAATCACAGATTTATGGAGGTGGGAGGGACCGCAAGATATCCAACCCTAGGAAGACTGAAGAAGCTACTTGAGAAGTTGATGTTAGATAGCAGGAAGTATTTCAAGAACTCTATTGGTCACTGGGTCTGTCTTAAAAGTTAGCTTACTTATTTTGGGTGGAAGAGAAACCAGAATATTGTGGTGAAACAATGTTTCCATGTTCATTTTGTGGGAAATAGATATTGCTATAAATAGCTGAATATTTCTGGTTTGTTTTTATTAATACCTATTGTGCAGAATACCATCTTTAGGATAATCTACCTAAGAACAAAATGTCTTGCTTACTTGTTCCTCTGGTTAATAAAAATAATTGACTTAATCAAGATGACATTAATGCAATAACAGTGGCTTTTCGTTGGTTTTACATAAAATATTATCACTATTTTGAAACAGATGGTACCTTGATAAGCCTTCTCTCCTTTATTTACATTGCTGTTGATTTGTCTAATGATCATTTCTTAAAATATAACTAACCATTTTACTTTCTTTGACACATATATTTTCTCAATGCGAGTTTCTTTAATGTAAGCATTAAAATCAGTGGTCGGATTCAAATAATTTAACAACCAGTTTGCCCAGCATCAGGTTGACTGTGGTGGGAAGCGTGGCCTAGCCTGACCCTGGGCGGTTGTTAAATTACACCAACCTTTCCCGCTATCAAAGTGGATCCTGGATGCTGCGCTGCACTGCAATGGAGAAATGGGCACCAGAGCAGCCGGCAAGAGGGAAGGAGGAGGAGCAGAGAGAAGAAAGAGGGAAAGTGGCTTTATCCCTCCCTCACATTGGCCACTCCATTGCCCGCTTCTCCACTGCAGTGCAATGCAGCATCTGGGATCCACTTTAATAGTGGGAGGAGGCGATAATTTAACAACTGGTTCATCCAAATGGACTTCATTCTGTTAGGCTGAGGGAAGCAGTGGCCAGTGAATATTTCAGAACACAGATAATTCCCTAGTTAGCAGTTGGTTGGCAGTGTTTTATTACTCTGGACAACAGGTTTTAGATTTTTGGATTTCCAGTTTGAAGCCCAGCAGTCTTTCAAACGATTCAGTCCTAGATTTTCTTCACTCAATGGCTATGCTGTAGATAGTTTACAGTGGTAAGGCTCTATGCAAGCCTTAGCCTAATTTCAATGTTCCCTATAGGTAATCAATCCTATTAGGCAGCCTAGTCCATCTGAGATCATCTCCTGCATGAAGGACAGAGAAAAAGAAAGTGGGGAAAGGGCCAGAAAGAGAATAAATGATCTCACTTACTTTGAAATCTGGCTCCATCAGCTATTTTGCTTATCTGCCATAGATTATAGAGTATAGTTCTTAATAGAAAAAAGGTACTTGTCTCTGTAATAAATCAAATCTACAATAAAATGCAAAGCACAAATCTGTCTAACAAATAAACTGAGTATTTGTGTCTTAATGACATTCCTATCTGTCACAAATATTAAAAATGAAATCTACAGGTTGCTATCCTATTGTCCATATGAAGCATTACATACTCACCTTTAAAAAATGTAAACCATTTTACATATATTAAAATCTTAGTTGATCTTTGCATTTAAATGCATCCTCTAACAAATCACATATGGTACACAGAAGGGAAATTCACTTTTCTGCACTTTTTTTTCTACTTACTTTGTGGGATAACACCCCCTCCTTTATTACATCTCTGTAGTAAAATATGACCAGAGGTAATTTTAAAAATTCTGCTTTGTCCTCAGTGTATTAAAAAGGGAAGAATGTGTGTGACCTGAAAGGGTTTTTTTCTCCCTTTCCTTTTTGCTCTTTTCATATGGAGTGGGCATAGTATCATTAGCTGGGTTCCCATTTGCTAAGCCATGGTTTGTCTAATCTTGGCTTGTTATATAAGCCAGATTGTTGGATTTGAATATCTCACTTTGTAAAAATTTAAACTGCATTGTACTTGAGGCTTAATACATTGGCCTTAATTTAACCTGCTTCAGTTCCTTAATTCCCCTTCCTCCAGATACGGTAGATTATAGCTCCAGGAATTCCTAGTCAGAAGAGCCAATGATCATGATGGTTTGAAATTTTTGGACTTGTAGACCAATTTAGGTTGGTCTAGGACCATGATAAAGATCTGATTGGATGTTTCATTTGCAGGAAAAGACATTTCTCCATTTCAACTGTGACTACTGAATCCAATCCCTAGCATTTTTATTTTTTTGCTTTGTTAAACACAAACAGAGTATTTATGTATCTGCCCTGAGCTGGCAAGCTAGAAATCCAATTCTCTATATAAATGAAAGAAGTAATATTTCTGTAACATAGAGCATTTGCAGCACTGATGATTCTTAGCAGTAAGTCTATTCCTAGAAAGATGATAGGTCTTATTCACAAATGACACACCAGCACTTTGATAAATACATAACTTGAAAAGGAGTTTCTTGGGACACCATCGTGTTATTCATCTGGTCTTAGGTTTCCATTTTCTCTAGTCCCATGGCTGGTCTCTTAATATTTCATTCGTATTTATAGGATATTCTAAGCTGGTTACTGATTTTTCCTCTTCTCTGACATCTCAAAGGATAAACAAAGCCCACGTACTACCATGCAATAAAAAATAAGTTTATATATTTTTACTATATTATCTCAGTGCCACTATCTGACAATTGAGGGTGAGAGAATACTGTAAAGTTATATTCCATGGCAGGCATAATGCTTATCAGTTTATTTTCCTTTGACCTTCTACTGTAGAAAATTAATTCACTCAAGCTCTCCTCACACTTCAAACATTAGGAGTAGGGGAAAAATAATGTTAGTGCTAGTGAATATAATCTCTGCAGGAAAGCTGTGCAATTATTCATAGGTCTAATCTTATCTCTTGTTTCCTTTCTTTCTTTCTTTTTTTATGGCAAGTCTCCATTTCAGCACATTAGATATATTGGGCTATTGCCCTGCATCTTCCAACCACAGTAAATAAATGCAGCTAAGTGCCACAAAGAGTGAAAGAGCTTATAATGGGAAGTGTGAAGAGACACCCATGCCATTCATCATTCTGCTCTGTCCAATATTGGGGCTCTTTTTATCAGTGGTATCCGTAGTCATGTCATCACCTTCGGTATAAATCTTCTGTCACTGGCTGTCGTTTCTCTACCCTATTAAACCCATGCTCGCCTATAATCACCAAGTGACCTTTGGATGTCTTTCATTAACCCCTGACCTTAACCTTGCCAGCGTCTTGTTGGTGGGTAAATCTATGACATGACATTTGCCTATAACCTTACATTTATCTCCATTTATTAATTTGTGCCTTTTCAGTGATTGCTCCCAAGTTGAAACCTGGTAGGAATTTTAGATAAGAGTGTCTTTAATGTCCTTGAACATAATAAGCTTTGGGCATACAATATATGCACTTCATTCTTACAGAATATCCTAGGTGATACTAGTAATATTTCTTACCAACACACACATATAACCCTCTGACCCTGGAAGGCTACTTCATGATGACAAGTGATGTCAATTATTTCTGACCATAAAACTAGAACTCTGCTTTAGAAAACAAAAAGCCACCATCTATTAGGAAGCTGTGGTACAATGATCACTCAGTGAAAAGGACTTGTGCAAGAAGTTTTCTATTGTATTTCATTTTAGCTACTTCTCCTTTCTGTGGATTGATTAATTGATGCTTGTGGTATAAAAGTTTAATTGTATGCCTGTGACACATTTGAATTTTGGAAGTGGAAATCTGATACTGTACAGAGTGTGAAACTGCATCCTTCGATGGACCTTTTTAAAAATGATATTTGCAGAATAAATGCTGCTTCATCCCAAAGGAAATAATTAAATAGGAGCCTCAGAGTTCAGCTCAGCTCCTGGTGACTGCATAAAAAAATGTCCACTATCATCACCTTTCTTTAATAAAAAAACTGTAGCTGTTTCAAGGATATTCCTATAATCTCAATTACATCTTTGCACCTATGTGATCTTCTTCTTCTCTTCCTCTTCTACATCTGATAATTTGTTGCAATTTATGGTGTTGATTAACAGGGCCTGTTTATTTGTGGGACTTTATCAATCCAATTTTGACTGTCCAGTCATCTGACCTAGGAAGCATGCCTTCTCTGTGGTAAAAGCCCTGTGAAACAGTGCCCCCTAGAGATCAAGATGTCTCCCACCTGGATGACATGTAGGAAGTTATAAATACCTGGCTATTTCCCAGGCAGGGTGATGCACAAACCCCTTTGGTAAGGGCTTTTTGTGTTTTAAAATTTGTTCTTGATTTTTTATGATTTTTTTTATTGCTTTTTATATTTTTCCTACTTTTTTAGCTATAAACCACCATTGCTGTAAACTATGAGTTGCTGGGAATCAATGAGCCTCCAAATACAAAAAAATAAATACCTTAGAACTATGTAGGTAATGAAGATATAACAGGTGTGCATCATGCATTAAAAAAAACATTCCATAGTTGATATAGCAAAATATTTAGTTCTTGTAAAATTATTTGTTATTCTGCCTACTACGCTAATAACTATAGTTGGTCAGAGCAATTTTGCTGTATCTACTAATTATGCAATTCATCTTTTTTCCCTTTTATACAGTCTGCATTTACTGTTGTTTCATAACACATTCAATCTTGATTTCATCACATTTGTTTCTGCTGCAGAAAATTAATCTTTCTGCTTCCTTTTTGATAATGCCAGCTGGCATTGATTCCAAATTCCTGGTGTTATCCTCTTTATGTTCAGTTTCTTTTTTGAATTTGTTTTATTCGGAAAAACACGAGGTAGACCGGGTTCCAACAACGAAAAGTCTTTATTTACAGGAGTCAGTAAAACGGAACGGTTGGCTGACTTAGCGGCAGCCTTTTATACAGGCTAGCCTGCCGGTCTGTAACCAATGGCAGCTGATCGAATTTGCCGCCTTTTTTACTTTATT
>BLBF01000032.1:12886379-12898947 GCA_015471245.1 Laticauda colubrina
GCTTAAACCATTTCTAAAAGTTTCCACCAAGACTTTATTAAAAAAAAGAAATGAAGCAAGTGTGTGAATCATAAATAGACTTTATTAACAACAAGCTATAAGACAAAAATGAGTCTCTGGCATTCCTCTTGGTCGCTCAGTCTCAGGGGTGAAGGGTGCAGGTGCTGTGGAGGTGGCTGGTGCTGGAGTGCTTGTCATCAGCTCCTCCAGAAGCAGAAGCAGCAGAAGCCCTAGCCCCAGAAGAGCGAGCCTGTGCTGCAGAAGCCCCAGTAGAACCAGAGTGAGGGCCAAGGGGCGGGATGGTAGCACTGTCCCTCTTGCCAGGGCTGGCAGCAGATGGCTGAGGCTTGCTATGCTTCCGCATGGTTGTGGGGTTGCTGGCTGGCAGGGAGGCTCGCAGGAACCAAGGCAGACAGCAAGGCTGGCAGGCAGACATGCAGGCAGACATGCAGGCAGGGCAGGCAGGGCAGTCGATGTGTCTGGAAGCAGGTCTTTCCTCTGAATGGTGACTTGCTTCTGAGCTGCTTTTGTTATATCCGCGGGGCTGACGCAATGCATCCTCCCCGCATGCGCAATTAACGCCAGGCATCCGCTAGGCTTCTGCTCTGCATCCGCTGTGCATCCGCTTTATCCGTTCCGCGTCTGCTCTGCATCCGCTGTATCCATTCCGCGTCCGCTTCGCTAAGGCCCCCCGGAAGCCCTGCAGATGTGCCATCCGCTCCCATCCGCTTCCATCCGCTGGGCTTCCGTTCCGCATCCACTTTGCATCCGCCCTGCGTCCTCCCCCCATCCGTGTTATCCGCTCCGATTATGCAAATTTTTGCCCCTTTTGAGAGCGGATAACAACGGATGGAACATTTTGCTCGTCCGCTGTGTCCTTTTTGCTTCCGTTGGCCAGTGTGACATGGGCTTTAATTCTTGCACTATAGAGTGTAACCTTAACAAATTAAAGCAAAACTAAATTTCATTGGACTCCTTCAGTTTATGAGAACAGAAATGCTTTGTTTAATTCTGGGAAATGTATAGAAATATGTTTTTGATTAAAACAGCATTTTTTTCAGGGTTCATTATGAATTAAAAACATGGTAACATAAACATTTCTGCGTCCTGTATCTTGTGATACATTATTTTGATCTAGTATAATTCAGGTTTCATGGTGTTCTATTTTTTTTCTCGTTATAAAATACTGTTAGGCTAAAATTGCAGTTGTGTCTCTTCCATTCTTCTTTCTAACTGAAGAATGGAAACTGAAGTAATATACAGCAAATCCTTATCTAAATATCTCAAAGCTCACCTACAAAGACAATGTTCTCAAAAGAAAGCTACAGTAGTCTATTGCCATTCAGGATCTCAGGTTCCTTCTCTTCAATTCTATCTCCACCTTACAGACGCACACATTTATTTCATGATATGTACTTCAAATAAATATTATTCCCTCCAAACAGACTGAAAAACTAATTAAAGTTCTGCAGGCTATGTACGTACGTTTCTTCCACTGACACCCCATCCCAAGCCTTCTTAAATCAGACCAGTAGATTAGATTTTAAACAGCCAAAACTTTCTTGAAATATTTTTCAAAAGATTCTAAACTTCAGTTGTATATCTGTTTCATTTCTACTTTGTAATATTCAGCCTTGAACAAATATCTACTTTTATTTTGAATTCCCATGACTTTTTTAATCTTTATTTTGCACTTTTAAAAACATTTCTCCACATTTCTGCAGCCATAGGTTCGCCAACATGGCTCGATAGTAAATGCTGTCAGTGTACTATATGATAACAATACATCTAAAATTAATACATCATGTAAACTAAAAATATCAGCTAAAAGTGGTAGAGAGGCTGCATTCACACATCTCATTAGAAAGTGCTTTCTTAGTGAAAGTAAAGAGGTGGATAAATATAGGTGTAGTAATTGATAAAAATGTAATTAATGTAAGAGGAAACCCAGATCAATTCTTTTGGTTATACTATTAGTAATGTTATTATACCATTACTGGTATACATTACTATTGGTTTGTATGTTGAGATTTATTGCCAACATATGTTGGTTGTATTTTATTTACAAATAATGCTCTGCCAATGCACTGTTATTCAAAAATGTTTATGAATGTTATTCAAAAATGTTTATGAATGAAAATATATATATTTTTAAAAAGAAAGTGCTTTCTTAAACTATTGTTTGCTGGTTGGACTCATGCAGTCATAAATCTATTAACAATTACTGAGTTCAGAGAAATTATAGTTTGGCTTAACAACATACGTGGTCTGGGCTAAAATCCAGGAGTTCCTTTTCCCCCCAGCCCCCTGCAAAACAAAAAAATCAACTAGCTAGATGATCCCAAGTGGAAAATGAAGAAGACCCAAGAGAATAAACAGGCTCTTTACCATTGTTGACCAGGTGGCACATGTGACAACATATTTGTGAAGGGAATTCCATTCAGGTGAGCTACTGCTGAGAAGTTTTGCTCCCAAATCATTAGGTTTTGAGTGCCAATCATTAGGTTTTGAGTGCCAATCATTAGGTTTTGAGTGCCAATCATTAGATTTTGACTGTATTTGGAGGAAGCCTATAATGATGTTCTCAAAACCTTATTCTGTGCCAGAATTGCCATATTTCTGAATTGGAATGGAGTACGTCGGAGAAAGAGTTAAATCATCCAAATTATTTATATTATATATGATAATCTTTTCATATGTTACCACTTCTCCATAATCAAACTGCAAAAGCCTAGCATTCAGTCCTAATCAGCAAAAGTCTATTAATTGCTACCAGAAATATTAGCATATATATTTTAATCTTAATTAAAAATATCAATTCTATATCACTTTCTGTAAAACGTAAAGCAAAAGAAATCTCTCTCCACTTATAAATAAATCTTTAAAGCTTCATCATTCAGTCCTGGTCAAAAAGAAATCCCATTAAAAGCTACCAGAAACCACAGCATATAATATTTTAATTCTGATCAGACACATTCATTTTGTAAACCTTTTTGTTTTTTAAGAAGCTTGATCTTTAGTCCCATCAAATAATGTTCCACAAGTTGATTCCTTATCGTTTTCTCTTTGTCTCTTTTCCAGAACAGCTTTAGAAGTTTCTTTGTGTCTCCTCCTGGAAAGAGTTTCCTCGGTTTAACATATTCCTTTTGTAAATCCAATGTAAGAAGGCTTGCCAAGTCCCTCTTCTGAATTCATTATTTATATGTCTTCTTTCATTTCCAAGATATAAACTGGTTTCATTTGTAAATCCATTTTGGCATTGTTTTACATAGCACTCTTACACTCTGGCATTTTAAAATCCATTTTTAGTTCCGCAGCATTCTTAGCCATATCACTTTTGTTATTGGCATTTATTAGAGCTCCATATCCACATTCAAAGCCGTCTCTGTTTTATCCAGTGAAACCTGTTGTTGTTCTATATCCTCTGCTATAATATCAAACAATTTTGTAAATAACTTCTGGGCATATTGTTCTCAAAAGAGCCTTAATATCTTCTATAGTCAAAGAGTATTGCGGGATCCTGTCTGGGTTGGTTCCCAGGACCAGAGGTTTAGTTTTCTGAGCTTTTGAACTCAAAAAGAGAAACTTTCTCTAGCAGAGTGTGTGCTGTTCTGTGTGCAAAAACAACACAGAGAACAGCACACACTCTGCTTGTTCTGACCCAAATCTGGTTCCAAGAGAGCAAACACAAGACAAATGCAGCAGTATAACCTTTTTATGTTTAAGCTAAGAATCCTGTTTCTTCAGAGTTAAAAGGCTGCTTCCAACTGATTACTCCGAAAAGAAAGAGCCTTGCCAAGTTTTTTCAAGTCTGCCAAAAAACAACAAATAAAAAATAGTTTACAAGAGTCTTCAAATACCAACTGTAATGTCCACGAGGCTGAGTCCAAAACATCTTTGCCTTCTGCAAAGAAGGTTAGTTTCACAGCTGGCTTTTATCTTCTTGAAGGAGGGGCCATTACCTTGCAGCCTTACTCCCGAGTCACCCGTGCTGTTGTTATTTCCTCCGAGCAATCTGCTCATGCGCATTTGGCACAGGCTCCTTGGAAACCTCCTCATCGCTGCTGCCAGCCCCCACAATCTTTGAAGGCAGCAGTCTACTCCTTAATGGTCCTGGCCCCTCATCTGAGTCCTCGCTCTTCTCATCCATCTGCACCTGCTGCCGGCTAAAGGCCCTGTCACACTGCCCAACGGATGCAAAACGGACACAACGGACGAGCAAAATGTTCCATCCATTGTTATCCGCTCTCAAAAGGGGCAAAAATTTGCATAACCGGAGCAGATAACACGGACGGGGGGAGGATGCAGGGCGGATGGAAAACGGATGCAGAGTGGAAGCCTAGCGGATGGGAGCAGATGGCACATCCGCTAGGCTTTCGGGGGGGGCACAGCAAAGCGGATGCGGAACGGATACAGCGGATGCAGAGCAGATGCACAGCGGATGAAGCGGATGCACAGCGGAAGCCAAACGGATGCACAACGGAAGCCGAACGGATGCCGAGCGTTAATTGCGCATGTGGGGAGGATGCATTTTGTAAGCCCTGCAGATATAAAGGGAAGCAGCTCGGAAGCAGGTCGCCAATCAGAGGAAAGACCTGCCGGACGGATTGACAGCTTTCCCTGCCCTGCCTGCATGTCTGCCTGCAAGCCTTGCTGCCAGCCTCCCTGCAAGCCTTGCTGTCTGCCTGCCTGCCAGCCTTGCAGCCAGCCTTGCTGCCTGCCAGTCTGCCTGCCAGCCTTGCTGCCTGCCACCCTGCCTGCCAGCCTTGCTGCCTGCCACCCTGCCTGCCAGCCTTGCTGCCTGCCACCCTGCCTGCCACCCTGCCAGCCTTGGTGCCAGCCTTCCTGCCAGCCTTGGTGCCTGCCTCCCTGCCAGCCTTGGTTCCTGCCAGCCAGCAACCCCACAACCATGCGGAAGCACAGCAAGCCTCAGCCATCTGCTGCCAGCCCTTGCAAGAGGGACAGGGCTACCATCCCGCCCCCTGGCCCTCACTCTGGTTCTGCTGGGGCTTCTGCAGCATAGGCTTGCTCTTCTGGGGCTGGGGCTTCTGCTGCTTCTGCTTCTGGAGGAGCTGATGACAAGCACTGCAGCACCAGCCACCTCCACAGCACCTGGACCCTTCACCCCTGAGACTAAGCGACCAAGAGGAGTGCCAGAGACTCATTTTTGTTTTATAGCTTGTTGTTAATGAAGTCTAGTTTTGATTCACACACTTGCTTCATTTCTTTTTTTGAATAAAGTCTTGCTGGAAACTTTTAGAAATGGTTTAAGCCTTTGCATGCTTGTGAGATGGGTTAAGATAGCAGTGGGATGGGTTGAGATAGCAGTGGGATGGGCAGGGATACCTGTGGGATGGGTAATAGCTGTGGGATAGATAAATCTCCAGTGCAAGCATAGTGGGACGGGATGGTCCACCCTCCCAGGTGCCACATCTATGGCCCTTTATTTTCAATAATAATGTAATAATCATCCACACATGTCAACACAAACACAACTCTTTATTAAATGCCCTGATCATTGTAGGGCCACTCAACATACATGGCCCAATCTCATCAGTGTGATGAGACAGGCTGAAGGAAGCACCCATTAATCATCTATCATGCTGTCTTGCCACTCCACTGCTCCAGCTGGGGAGTTACACCAGTGTCTCAGGAGGTTGCTCTGCTTCTTCCCTTAACGTGAGGCTCTGTTGGGGCCTTGCACATCCTCAGTGTCTATCAGGTTTTGCCCTTGCCTCCATTCCCCAGTCTCCATGTCCCCATTGCCTTGCTGGAGGTCCACGAGCCTGTTCTGCAAGACTGGGTAGCGGGTGCGCATGAGATTGTGCAGGATGCAGCAAGCTTCCATGATCCTCCTCACGGTCTCTGGGCGATGCTGCATGTTGGTGAGAAGTACCTGGAACCTGTTGGCCAGGATGCCAAAGGCGTTCTCCACCACCCGCCTTGCCCTGGACAGCCTGTAGTTGAAGATCCTCTCTTCACGGGTGAGGTATTTGGAGGTGTAGGGCTTCATGAGATAGGTTGTGAGGGAGAAGGTGTCATCCCCCATGATGAAGTAGGGCACATCTTGTGTGTCGTTGGGCAGGGGGTCTGGATCTGGGAAGCCCACAATGAGGTTGCGTTCCAGCCCACCCTTGAAGTCACTTGCGTTGTATACCTGGGCATCTGAAGATGACCCGTTGCCTGAAGCATCGATGTACATGAACTTGTAGTCAGCATCGACCATGGCGAAGAGGATGATGCTGAAGAAGCCCTTGTAGTTGAAATAAATGGACCCTGACTTGGCTGGCGCTTTGCAGGCCACATGCTTGCCATCGATGGCTCCAACGGTGTGTGGGAAGTTCCACCTCTGATACCACTGCTCTGCAACTTTTTTCCATCCTTCTTCAGTGGAGGAGTACTGGAGGAGCTTCTCCTTGTATTCTTTGATGATGGTCTGCACCACTTCTCTGACCACAAAGCTGATGGTGCTGGGTGGCACCCTCCAGCCATACTGCATGCTCCTGTAGGTGGTGCCTGAGGCCAGGTGACGCAGAATGAGTGCCACCTTGAGCCCAGTTTCCAGGCTGGGCCGGAAGTTGGTGCTCTGCTTTATCAACCTGGGTGTCAGCCGCTGCACAAGTTCGTAAAACATGGCTGGAAGCATCCTCATTCTGGAATGCATAAGTGTCTTCGTTCCTGAGCTCCACCATCAGCTTGTTGTACAGTCCATCCTCTGCTCTTCTGGCGAACCATCTTCGTACCCAGATGCTTCTTGGCCGCCTCTTTTTCTTCCCATAGTAGAGTTCACAGAGCCTGTAGATGGCTTCGCACTGTTGCAGAAGGATGGTGGCTGCCAAAAGGACTGTGTTACGATCCACGGTGGACATGACTGGATGCTGTGGAAGAGGAAGAGTCAGATGAAGGCTGCAGAGGTCTGCAGCAGGGCTGCTGGTCTGAAAGTGAGATCTAGGTGAGTTGCTCCCCCTTTTTATAGGCAGTATAGGTGTCCCTTGGCATCCTCTAGGCATCCTCTAGACCTCCTTAATATCCAAGATAGGTCCCCTCTGCGAACGTTTTTTCCGTTTTAAACGCTTTGTTTCTGTGCTGCATCCATTCTGCATCCGTTCTGCATCCGTTCTGCTTCCTCCCTGCGTCCAAGCGGATGTGAGTTGCGCGGATGCGGAACGGATGCCTAGCGGATATTGCGGAGGCGGAATGGATGCAGAACGGATGCGTAGCGGATGCAGAATGGATGAATTGGATACATTTTCTGCGCAAAAGTTTTGAGCAGCTCAAAACTTTCTGAGCGGATGAAACTTCAATAAACGGATGCTGGTTGGATAGAGAGGAAGCAAAATGGAGGCAGTGAGTACATCGCGTTAACCAATGGATGGCAAGCTTTTTTGTCCGTTTTACATCCTCTTTGCATCCGTTGGTGCAGTGTGACAGGGGCTTAACCACAACACTGCTAGAGAGAATCTGTTCCCTGAAGATTGGCTCCAGCTTGAGTCTGGAAGCTCAGAAGACAAAATTCCTGGTCCCTGTGACTAACCTAGATGGGATCCTGCAATATTATCTTGGGACATGTATATTTTCTTTCATTCATCAAACAGTATTGCTCCAGTGTTTTGTTGTTTTTTGGAAAAGTAAAGCTTTTCTTTTTAATCCTTAGACTTATTTATATTGGAGCTTCTTTCATCCAGGGTTTTCTCAGTGACATAATACAGCTTGCCCTTAGGAAGATAATAAGCAGTTTCCTAAAGTAGTTAAGAGAGGAAGTAGGTGAACCCAGTCATCTCTTTGCAAGGTACATAACCATATTAGTCAAGGTGAATAGTCCTTTGGCTCCCAGGTCTCTCAAACCTGCTGGAGAACACTGTTTTGCAACCTCTTTGCAGGGAGATTTCTCTATGGAGCCAAACATGAGCAATCCTTAACTCTTCCTTAATCCAAAAATTTTGAGGAGCCAATCCATTCAACCAGCTCCTATTTTGACCATATTCGCTGGCTTTGGAAAAAGACCCATGTTCAAGTCCTCCTTGGAAATCCCTGGAAGTTCCATATCTGGCTTCATTTCCATTCTATTTCCAACTCACTGGTGACATTTGGTGACCAATAGTGACAAATCTCTCAATCAGCAAATCTCTGGGGCCAGTTAATCAGTAAATAAATCTCATCATAATCCTTTTCTGCCAGCAGATCTTTTAAATTTGGATCTATTTTACTTATCTATTAAACAGATAATTTATATAGCCATCCAACTCTTGCACAATGACAGGGCTGAATTATTAATAATCTTAAGGAATATCATCAGATTGGATATTGAGTTATATTTTACAATACTACAAAAAATACTGATTTTGAAAATCATATTATTTCAGATAGCATGGATGAGTAATCTTGCTGTTCAGCTTGAGTAAATAAAGTTTAATTTAAACATTTGTAAATGTTGGATTTTTTATGTTAGAAAAATCAGAGGAAAAGTAGAATCTCAATATATTTTTATTTTCCATTTTAATGTTTGATTACATGTTATTACTATTTTTATGGTTCATTGCACAGTCATCCAGATTAATATATTTCTATTCTGCTTCCCATATAATCACATATTATTGTGGCATATAATAAAATGTAATTGAAACAATATTAAAATAACTACATTCATTAAAAAGATGAAGGGGAGGAAAATAACCATTCATTTATGGAATGCCTGGATGAACAGAAAAGTTTGTCTAATAGAAGGCCTAAGGAATTAGACATAGAAAGCCTAATAATATGAACCTTTTCAATATCATGAGAATATTCCAGAGTGCTGGCTGCACCAAAATGGCATTTCTATTAGTTTGTTGGCTAGTTATCTGGGGGTCATTGGCTTTATTAGAATATCAAGAGTTATCTTTACTCCATTTCCAGGTATGTAAGAACACCTTTTGTTAAATTGCAAACGTTGCAAACTGTCAATACAGTTGTAAACTCTTGCATTGTTAATTCTGTTATTTTAATTCAGTTCCTAATCATACAGTCTTTAATAAATTATTGCCAAATCAGATTGTGCAAGCTTGGAAGGCTATTTTCAAATCTAGTCTAAAAAGGGATGAATTTAAATTTCATCTGTTCTGTTTTTGTTTTTGTTTTGTTCTTAATATTTAGAAATTTACCTTTATGGGATCAGATGCATCTTTCACCAAAGGAGAGTGACACAGGACAAATCTGACCAAATGTGAATTAAAGCTGCTGTTGGGACCTATCTTATGATAATAAAGATGGTGTAGCATTCATAGATAGCTGCCCGGCAGCCTTATTTCAGACCGCCTGAGCCCACTTGGGAAGGGATGGCTCAGAGGTTTAATTTCAAAGTCATGCCGAGGAAGATCCTGTCTTGGTCTCTAGAGACTGTGGGAGTCTAGATGGGGTTTAAGAGGATTTGACTCAAGACAAGTAAGGTCTAGCAGTTTGGGATTATAGTCTTCCCTCCGGTTCTGGGGACCATCCATTTCTGCATTGCCTCAAACAACTATCTGGGGGGGTTCTTCTGGACTTGTAGTCAGGGGCAGCTATGGCCAGGCACAAGTTTCGTGTTGTAAGCCAGTTGCGCTTGTTCCTGGACTGGGAGGCTCTGCTCAAAAATCACCTCCTAAAATTTAGTCACATCCAGATTAGATTATTACACCATGCTTTATGTGAGGCTGTCCTTGAAGAATATTCGAAAGTTTTAGCTGGTGCAAAATGCAGTGGCACAAGCATTCAGGACAAGTGACACCATCTCTGTTCCATGAACTGCATGGGTTTACCAGTGTCATCATGGGTGGAATTCAATGTGCTGGTGGTTATCTTGGTTATCTGGTTACCTAAAGACCAGGTCACTGATTACTCTCTCCCCAGTATTGTCTACCTGTCCTCTTAGAACTGGACGGATAAGTATCCAGATCCCACCTGTGAAGCTGTCACCTGCTGAGACCAGGAAAAAAGTCTTTACTATCATGGTGCCCACCTTGAAAGTATTCTTCACACACACACACACACACACCCCGAATGTATAATTGCCATAATCATGCCTTTGCAAGGCACTAAAAACTTGGCTTTGCCATTAAACCTAGGCTCCTGATTGTTGCTGTTATTATTATATATAGGCAGCCCTCGATTTACTACCACAATTTATCCCAAAATTTCTGTGGCTAAGCAAGACATTTGTTAAGTAAATTTTGCCCCGTTTTACGATCTTTCTTGCCACAGTTGTTAAGTGAATCACAGCAGTTATTCAATTAGTAACACGATTGTTAAGCGAATCTGGCTTCCTCATTGACTGCTTGTGAGAATGTTGCAAAAGGTGATCACATGACCCCGAGGCACTGCAACTGTCATAAATACGAGTCAATTGCCAAACATCTGAATTTTGATCATGTGACCGTAGGGATGCTGCATCGGTTAATAAATATGAAAAACAGTCATAAGTCAGTTTTGTAATTTGAATAGTCATTAAATGAACTGTTGTAAGTTACTTGCACATAAAAATACGAAATCACAGCTGCCAGTTTTTTATCTGGTGTTGGCCTTTATAGACATCAGGTTCTTCCCAAGATGCTATGACATCATAACGTGTCAGTTTTATATGTGTATGTAAATGTGCAAATTCAAGCAATGTGGCCCTTCGTAACTGACAGATGGAAATTTCATCAATGTGCAGATTTTCTAAATACCGATTCGGGATTTTTTGATATGGCACCCAGGGTGTCAATTACCAATGCAACTACCTTAGCCAGTTTATGCCATAATCTTCCAATTATTATTATTACCAGTATTATTATTTTGATGTAATAGTAATGAACTTAGAAATCAAGAAGTCATGATTCTTAATTTTAATTGCATTGTGGTTTCTGAAGTTTTATGTCCACACTACCATTAATATCTTATGCTTCCTTCCATTGCCATAATTTTTTTTTTAATATTAATGGTTGCAGCATTTTTTATTTCATAAAGAGTGGGATATCATATGCAACAAATATATACGTACTAAAATCATCCTACATTTTAAATTTATTTATCAAATTTATAGAGCTGCCTATCTAATGAGAAGTCACCCAAGGTGGCATACAACAGTCATGATTCTAGAATCGAATGAAGTCTGATCAAAGTACAAATAGAGCAATGGTTATGAAGTTAGAATATTGATCTGTCTGAGTAGGTTTGTTGTGTAAAATAAGCAGTGTTTAAAGTAATATAAGAACCAAATGAATTACGACCTCTGAGAAGAACTTCCAAAGTTATTTTTTTATATATGTAGTCAATGATGTTTATTTATGTAAAGATGTGGATAAAAATTTAGTCCTGTAATTGTTCTGTCTTTTTTTTTTTTTTTTGAACAGGCTTTCGGATATATCCTGAATGAAAAGAAATAAGATTATTTCAGCTTTATTTGCCCTTCTCTAGCTTCAAGTCTCTGTTCTAAATATTGTTAGAAGCACATGAGGCCATGGCTGATGCTGATGTTCAACCATCCATACCAAAAAGGTGTGGCCCGTACATTTCTTCCATCACTAGCCACAGCCTGAACCTGGTCCTTCGTGGAATAGTCCTGTTCTTAATTGGAGTCTTTCTTGCATTAATATTAAACTTGCTTCAGATACAAAGAAATGTCACCTTATTTCCACCGGATGTGATTACAAGCATCTTTTCTTCAGCTTGGTGGGTACCTCTTGGATGCGGCACAGCATCAGGTATGTCAAAATAATGATGCTAAAAGACATTAAGAGAAAATGCTAGCTTAATCCAGGCCATGAAGAACTTCAGGCCTGTGGTTGGAATACATATTCTCTGCCAGGGGGGCCCTCCTTTCAGCATTACATTTAGATACTCTTTGTGCCAGGTTAAGGGAGATGAAAGGTTTCTGTACTTCTAGTATTATGGGATAGTTCATTTGGATCCCATCAATTCCATCTTTTTTTTTCTTAGCAAACTTTGCTAAAGACAAAAAGATGGAATTGTACAATGCCATTTATTGGTAGCATATTGGTCTCATCATCGAGGAAAAAGCCTGGATAAAGTAAAGAATTCTCACCTTCTCAAAAAAAAGAAAAGAGGGCCATATTTGATACTTTGATGAATTTGTTATGTAAGATTTTTCTAATTCGCAGAAGTGATCAATAGAAGATTCTACTGATTGCAAACCACTCAGAGTATTCCCCTGATATTAGTTTACCAATTATTTATCAAACTTTTTTTCTTTACTAAATGTCTTTTTCAAAAGGAAGTATTTAGTGTCAAATGCCTTCCTTTTTGCTTCCTTTTCATAAAGTTAACACACTATAGATCGAGTTCAAAGACTAGCTTGAAAGAAATTGTCTGTGAAATCTGACTTTATCATTTTTACATGTGTAGATTTGGAAATTATGTATGTATGTATGTATGGTATTCAGCTCTGTTCGGGTATTTTCCCACGTCATTATAGTTGTGCTTTTAAAGTTGTAGCAATGTTTCGGCAGAATCTCATCTGCCATCACCAGGTTTCTGTATTGTGTATGTGTACCATACAGATAAATACCATAGATAGATAGATAGATAGATAGATAGATAGATAGATAGATAGATA
>BLBF01000032.1:12900056-12916527 GCA_015471245.1 Laticauda colubrina
AGATAGATAGATAGATAGATAGATAGATAGATAGATAGATAGATAGATAGATAGATAGATAGATAGATAGATAGATAGATAGATGTACGTACTGGGTGCACACATTTGTAGGGGAGGAATCTCAAGGATTGCTTTTAACTAGAACTGGCAAACCTATGTTTTAAAAATGAGGAAAGTTTGGTTTTAAAATCAGGATTACGTTCATTTTGGGTAATTATAGCCATTACATTTCAATTATTAATTCACTATTAAATAGTGTATCACTATTTCAAATTGCTACTGTCTGTGATAATAAAAATAATGGAAGATCCATCTTGCCTAATGGCCATTAATACACTTTTCCTTTTAAGACCTTCTCAAGCTGGTTAACTATCATATATTATGTTAGGAAATTCCTTTTTTTACATATGCCACTTTCTTAACATTTTTGAATCAGCATAGTAAAAATACAGTCCAGGCTAAGATACATTGATCATAAAATAACCAGAAACACTCAAATGTAAGATTTAAAATTGTGAAGAAGCATGAATTTATACCCAGAAAAGGGATAAGGTTGGTACCCAGAGGAACTCAGTTTTCCAAAACAAACACTAAACTTGGATAATTGCATGCTCACCTGAAAAAAAAAAGGATCTTTGGCATCTATGAACCCAACTTGAAAATGCTGTGAAGGTTGGTCTGGATGGGGATAATATTTAGCCTTGATTTGGGTCTCTTTTAGCCTAAAGAGCCCAAAAAGGCTGTCTCTTTAAAGTTAAAACAAACAACAGAATTGGTTTGCTGCCAGTCTTCTCAAAATATTCCTTAAACAGTCCAAACAGAAAGTGGATTTTGCCAACAACTTCCAGTTGTCTCTCACACTTGCTGCGCTTTCAATGGGGCTGTGGTGGACTTTTGATAGATCTCGAAATGGTTTTGGACTTGGAATAGGAATTGCATTTTTAGCCACTTTGGTGACTCAGCTTCTGGTCTACAATGGAGTTTATCAGTAAGTATTTTATGCATATTAAACTCTTATTAATTTCATTTGGATTTTAAAGGCAATGTCTGACAAGGTTGTAAATTTAAAAATGCCTTATTACAGGGATAACTTAATGAAATTTATTGGAACAAATGTGACCTAAGTGGCATGTTATATTTATGGCAGGGAGAAGTTGACTGTATTGTTTATTTGTTGCCTTCGCATTTGCACGCCTTGATGATTGGGTATGAAATTAACTTGTGCAATTAAATGCTAATAATTATGCTTCCCAGAATCAAGGTTGAAAGTAAAGCTCAGGTTTGCCTTGGAAGCTATAGGCAGCCCATTCACATTGCCTCTGCTTCTCCTTCCTAATCAGCAATGTGAAGATTATTTGCAATATAATTCCAACCTTTCAGTTTCATGGTACTGAGAATAAGGAACAAAAATAATTGTGGATCACTCCCCACCTCCCCTTGGCAAGGCTGCTATTGGTACTGCACTAATAAAATGCAAGAGGTTAATTAAATGAATTGTTTACATCTATTCACCCTCATCCATATTCCTACTTCATGTTTATCTAGTGATACATTAAATAAATAAATTCCAAGCCATTCGGAGGGGGGGGCACTGAAAAGTAATCAAGCTGCCTCTTTCTATAAAAAAAGTTTGATGCTGAAGAGCTCAGATCAAGCCCATGGGGAAGAGAATTGTCCACATGCTATATAAAGCCACACTTTTAAAGTAATTTTATTGTAGCTTCAAATGCATCACAGTTGAAAAAGAAAAATATGTCCTCCTTTTTCCATAGATATTCTGAATTGGCCATTTAAATTCCCATTTTAGAATTTCTGACCAAGGTATAGTTATGCATGAAAGAGTTCTGCTTTTTAAAATTCTTTTTAATTTAATTAGTTACAAAGACCATACAGCAAGCTAGCATCCATAACCCTCTTGGCCCCAGCAGTCTTTAGGTTTTTTACTGTCTCTTTCAAAATGAAAATCATACTTCAGACAAGGTGCCATTGTGATACTAATTAAAAAAAAATATTTTTCTCCAGATATACATCTCCTGACTTCCTTTATGTCCGTTCCTGGTTGCCCTGTATATTCTTTGCTGGTGGAATAACTATGGGAAATATTGGCAGGCAGCTAGCAATGGTAAGCTAGCGATTCAATATTCTTTGTTTTTGCGGTATTCTTGTAAATAATTTAGTCTTTTTTTTGTGTGTGTCCTTGATTTCCTCCCACCCCCCTTGGAATATCCAAATAATTTTGACAACATTGAGGATATCACTAGCCAGTTCTCTTGATTTTGGCATGGGAATGGCATTAAACACACCAAAGAATTATTTGGAATATGACATTCTTTATTAATTCTTCAGTTTTAGAAGTCAGGATTCCCACAAATGAAAATAAAACAAATAGAGCTTGAATAACTTCTTATCTGTTTCTACCCAAGCGTTATTTCAAGACACAGTCTTGATTATCAGAAACATCCCCCAAACATAAAAATATGAATACCTGACAAATAAAGAAGCATTCAGAGCCTTTAAAAAAGTTATCCAATCTTTTATTGCTTTTAAAAAGTGACAAAAAAAGGAAAAACCCACAAAAGTAAAAATATACAGGCAAAGACAAGGAAAAAAGACCACATACAATCTACTGTAAGCCTTCAATATTTGGATATGTCAACACAGTTTTTTAAAAAAATGTGGGAAAAAACCTGGAAAAAGTGTAATATATCATTTTAACAGTACATAATTATAATTCTATATAGTTATGCAATTATAGGGGAGCATTCAGAGCCTTTAACAGATAATCACAGTCTATTTTAAAGAGAAAGATGAAACTTAAACTAATGAGGCTAATTTTTGTGGTTCATTACCCGGACACCCTATGTGATGATAAAGATGCTCACTAATCCCACGGATGTATGTTTTAAAGCACAGGTGTCAAACTTGCAGCATCACATCACGTTTTCCCTTTGCAGAGCTGGGGTGGGCGAAGCCTGTGCGGGATGCATCCAGCCCTGGTCGCCAGTTTAACACCCCTGTTAAAGCCTGATTTCTGAGTAGGAAGGGAAGTATGTGGGAAGATTGGGCTGGCTTGCACCTCAAGAGAGAAGATTGGTTTCTCTACAGTTGCCATGACTTTGTCCTAATCATTTCAGTCCATTGTCCTTGTAATTAATATTACCAGTAAATTAGAGTTTCCTATTTATGCTGCACCAGTTGATGTGAAGGAAGGAAAGAACCTAAATCTTCAGAGATAGTGGGTGGGAGTGGGGTAATGTCATCTATCTTTGTTCTGGATCCTGGAGTTGCATGTTCATTAGACATCAAACTACAAAAAGAGACTGGCCACTTTTTTCGTGCTTTCTTCCTAGTTGCATTTTGGATGAGATATGAAAGCTGCAATGACATTGAAATATTGAAGGCTTATAATAGATTTCATTAAGATCTAATGGTTGATCCCTGCCTACCTCCGCCCATTCATGTAATCCAAATTCACATGGTTTGCATACTATATTTCCAGATTGCAGTTCTGAGGATTAGTAGGGTAAAATAGCTCTCTGGGGAGAAGAAAGCTCCTTTGTTGAATCTACCCATTTGCTTTTCTCTGGTCTTTCTCAGCTGTACATTTTTATTTATTTGTGCAGATCGGCTACTTACACCTAACTTCGGTTTGTCTTACAGTATGAATGTAAAGTTATTACGGAAAAGTCTCATCAAGACTGACGAGAAGAAAAATACTTTTCTTATGGGAGGAGGAAGAGCAGACTGAGAAGAACACAAAGTAGAGAGAACTCGATTATACAATTGCCAAAAAAAGAAAAAAAGCAATCTCCCTCTCTCGTTTCTTCTTCTCTTGTCCCTGGTTGTGTCTCTGGCCTGGTCTACTCGCAAAGGCACCATTTACTGCAATCTGTGATTGCTGAATTTCTAAGTCACTTAAAAAATCCTGGCATCTCGGGAACGTGATCTGTGTGAAACGGTGCTTCAGCGCAACCCGCTGGAGAAAGTATTGGCTTCTGAGTAGGATCCTTTGCTTATCTGAACTAGGCTAGGCTTGTCCCTTTTCCTCCCCTGTAAGGTTCTTGTGCCAAACCAAGCTTACAACAAAGCATCACCCTCTCCTGGCTGCATTACTTTTTACTTTCTTTGGCCAATTTTGAGAGCGGTAGTATTCTTAGAGTGTTGCTGTTTTATTATACCTCATGTCAGAGGGTTAAAGGGCCCCCAAAGACACTAAATGGAATTAGCATCAAAAGTATAATCAGTGCTGTGACTTCTCTTGGTAAAAAAGGTAAATAAATCTACAGAATAGCTGTGCATGAAGCAAACATGAATTTTCTGTTTTGTATCAAGAGTTGATGGCATAGTTGAATGCAAATGCACTATTTGCAATACAAATGGGTAGTACTGCTATTGCACTCTCTATGTCTATACCTGTAGTGTGCTGAGTGTGGGACCACTCTGTAAATAGATACATCCTGTTGTAGGACTCTTTGTTGCATAGCAGCAGCAATAGAGCTGTTTGTTGAGGTGTGATTTATGCTAAATAGTAATATTGAGGCTATCCATAAACAAGACATTTACAGTTGGTAGTTTAGTTTTGGAAATAGGAAAATCCAACCTTTTAAAAAAGTTTGGTTAGATGAACTTCAATGTAGTAATTGCAAGTACTGTACCTCTCTCATTTTGTATAGTAAAACATGGGTATCTGTCTGCATTCTGATCATAGGAGCTGTAAATGTTCCTTTACAGAGATTCCAACGAAATAAATTCATGTTATTGCTCTTATAGAAATGTCATATGACAAGGTGAATTCTAACAAAAGAGAGGCACAGCTGAAGACATTATTATGGTACTGCATCAGTAGAGCTGATCCTTGAGTCTGGTAAATGGGAGAAAGGAAAAAGAAACATTCATATACCATTTTAAATCATTTGATTTAATTGCTTCTATAATCTGTGAATAAAGTGAAAAGCTGCTGGTGTTTTTTTTTTTAATTATATTCAGTGCAAGTTTAAAAAAAATACAGCCACTCAAAAGAGGCTGATGTTGGTCCAAAGAAAAATGTGTGTGTATATAAAAATATATATAATTTTATTTTTCTTTAATATATTCATTAAAATGTAGAATTGGAAAACTAAGATTTTTAAAGATTTGCACGCTAATACATGAAGAATATGCAATGAGAGCCTGGTGAAAAATAAACCAAGCTTTTGAAAGGAAACTGTGCAATCAATAAGTCTTAGAAAAATAGCAAAAAATATGCAAAAGAGCAGTAGCTTTAATTTATGACAAGCTGTTGCAAATTCACACTATTGCACTACAGGGTCTTTAACATGGTTGTAATGTTATCAGACTGAATATTAGAAAACACTGAGTGTTAGTGCACCTCCTTATATACCTTTCTCCACATGAAATCTACAACGAAACAAATAATTCATCAAGTTTTAATTTTAAGACATCTCTTAACAGCATAAATGTCTCTGAGGTGGCTTAAGATTAAGAGATCTGGTCCTTATTCAGTTTTTTTGTGATTCTGCTGAATCCAGATATTCAAATTTGTCACCAGAGCTTATTAAAATGGTGATAGGAATTCTTTGAAGGTTTAAATATGACAACCTGGCTCTCACCATATAGTCTAATTGTTGAATTGGAGTGTTGCCATAAGAAAATGCAATGCGCGTGGCTTTGAATAGAGTTGCATCATAATTTTTAGTTGTATGGCCTCCTAACACATAGGTAGTACACATGTTTTTGAAATAAGATCTTTACTTTGCTTTTGTAGTTTTGTGGGCAGATTTTGAAGGATAAGGCTGCCTTAAAGACAGAATAATGGCTTTCCACAAGGTTTACTAAATCTAATTGCAGGTAATAGGGACATTTGGCTCAATCTATGGATGTAATGACTGATTGCCAATGAGGACTTTTCTGTAAAAGGTATTGGTCTAAGTTGTAATACCTCTTTATTATCTTCCTAAGAAGTCCAGTTCACAGGCTTTGGTAAACTTTAAAAACATGAAGTGATGTCTCATTGCATATTGTCCTAAAGACAGATATCACCATTTGCATATTAGCTGATTTAGTAAGCATCATAGTTGCTGAATATATGCAGAATTTGAAATTGCCACTTGAATTTTTTTTTTGACTAGCACTTCTGATATGGAGCAAATTACTCAACTTTCCAAGGTCATTTTGATAGGCCACTATTATCTCTTAAATGTTTTTATTGAACAAAATTCATATTGTTTCTCTGTATTACCAGCTGGTACTGAATTATGAGAGGAGAGGTTTGTGATGAGAATGCCTTAATTACAATTTGGGGGGGGGGGGGGGGCAACTGCTGTATGATGTGTAACTATAATAATACATTGTCTTCAATATGCTCTACAGAGGATGAATAAGGTATATTTTAGATACAACTTTGTAAGCACTATAAACTCTTCACTAGTTGTGAACAAGTTGTTAATGTTTACTTCTTCAGGTTGCTGTTAAAAGCAAAATGTGTATTAAATAAAATTATAGTCTTGAAAACTTAGTTTCTTTTTCATTTTCTAAGAAGCAATAATTCAATAATATATAATTGTATGGTGATGATTCTCTTTCAGATATTAAATTAGAATGTTGGCTCTTGAGTTAGGATAATAATTACAGAACATCTAGAAAAGTAACATAAACTTCCCCAGTCATTAGAAAACACAAATCAGCAATTGCATGATGTCAGTACAATTGCAGATTGATTTGGGGATTTAGACCCAAACCTTCCAGTTCTGGTTAGAACACTGGAATGAGAGTATCATGTAAAATAAAATTTAAAAAGAGATTCCCCCCTTGTTTCTTTCTAAAGCAGCAAGAGAATTATCTCTGACAGCATTTTTTTAGAGTGCGGTTTGCTTTTCTGCTGGCTTTGAAAGAACACAGAATTGCTGTAATTTTGAAACTGAAATAAAAACATTAAAGATTTGTTGCATAAACCTTCCTACTTCTCCATACTATTTTAGGATCTTGGGGTATGATTCATCCACAATTAACATCAATTAAGCTAAAACATTAGTGAATATTGTACAAATACCATAAAGTCAATATATGTCATGATATATTTATAGTTGCATTAAAGTAATACTAACAAATACAACATCTGACATCTATAATATGACACTGCCATCTGACTTTATTGATAAGGTTTATAAGATAGCTATATCATCTAATTTTACTAGTTGCTATTCTCAACACCTATTCACAGTTCCTTCCACTCATCAAGTTATTAAATAATTTATCACAGAAGAAGAAAAACCCTATAATCATGATTACAGATTCTGAAATACAAGTTCTGATTACCTTGAAGTATCATACTATAAGGGGGTCATGGTGGAAAGGGGTCATGGGAATAGACCTATTAAGGAACCAAAAGGATTCAATAGGTCATGAATGCCATATCACCATATTTAAATTGTATTCCTCTGCAGCCGTATATTCTGGTGACAAGGATACCTAATACTACTGTAAAGTCATGAATTCTCAGAGGTAGAAGCTGTTCATAATAAAGTTTTCCTCATGAAACTTCTACTGAGTTGGAGATAGTGTGTAATAAATTATGGTCAAGGAAGAGAAATCATCTCTTGGGATCCAAGAATCTGGCCTGTAGCGATTGGCAAAGAAATATTTCTTAGCATTTCTCTGTGGTATTTTGTATGATGCTTTAGGGGGGGATGTTTACTCTAAAAGTAGAGTAATTAAGATGTTTCACACACCTGTTCACACCTTAGAAGGAATTACAGAATTTATAAAATGCTTTGTTGAACCCACTTAAAATTTGAGGCAAACATTTGGAAATTTGAAGGAAGTGCAAAGATGCCCAGAGTTTGCACCCAAAGAAATATAAAGTGGAGTAATCTTGAACCACAAACTGGGGAGTGGATAAAAGAGCTTTATTAAATTGGGTGAGGGGCTGGAACAAAAAGCACGTTTTATTAGCTTGACTTTATTCTGTTCGATTGTTGACAGCTGCCAAAGTCACTGGGAGTCAGGGGGTTTACAAATTTGAATAATAATAAAATAATGAACAATCATCAATTGCAAAAGGCAGCTTTACATCCTGTGACAGTAACTTTAACACCATCAATTAAGAATGTCTGCTTATTCGAGATCCTTGATAAGGACTTGGTAGGTGGATAAAAAAATGCCAAATTTGGTTTGACCATCTGGCTGACTGTGTGACCAGCCAAACAATTATTTAATAAATACACTCTGCATTTCCTTCTGAACTCACATTGAACTTTAGAATGTTTAAATTTACACATACAATTTGGTTGTCTGGCAACCCTTGGGACCAGGTTCAGGGCCCAAGATTTGGGGATGACTCCATGTGCCTTGGTCTAGCAGACTGTAATTCAATCGTTTCGTATTCTGACAATGTAGGGTTTCTGACACAGGCATATGCACTCACAAGTTAGGATTATAACAATTAAAACAATACTTGTAATTGGCTTTTAGCAATATCTACCTCTCTTCTAGAACTATACTGGTACCTGGACAAATTTTGAATCAATTTCTTAACCATTGTTTCCAAATTTTCTTAAAACCAAATCAGACAAGTCATCAAATCCTGATGTATTTTTATTTTGCATAAGGTGTGGGGAAAAAAAGCTCTGTTGCCTTTTATTCCATTAACAGAATATACACTTGCGAGGGGGAAGGAATTTTGAGGAACAAATGGTGAAAACCAAAAAGGATCCGGTCAGTCTTTATTGATGATTTTCTCCTAATGTAAATATCATATCTCTTTTTATTGAAAAAAAAAGTTATGCAAGTGAACTTCCACTCCAAAATTTTAGGATTTCCCTCCCTAAATCTGAATTATTTCTGGATTTTTCTGTTTTATTTTGATGATAGTGGGGAACATTGGTTCTTTCCAGCTTGAATTCCTTTAACAGGATTTCTAAAAATACTCATATGAGGCTTGTGGGGGAGGGGGGAAGCAGTTTTCTTCAGAAAATTAAGAACAGTATAAAGCAAGTTAATTTATAGGGCTGCCCAAAGTTTCGAAGTAGGGCTTTGATTGGACAAAATTGGGAATGAATCCTCATTCTGAAGTAGCTTCACCAAGCAAGAAGCTTTGAAGTGCTGAATAGAATTAAGTGGCTTGAAAGTCTTTCATAATGCCTTACAGATTGTGACTTTTTTTATGCTCCCCTACACAATATATAATATAATATCACTTCTCAGTTTAGAAAATAGTGGTAAGGATGGTGGTGGGGCAGTGGGTTCTTTGATACTGATAACAATAAGACAGTGAATTTTGTCATCATATTAAAATTTCTGTCTATCAGAATCCTTGGGGGGGGGGGGGAGGCAAAGTGAACACGACTTTGTTCATTATTTTTTCATCTCTCCACTTCTTTAATGTAGCCAGCCCAAAGTTTTATGCTGTCACTCTCTTGAGCTAATAGGACATTATATGTTCCTGTCCACCAAGCTCAGTTCAGCGCTCAACACCCAGAATATGAGCGTAAGCAGAGGTGGTATTCAGCAGGTTCTGACCAGTTCTGGAGAACCGGTAGCGGAAATTTTGAGTAGTTCGGAGAACCAGCAAATACCACCTCTGAATAGAGATTTTACAATATCCTTCCCCTGCCACGTCCACAAAACTGGTAGTAAAAAAAAAAAAATGAATCCCACCACTGAGTGTAAGTCCAAGATGCTTCTTTTCAATCCAACCTCAGCTTTGAATTCTGAAATTCAAGGGACAGGTTACATTTCCTGACTATTAGATTAACACAACCATAGGCCTACATACTGTTTTTATGAATAGGAGGTGGCAAGTCTGTAAATTGTCATGGTCCAGGACTCGGACTCTGAAAAAGCTGCTCCAGATGTATCTGCAGAATGTCAGCTTTAGGAGATGCCAAGCCAGGAATCACCTGAGGGTGATCAAAAGAAGGCACCATTAAAACATCTGGAGCAGCCAGATGCTCTCAGACTTCATAAGTAGAGTGAGTAAAGACATTCAGTGAAGCTCTTTGCCAAGCAAGGAAGTAACCTTTTTAATCAAAGAAAGCTAGCTGCAGCCTCATTTAAGAGGGAGCCCTGATCCATGCTTCTGAAGATCAACTGTATGATTGATCACCTGCTATGTCATTTTTGTGAATTTTGTTCATGTAAAACCCCTGAAACTCTGACCTTTAGATTGGTACTCTGAATTTTAGACTGGGTTTTGACTTCCTGTTGAAAGGGGAACTTAACCAGGCAAGCTGTTTCCTCCCCAGAAACTCTGGATTTACATTCCTTTCCTCCGCTCGCTTTATCTATTAGGCCTTGAGTGAATTGCTATTCTTGTCTACTGTGTGTGAGAGAGGGTTTAAATCTTGACACAAGACATAAATCTCTCTTGTTCTGTCCCAGACATTTTCTTTACTGTGATCTATCTCCCTGTGCCAATCTGCTTCCACTGCTAATTAACTAACATGGAATATTAACAAGTCACATCTCTGACACATCTGAATTCAACTAATACAAGACGGTCCATCGAGAGACCAAGATACTAATCAGCTGAGTCCACCCTCTTGGCATCGCAGATGACTCAAGTAGCAAAGCTATACTATCCCTCAAATACAAAAAAAGAGACAGTCTTCACTATCACACCATCCCTGAAAAGCATTTGGAAAGTTATAGCTTACCCTTAAAAAGTTCTAAGCATTCTTAAGTTAGACTAATGTCCTCTTCGCATTGGTTCAGCACAGTTTTGGCTCTTTGATGGACAGTTTTGAAGCTGCTGGGTTGAACTTTGATCATCTCTGCTGCTCTATGTGCTTTAAAAGAAATGCAGGGTGAATGATTTGAAAATGTATTATGAAGAAACCTAATGTTTCCCAGCTGAAATTAAATGGGATAGAGTAATCTCTTTTAAAAGCTCTGACATCCCTGTTATTTTCATTCCATTCCACCAAAAAATGAAAGAGCTGCACATTTTAATATTTTCTCATTATAGTCTGTGGATAAATCTCTCTTGAAATCAAATTTTGATGCCATTTAAATTGAACCAGTTTGTTTTTGAATCTTGAACAGTGGTTTCAGATTAAATTAATCCCTTGGGATCACCAAACTGAACTGAATCAGGATCCATTTTCACGGATCCACCAATCCAGGGGGTCAATTTAGATTGGACAATTCTAAACTCTTGAGGTCATAATGACATGCTCATTAGGAGGCAAGACTGGCAGGACCAATATGCTAAGACAAGACTCCACACATGAGCGTTGCCAGACCTCATGCCTGATTTTCTTGGCTCAATTCTCATGTTAGTGGGATAGCATCATCAAACATTTTGGGCAGGGTTATCCCACTGTCTTATCACCCTTCTGAGTATATTGTTCATCATGTTCCACAAACTAAGAGATGCCCCATCCTTAGGGCCCATCTGGACATAGTTGATGTTATGGTTTGCTGGCAGCCTGTTCAGATGGCAGTGGAATTGGACAGTGGGGAAGAACGGGCACCAGTCAGATAGTCTGGAGAGGACTTGGACGAGGGTCCTGCATCCGATGCAGAGATGGGACCAGGACCATCTGGGAGTGGGGTGTTGACTCTGGAGCCTCTAGAGTCTGGAAGCAGTGAGGCTGAGGAACAAGGGAAGCCTGTTCCCACTGCGCATGTGTGCAGAGCTGCTAGGAGGTAAGAGCAGCTGACACAAAAGGGGCATGCCGGGAATAAGGCTTGGAGGTGATTGCCCCTCCCATAAGGTATAAAGGACAGCAAAGATGAGGAAACCTTTGTAGGAAGCAAAGTCGTTCATTCTGTTTGGATTAATCCTTGAAGCTCTGTGTGGACTTTGTACTTCGGTTGGGTTTTTTAATAATTCATTTGGCACTCTAGTTGTTGGCAGCAACTCAAAGAAAAGAAAGGTGGGTGCTTATCTCGAAGGAACTGTTTGGGACACATTACCATAATTAAGCCCATGTCACACTGCCCAACAGATGCAAAAAGGACACAGCGGACGAGCAAAATGTTCCATCCGTTGTTATCCGCTCTCAAAAGGGGCTAAAATTTGCATAACCGGAGCAGATAACACAGACGCGGGGAGGACGCAGGGCGGATGCAAAGCGGATGCGGAACGGAAGCCTAGTGGATGGAATCGGATGGGAGCGGATGGCACATCCGCAGGGCTTCCGGGGGGCCTCAGCGAAGCGGACGCGGAACGGATACAGCGGATGCAGAGTGGATGCACAGCGGATGAAGCAGATGCAGAGCGGATGCAGAGCGGATGCACAGCGGAAGCCTAACAGATGCCTGGCGTTAATTGCGCATGCGGGGGGGGTGCATTGCGTCAGCCCCGCGGATATAATGGAAGCAGCTCGGAAGCAGGTCGCCATTCAGAGGAAAGACCTGCTACCGGACGGATTGGCTGCCTTGCCTGCCCTGCCTGCATGTCTACCTGCCAGCCTTACTACCAGCCTTGCTGCCAGCCTTGCTGCCAGCCTCCCTACCAGCCTTGCTACCAGCCTTGCTGCCAGCCTCCCTGCCAGCCTTGATACCAGCCTTGCTGCCAGCCTCCCTGCCAGCCTTGATACCAGCCTTGCTGCCAGCCTCCCTGCCAGCCTCCCTGCCAGCCTTGCTGGCTGCCTGCCTGCCCGCCTTGCTGCCAGCCAGTCTGCCTGCCAGCCTTGCTGCCCGCCTTCCTGCCAGCCTTGGTTCATATCTGCATGCCAGCCTTGGTGCCTGCCTACCTGCCAGCCTTCCTGCAAGCCTTGGTGCCTGCTTCCCTGCCAGCCTTCCTGCCAGCCTTGGTGCCTGCCTCCCTGCCAGCTTTCCTGCCAGCCTTGGCTCCTGCCAGCCTCCCTGCCAGCCAGCAACCCCACAACCATGCGGAAGCACAGCAAGCCTCAGCCATCTGCTGCCAGCCCTTGCAAGAGGGACAGGGCTACCATCCCGCCCCCTGGCCCTCACTCTGGTTCTGCTGGGGCTTCTGCAGTACGGGCTCGCTCTTCTGGGGCTGGCGCTTCTGCTGCTTCTGCTTCTGCTTCTGGAGGAGCTGATGACAAGCACTCCAGCACCAGCCACCTCCACAGCACCTGGACCCTTCACCCCTGAGACTGAGCGACCAAGAGGAGTGCCAGAGACTCATTTTTGTTTTATAGCTTGTTGTTAATAAAGTCTAGTTTTGATTCATACACTTGCTTCATTTCTTTTTTTTAATAAAGTCTTGGTGGAAACTTTTAGAAATGGTTTAAGCCTTTGCATGCTTGTGGGATGGGTTAAGATAGCAGTGGGATGGGTTGAGATAGCAATGGGATGGGCAGGGATACCTGTGGGATGGGGAATAGCTGTGGGATACATAAGCCTCCAGTGCAAGCATAGTGGGACTGTATGGTCCACCCTCCCAGGTGCCACACCTATGGCCCTTTATTATCAATAATAATGTAATAATTATCCACACATGTCAACATAAACACAACTCTTTATTAAACACCCTGTTCATTGTAGGCCAACCAAACATACATGGTCCAATCTCATCCGTGTGATGAGACAGGCTGAAGGAAGCATCCATTAAGCATTTACCATCCTGTCTTGCCACTCCACTGCTCCAGCTGGGGAGTTGCACCATTGTCTCAGGAGGTTGCACTGCTTCTTCACTTCATGTGAGGCTCTGTTGGGGCCTTGCACATCCTCAGTGTCTATCAGGTTTCGCCCTTGCCTCCATTACCCAGGCTCCATGTCCCCATTGCCTTGCTGGAGGTCCACGAACCTGTTCTGCAAGACTGGGTAGCGGGTGCGCATGTGATTGTGCAGGATGCAGCAAGCTTCCATGATCCTCCTCACGGTCTCTGGGCGATGCTGCATGGTGGTGAGAAGTACCTGGAACCTGTTGGCCAGGATGCCAAAGGCGTTCTCCACCACCCGCCTTGCCCTGGACAGCCTGTAGTTGAAGATCCTCTCTTCACGGGTGAGGAATCTGGAGGTGTAGGGCTTCATGAGGTAGGTTGTGTTTTCGCGTTTTCGAACGGATGGCAAGGTTTTTGTCTGTTTTACATCCTCTTAGCATCTGTTGGTTCAGTGTGACATGGGCTTTACCAATCATTCATAAATAAAGAGTTGTTTTAACTAAGCGTGTGCTTAATTATGGTCTCGGGAAGGCTTGGTCAAAACAGTTGGTTTAATAGATCTCCATAGTTGATGATCTATTAAACAATGAATCGATGCCCTCTAAATGACAGATCACTGTTTTCCAAATACCTTCTAAATTAGTGCCTTCCCAATGTTAGAACAACTGCAACAATTGTCTGGTAGGATCTAAAGCCCCTGTCACACAGCACCAACAGATGGAAAGAGGATGTTAAATGGAAGGAAACACTTGCTATCCGTTGGTTAACCCAATGCATCCGTTCTGTACTCACTGTGTCCATTTTTCATGCTCTGTATCTGTGCAGCATCCGTCCACTGACATTTCATCCGCTCAAAACGTTTTGAGCTGCACAAAACATTTTGAGCAGAAAAAGTATCCAACGCGTCCATTATACATCCACTACATATATGGGGAACATCTGTTATACATCCGTAGTCATCCGTTACGTGTCCGCTATATCCGCTAGGCATCCGCTGCGCATCCGCGCAACTCACATCCGCTCCAGCAGAAAACGGACACAGGGATGAAGTGAAACAGATGTGGAACGGACATGCAACGTTAGTAGCACGGACGTAGAAAGGATGAAAGCGGATGCAGCTCGCATACAAAGCATTAAAACGGAAAAAAACGTTCGTATAGGGGACGTATCTCGGATATTTAGGATGTCTGCAGGATGCCTAGAGGATGCAAAAGGACACCTAGTGGAAAACCTATATTTCCTATAAAAAGGGGAAGAAATCACCTGGATCTCACTTTCAGTCCAGCAGCCCTGCAGTGCAGACCTCTTCAGCCTTCATCTGGCTCTTGCTCTTCCACAGCATCCAGTCATCTCCACCATGGATCATCACACACTCCTTTTGATAGCCGCCATCGTTCTACAACAGTGCGAAGCCCTCTACAGGCTCTTTCACCTGTTCTACGCAAAGAAAAGGAGGCATCCAAGAAGTGTCTGGGTCTGAAGATGGATCGCGAGAAGAGCCGAGTACGGACTGTATAACAAGCTGATGGTGGTGCTGAGGAACGAAGACTCGTGCATTCCAGAACTTCATGAGGATGCCGCCAGCCATGTTTGACGAAGTTGTGGAGTGGCTGAGACCCAGGTTGACCAAGGCAAACACCAACTTCCGGCCCAGCCTGGACCCTGGGCTGAAGGTGGCACTGACTCTGTGCCACCTGGCCTCAGGGACCACGTACAGGAGTATGCAGTATGCCTGGAGGGTGCCACACAACACCATCAGCATTGTGGTCAGAGAAGTGGTGCAGGCCATCATCGAAGAATACCTGGAGGAGCTCCTCCAGTGCCCCTCCACTGAAGAAGGCTGGAAGAAAGTTGCAGAGCAGTGGTATCAAAAGTGGAACTTCCCCCACACCGTTGGAGCCATAGATGGGAAGCACGTGGCCTGCAAAGCTCCAGCCAACTCAGGGTCCACTTATCACAACTACAAGGGCTTCTTCAGCATCATCCTCTTCGACTACAAGTTCATGTACATCGATGCTTCAGGCAATGGGTCATCTTCAGATGCCCAGGTATACAACGCAAGTCACCTCAAGGAGGGGCTGGAATGCAACCTCATCATGGGCTTCCCAGATCCAGACCCCCTGCCCAACAACACACAAGATGTGCCCTACTTCAACGTGGGGGAAGACGCCTTCTCCCTCACAACCTACCTCATGAAACCCTACACTTCCAGATACCTCACCCATGAAGAGAGGATCTTCAACTACAGGCTGTCCAGGGCAAGGCGGGTGGTGGAGAATGCCTTTGGCATCCTGGCCAACAGGTTCCAGGTACTTCTCACCACCATGCAGCATCGCCCAGAGACCGTGAGGAACATTGTGGAAGCTTGCTGTATCCTGCACAATCTCATGTGCATCCGCTACCCAGTGTTGCAGAACAGGCTTGTGGACCACCAACAAGGGAATGGGAACATGGAGCCTGGGGAATGGAGGCAAGGGTGAAACCTGATAGAGACTGTGGATGTGCAAGGCCCCAACAGAGCTTCACGTGAAGGGAAGAAGCAGCACAACCCCCTGAAACACTGGTGGAACTCCCCAGCTGGAGCAGTGGAGTGGCAAGACAGGATAATAGATGATTAATGGATGCTTCCTTCAGCCTGTCTCATCACACTGATGAGATTGTGCCATGTATGATGAGTGGCCCTACAATGAACAGGGCATTTAATAAACAGTTGTGTTTATGTTGAAATGTGTTGATGAATGATTACATTGTTATTGATAATAAAGGGCCATAGGTGTGACACCTGGGAGGGTGGACCATACAGTCCCAGTATTCTTGCACTGGAGGCTTATCTATCCCACTGCTATCATTACCCATCCCACAGCTATTCCCCATCCCACAGGTATCCCTGCCCATCC
>BLBF01000032.1:12942263-12968764 GCA_015471245.1 Laticauda colubrina
TGCAACTTTCTTCCATCCTTCTTCAGTGAAGGGGCACTGGAGGAGCTTCTCTTTCTATTCTTCGATGATGGCCTGCACCACTTCTCTGACCACAAAGCTGATGGTGTTGGATGGCACCCTCCAGCCGTACTGCATGTTCCTGTAGGTGGTCCCTGAGGCCAGGTGGCGCAGAGTGAGTGTCACCTTGAGCCCAGGTTCCAGGCTGGTTGGGAAGTTGGTGTTTGTCTTGGTCAACCTGGGTGTCACGCGCTGCACAGCTTTGTCAAACATGGCTGGAGGCATCCTCATGAAGTTCTGGAACGCCCGAGGGTCTTCGCTCCTGAGCTCCACCATCAGCTTGTCGTAAAGTACGTACTGTGCTCTTCTGGTGAACCATCTTCGGAGCCAGACTTTTTTTGGGTGCCTCCTTTTCTTCCCGTAGTACTGTTCACAAAGACTGTAGATGGTTTCGCAGTGTTGCAGAAGGATGTTGGCTGCCGAAAGGATTTTGTTGCAATCCATGGTGGACATGACTGGATGCTGTGGAAGAGGAAGAGGCAGATGAAGGCTGCAGAGGTCTGCACCGCTGGGCTGCTGGTCTGAAAGTGCGATGCAGATGAGTTGCTCCCCCTTTTTATAGGCAGTATAGGTTTTCCGCTCGGCATCCTCTAGGCATCCTCTAGACATCCTTAATATCCGAGATAGGTACCCTCTACGAACTTTTTTTCCATTTTAAACGCTTTGTTTCCATGCTGCATCCATTCTGCATCCGTTCTGCATCCGTTCCGCATCCGTTCTGCTTCCTCCCTGCGTCCGGGCGGATGCGAGTTGTGCGGATGCGAGTTGCGCGGATGCGCAGCGGATTCCTAGCGGATATAGCGGATGCGTAACGGATGCAGAATGGATGCGTAGCAGATGCATAGCGGATGCAGAACGGAGGAACTGGATACATTTTCCGCGCAAAAGTTTTAAGCAGCCTAAAACTTTTGGAGCGGATGAAACGTCCATAAACGGATGCTGGATGGATAGAGAGGAAGCAAAACGGAGGCAGTGAGTACATCGCGTTTTCGAATGGATGGCAAGCTTTTTTGTCCGTTTTACTTCCTCTTTGCATCCGTTGGTGCAGTGTGACAGGGGCTTAACGTCCATAAGATTGATCAGATCTGGGTTGCAAGGATTGAGATTAACACTAGATGGCAGCAGAGAAATCGCTCTAGAGTCACCTGGATTTTTGCAACCCAGAGTTAATAGCTCTAAGTACCCCATTTACTTATAAATATCCCTGACTAAAGTATGAAGCAGTTGGAATAATTTTATTCATCCCAGTTTTTAAATCCTGAGCATCTACTAACACGTGTGCTTGATCCTGGCATGAGCCTCTAAAATAAGTGTGTGTCTTTGTGTCTGTGTGTGCACACCACAGCTTTTTAGCCTGCAGACAACATAACTAAATCTCTGCAACTGCTGAGTGATAATCCTATAATCCAGGCTATCCCAAACAGCCAATATTAACCACATGGTACAATACTGCAATGTTTCAAGCATCCTAATTACTGCAATTAAAAACCATTGAAAGCACAGAATTATGCACGGAGTGAGCCTCCTTAAAAAAACTGTAACATGAACTTCTATAACATCTGTTTCTCCTCTCCGCTTTCTGAAAAGAGATTGTTGCTTGCTCTCTCTTTCCTTTTTGCTTTTGTTTTTAATTATGTAAAAGATTCTAACTGTTGATTTATTACACCCAGAACAAATTGTGTCTTTGGAACATGCTGCACTTCAATTACTTGGCTTAGCATTGTCAATACATATGCAAGGCCCAGCAGTCAATTCAGCCTCTGAATATATAATACACGAACAGTGTATTACGTTTAATATAGATTAATGTGAGTTGCTTCCCTCTGCATGTATGTACACAGGTACAAATAATTAAGATTAATTTCCACCAGATATAATGGCCTTCATTGTACATGGTGCCATAAAACTCTCTTTAATAGCTGTTAATTGGATGTATTTGCATTCACGGTTAAATTCTGATTAGTCTTGTTCCCTTACAACTTCCCCCGCCAACATCATCCATAGGGCTTTGTGTTTAGGAAAAGATTTACAACAAGGGAGTTGCTGGTAGGCGATAACTTTTGGGAGCCAAACACAGCTGTTAGAGATATCCGGAAAATACATTGAAAAGCACCCGAAGCTAAATGATTGGAGGATCAAACTTGTGCTGCAAAAATCTGAATGACCACTAGGTGGCAGCCAAGAATTACAGTTTTGTGGACTATTTGGTACAGTTTAATTTAATCACTTCCTCCCTCCCTCCCTCCGTCTGTCTCTCTGTCTCTGTCTCTCTATCTCTGTCTCTGTCTCTCTCTTCTGAATGTGGGATTGCTTGTCAAACTACTAAAAAGAAGTCAGGTGTGGGATACCATATTTTGCTATTAAAAAGCACTACCCTTAGCACTTTTCATAAATATATGCATATACATAATTTTTATTATTATCATCAGGATATAAAATACAAATGGAAATAATATGAGAGGTAATATGAAAATGAGGAGAAAATGGGGAAAAGAGAAATGTTTGGAAAGAAAAAGAAAAAAAATGTTAACTTTCAACTCTTTTCAGCACAGTAGAATAAAAGTATTAAAATTACAACCTCAATTTTTCACTTTTGCATGCTTAGTACATACTAATCATTTCTATAACAAGAAACTCTCATCAGCAAATCCCAGAGTTTCATTGTTTTTCTATATTGAGCATGATTTCTAAGTACAGGTACTCCTCAATTTAGGACAACAATTGACCCCAAAATTTCTGTTGCTAAGTGAGATAGTTGTTAAATGAGGAAATCCCTGCAGTTGTAACATTAGTAAAACAGTTGTTAAGTGAATGTGGCTTCCCCATTGACTTTACTTGGTAGAAGGTCTCAAAAGATGATCACATGACTCCAGGACACTGCAACCATCATAAATATGAGTCAGTTTCCAAGCACTGCAATGGTCTTAAGTGTGAAAAATGATCACAAGTCCCTTTTCTCAGTGCCCTTGTAACTTTGAATGGTCATTAAATGAACTATGGTAAGTCGAGGACTACCTGTAGACTGCTCACAGCCCTTTGAGGTAATCCAGGTCAGGCAAAAAAATTACAAGAAATATTAGAAATCTATTTAGATTTGTTCATTTTATTTTATTTCCATTTCCATTCTATTTCATTTCATTTCGGAGTTCCCTATGTCCCTCATAGAGGGAAGATGAGGGATGTACAAAAAATATAAAATATAAAGTCACATAAAAAAACAATTAATACAAGGATAAAATAATTAAAAGTTATAATTTTATTGATTCAGGCTCTATTATAATGGTATATCTAAGGCCTGGTAATTTTCTTCTTCCCTCCCTCTTATATCAAAGACAATCAAGAAATTTTATGTTTCTTTCTCACGCTTTCTTGTTTTCCCAGACTGAGCTCATATTTTGCTGATGGTCTCTGCATATCTTCTCCAACATCTTTTCTGAGATTTTTTCCTCACAGCTTTAGATTTTACTTTTACTAGAACAAACCCTTGACTGTTTCACATGTCTCCTTACTTCACACTTTCTTTGGAGTTTTACCTGCAACTTTTAAAGTGGGAAAAAAATCTAAAAGCCCTGACTTACTGATGCTTTTTAGGTATGATAGATGAGTCTCCATCTCTAAATATTCACATCTGGAGATACTTTTGAAGAGTTATGTGGCTCATTTTTAATGCCACTTTGATTATTGGAAATATCACGATCGTCATCACTGGAAAAAGAAAACTAGCTTAATTGGATCTTGGTATGATTCAGAAGGCCTTTCTAGTACTCTTACATTTTCAAACCAGAATCTGGAGGATGGTTATGTAGAGAAAGAATATATTATGTCATTCCCAATGCATTCAGGGACTATCTTTTAAGAGCTATAAATGTTAATAAACCAAGCAATTGAAATATGCTCATCTCCCTCCGACAATCTTCTCAGAAATAAAGGAGCAGATAACTCTCTTCACAGATAAAACAGAGTTTTGAAGAAAGTTAAACTCTGAAGTTTGTTGTCAAGCACCGGGGAAATCAGGAGATCCAGGCAGTTCAAATGAGTACTGTATAAAGATTTATTGCAAGCTTAAGCTCACTACAAGAATCTGACCAACTAACAGTCAAGGGAAATGAGTGGGAATTTAGAGAGGCATTCAAGGTAGGTTAGGCTTAGATCTCTTGCGAGTGCACAGGAACTCATGACTTAGGATGCGTTTGACTCCTCCCTCAGGCTCAGCCTGGTCATCCCCTACATTTGTATCATCTACTGAAAATAGATCTACTCCTCTTATTAAATATCCACAAGTTCACTGTGATACCTGGACTACGGAATCTTATACACAGTCAAGTCAAGATGATTTCTCATATAATTGGGAACTGGTATGCTGAAGAGAAACTTCCAAGTTATAAGAAAGTCTCGGAGGCTGAAACATATGATGAATGGTTTCAGGAATCAAGTATGTCTAGTCTTATGAAGAGAAGGACTAGGGGTGACATTATAGCACTCTTTCTATATTTGAGAGGCTGTCACAAAGAAAAGGAGGACAACTTATTCTCTGAAGCACCTCAGGGGCAAGACAAGAAGTGACAGATGGCAACTGAGAGAGATCCAACCTAGATCTAAGGAGAAATTTCCTGACAGTGAGAACAACTAATCAGTGGAACAGCTTGCCTCCAGAAGTTGTGGATACTCTCGTACTGGAAGTTTTAAAGAAGAGATTGGAAATCCAATTGTCTGGAATGTTATAGGGTCTCCTGATTGGTCAGAAGATTGGACTAGAAGAACTCCAAGGTCCCTTCCAACTCTTATTTTGTATTATCTGCAAGCTCACTTGCATTGGAGATGGCCTTTTGTACCTCAGTAATTGGTTAAAGTCCTGAAGTACACTTCTATATGGCCACTATTTTCATCTTCAAACTCTCAGAATCCAATTTCCATTGTCCCAATTGCTGCCATTGCTAATAATGGTACACAGCATCAGTTAGTGCTCTACCACACTTTTTATCCTGATCCTTTTGATTCTCCATTAAATAAATGGTGGAAAGGAGGTGAAGGACCTTCTCTTGATTGTGTGGGGATCCAAGGAGCTGTGAGATACCATAAGGCAAATAAATAAATAAATAATAATAATCCTTGCCAATGGCAGGCCACTTTGCCTGTAAAAACAGTGTGAAACTTTTTTTTATTGATTTCTCCTGAGCTACAACTGAGCTAGAAATTAACTGCAGGAGAGTGATAATGGTGTGATAAGATAATGGCATAATGGTTTCCCTGGAGTTAACCAGATACCAGAAAAAAGTAAAGGAACAGATTGCATTTGAGGTCTCTTCCCCAAGAGGAGTGGAGTAAAATGCTAGGTAGAAGCTGGGAAATAAGGTCACAGTGGGCACTCTTTCAAGGAAGAGGAGGAGGAGGAGAAAGGAGGAAGGGAGGGAGACAAAGGAGAAGGAGAATAATTAAAGAATAATCTTGCTGTAAGTGAGGGAAAGAAAATGTAATCAGACTTCCTGAATGCAGTGAGGAGCTAAATATTTTGAAATGTATGTTGCACTGGGGATCCATGCGGTCCAGAAGATACCCAGAAATGACATCCTGCTGAGATAATTCTGAATCAAATGTTAATGATATATACTAAAATTACAAGTAATGTCCTCATTTAGCAGGAAGTGGAAAATGACATTTTGCAAACTCCTAGGTAGCATGGCAGTTCTTAGCTAGCTGATTTGTGTTCTTGACAAATGCATATACTAATAGATTCCTACATCACTCCTGGCAACCAAGAGGTTAACACCAGTAGACCAGAAGGTCACAATTTTCCTTGCATTTGAAAACTAGGAAGAACATTCTTGAGCATCTTTATTATCATCTGTACTAATGAGATGTTCAGAAAATATTTTCCTAGATCTTGCCCAGTTATCATTATCAAACAAAACAATAAAAAGAAAGCTTTAAAATCAGAAAAAACAGCAACAAATAAATCAGTATGCAAGAGCCAAGAAGATAAATTATTAAATTTAAATAATAGATTATCATATGTATTTTTAAATGCCTTAGAAAAATCTTTATCTGGTGGAAAAGAACGTTGGCATCACCCAAGCTTTTGCACAAAAAGGGTTCCCTAACCAGAAAAATATCATTTTTTTTCTCAAATATTTGTTCCTAAATATCTGGATGAAGGACCACAAGATGTGAGTGGAACAATATTTTTAAAAAGAAATTAAAAGGACAAGACAGGCTATAATTAATATTCCTTTATGATTTGGTTCATTAGTGTATTATTCAGATCTTATCTGAATAGTTTCTGAGTAAGAATGACTAATTGACTGTATGTCCTGTCCCATTTTTATCTTAAAATGTTTTTGCTGTCTTTTCATTTTTGTTGCCCCATCTATCTGCTACCTCTGCCCACTCTCATTTTTCAATCTACTAGGTTCAAATATATATAACTGGTATTATATTTTAGGCATACATAGGGTATCTTTTTAATCATGATAACTTGATGGTTTCAAATCAATCTTGTATTAAAACAAAATCCTGGAAAGCTCCTTTGAATGCTTTTGTGAAGTAAAGAAGGATATAACAATTGGAATGATAAAAAAGAATAAATTAATAGTTTTTCAAAAAAATCTCTGGGAGTTAAAGAAATGTTTTGCCCAAAACAGTGTGGTATTTTGTTCCTTCCCTTTGCAATAAGAAAAATTGTTGACATAATAAAAGAATGGCTTAAGAAACAGCCTGTTTCTTGTGTGAGTAGTTCAAAATACTTTTCTAACCTTTCTTAACTTGGAAGGCGCAATTCACATCCTCCTCTGTAATATTAGACTTCCTGTATGATGAAATTGGTGGTCTATATCAGTTGGACAGAACCAGGTGGAGGAAAGGATGGATTAAACAAGAGATCAAATGTGTTCTTAACATAAATATATTAACTCTATCCAGTAATAACTTCAGTAAGCTTTGTGGTACATCTGAAGCATTCCCCAGAAATCCCATTTCCCAGCGATATATTTGTTAAACACTCATGTCAGGCTTTTTCTCTTCTTGGCAAACAAGAAAGAGATATAAAACGTATGTTTTACCAAATGCATGATGGGCTGGGAAAAAAGGACTTCAGCCGAATGTATGAAATATGACCTGTATGATCCCATCAAGGAGAAATAGTACTGGATGATTTGAAGAAAGGCAGTGGATGAGTATAAAGCAAGTGGATAATGCAACAAGAAGCACTTGAGTGTGCTGACAGATCGAGTTGAAAAACTGACAAGGAGTACAGAAATCAGGAAACTGGGGGCTGGTATAATAGAATGCAGAAGACTTAAAAAAAAACTATCCAAGAAAAACCATATATAGATACATCATCTTTCTCAGGAAATAAGAATGAGAATAAATATCTACAGAATATTATTAGGCTGAAGTCAGGTGGAATGTCTCATCTAAGAGCTCTATGGATGTTTGGAGGTAATGATTTAATTGATATGCTCATTCCTCCAGGGACCCTTCACCTTATGGAATGTCCCAAAGTTGCTTTTCCATAAAGTTACTGGGTTTTCTTCTTCTTCTTTCCTTTGAAAACATTTTCCATCTCATCCAAGAAGCTTCTTCAGAACTAGATGATTGAGAAGCCCCATAGACACCTTATTGAATGTGCTTATTTGGGTAGAATAATACAGTCTCCACAAATATAGTACTTAGGAGGATAATTGTCAGTTCTGTTCAGGTGCTGTCTGATTAAAACTACTGAATTCTTTCTGCATGAGGAACAGTACTGGAAAGACACACCTTCCTGAAAGAGTAAGACATGGCCCCTAGCAGGCACCATGTGTCACATATCAAGAACCCAGGAAAAGCACCAGGGCCAGACAAGATAATTCCTTCTTGCTTAAAAGTCTGTGCTGACCAATTGGCCCCCATCTTCACCTGAATCTTCAGTAGATCACTAGAGATGTGCTATGTTCCTTTCTGCTTCAAACGTTCTACCATCATCCCAGTGCCAAAGAAGCCCTCCATCAAGGAACTGAATGACTGCAGATCAGTTGCTCTAACATTTGTTGTTATGAAAATATTTGAAAGGCTTGTGCTGTCCCACCTGAAAATCATCATGGATCCACTGTTAGATCCCATGCAGTTTGCATACCGAGCAAATAGACTGACAGATGATGTTGTTAACATGGTTCTGCATTACATCCTACAACACCTTGAATCTCCACATACCTACACAAGGGTGCTCTTTGTAGACTTCAGTCTAACATTCAATACCATCATTCCAGACACTCTTCTAATTAAATTAAACCAACTTAATTTCTAATTAAATTAAACCACCACACTTGTAAATGGATCATAAGCTTCCTAACAGACAAGAAGCAGCAGGTGAAGCTAGGCGGAATCACATCCGATACCTGTACAATCAGCGCAGCCCCCCCTCCCCAAGCTGTGTGCTATCTCCACTTCTCTTCTCCCTCTATACCAGTGACTGCATCTCAAATGATCCATCTGTTAAAATACTGAAGTTTGCTGATGACACAATAGTGATTGGTCTCATTCGAGACAACAATGAATTTGCATACAGACAGGAGGTTATACAACTTGCCTCGTGGTGTAACCAGAACAATCTGGAATTGAACACACTCAAAACTGTAGAAATGGTGGTAGACTTTAGAAGAAACCCTTCCATACTACCACCTCTTACAATACTATACAACACAGTATCAACAGTAGAGACCTTCAAATTTCTAGGTTCTACTCTATCACATAACCTAAAATGGACACCTAACATCAAAACACCATCAAAAAAGCACAACAACGAATATTCTTTCTGTGCCAACTCAGAAAGTTCAAATTGCCCAAGAAGCTGCTGATTCTGTTCTACAGAGTAATTATTGAGTCTATCATCTGCACCTCTATAACTGTCTGGTATGGTTCTGCAACCCAACAGGACAGACACAGACTTCAGAGGATAATTAGGACTGCAGAAAAAATAATTACTATCTACCTGCCTTCAACCAAGGACCTGTATACTGCACGAGTCAAAAAGAGGGCTGTGAAAATATTTACAGACCCCTCACATCCCGAACATAAACTGTTTCAACTCCTTCCCTCAAAATGACGCTATAGAGCACTGCACACCAGAACAACTAGACACAACAGTTTTTTCCCCGGAAAGCCATCACTCTGCTGAACAAATAATTCCCTCAACACTGTTCAACTATTTACAAAGTGTACACTACTATTACTGTTAATCTTCTCACCAGTCTTTATCACCATCCCCTCCTACTTGACTGTTTCCTAGTATGATTTGATTGTTGATTGTACCCTATGACTATCATTAAGTGTTGTACATTATGATTCTTGATTCTTAACAAATGTTCCTTTTCTTTATGTATACTGAGAGTATTTACACCAAGACAAATTCCTTGTGTGTCCAATCACACTTGGCCAATAAAGTATTCTAATCTATTCTAAGTACGTGTAACTAAGATGTTTCATGCACCATACTGAGACCTTGCAAAAAGAAGAAAACAATTGTAGCAATTCTATTCAAATGCATGTTAATAGAAATTAACTTTTAAATAAAAGAAATCACTGGCTATGTAATCTTTACTATGTCTTTGCTTATTTTCCACAATGTGTGTCCCAAACCACTTAAGACCTAATGCAGCCTTCAGCTCCCTGCCACATAAGTGTGACAAATTTCTCATAAATACTCTGTGAATCACTTTAAAAAAGGCACATGTAAATAACAAATGGAATCATTTCAAAATAGAGCTGCAATTTAAAAGCACGCTCATTAACACTATAAAGACATGCAGTCTATCTCTATGGTAACTGGGAAAGAAGCTTAAAATGACCTTACTGTGGAATCAAGGCTATGTATGACTCATTTCTTCAAAATGCATGGAAGAAAGATTGCCATGTCATATGCAGAATAGGTACATGGAGTTCATACATTCTAAATCACACAGTTTATTAAATAAACCAGACAAAGTTCACATAATGTACTATGTTAAAAGTAAATACTATGGTTTAATGTATTGTGACAAAGTAGACAGCACATAATCTTTTATATGTGACCTTAGCTTGGAAAAAACTATCTGGAAGATAATTATGTCATTCCTTCATATCTTTATTATAATTATGAGATCCTAGTTTGCTGTTACTTGCTCTATTATTGGACAAGGAGAAAGAATGTCCACTTATATCTACAGAGATAGCAAGTCCAAGTGTGCATGCTATTGTGTGGACAGATTTTCACTGTCTGTGTCACTGTATAAGACAGAGGGGGGCATTCATGTTGGTCTGGGACTTGGCAATGTAAGATAAATTGCAGTAAAATTGATGAAATTGATTTTTTGAAGACTTTGCCTTCCAAAGTCTTTAAATGCTATCACAAAAGCCTTGCTTAAGCTAGATAAATAACTCTGCAATCAACATAGTTTGAAGATGATGATGAAGAAGAAGTAGAAGAAGAACATCAACATTCAGTTCTGTCTGACTCTTGGGGATTCTATGGGCCAGGTCTCTCCACATCTTCCAATCTTACATTATTTCTTTTGAGTTTTTCTGTGCTCTGGCTGATGTCAGCTTTGATGGTGAGTTTGAAAGTGGCTGTTTTTAAATGACTTTTGCTGGTGTAAGAGCTCCATTAAATTCAGTGTGATTATCATTCTCGGAGTTATCTCGAATCATGTGACGGGCAGCAAATAAATTTGATAATAATTGTATCTTTCTATCCATCCAGTAATCCATCTAGCTCATAATCATGTGTCATAAATGGTGAGCAGTTTTTTAAAAAGTTGTTCCATATGCACATGAGTTGATGTAATAGTTGCACTAGGATTGTTCCATGCTAATTATTTATGTTTGATCAAATCTAGAGAATGGATTTGCATGCTACCATTTATCCCTGCTTTGAAAGCATTGAAAAGATTTCTCTGGACCTCTGGATTTAAAGATCAGCCAAGTAAAGCTGAAATATCCATTTTGTTTCACCTAATCTTTTGCTTGTGTTAAGTGTGCTTTTTATAATACAATTTGTTTCCAGCCCTATGGCTGGGAGGGCTGAAATACAGTTTCACATATAAATAAATGTGGTTTTATGTATGTGTGATTGCCCAGACCAAATACTCCATGAAAACTCATTAATATTTATTTCCGAAAAGCACAAAACAACATACATGCAAACGAATCTGAAGTACTTCCAGTGATTTAGAAAAGGCCATCCATAAATCCATGTAATTGAGCTGACAATTACTTTAATCATTATTTTAATCACCTTGCTATTTCCAACTTTGAAATATCCCCCTTGTTCTCTTCCATATATTTCTTCAGCCTCTCTTGCAGAGCCAAGAGAGTTAAAACCAATATTTGTAGATAAAGAGGTAAACATATTTACATCCGGCGTTTCACACTTTATGCATATGTCATGCAGTGAATAGTTTTAGAGGTATGTTTGTACTATCTCTCCAGAATTTTTACAGTCTGTGGGACACAAAATCTCTATAAAGTGACTTATTGAAATAGAGGCAGATTGGTAAAACCGTTCCTCTCATATGAACTGTGAAGAATGATCCTCTAAATGAAATCAGGAAGGAACTAGACAGAATCTTGTTTAATGGTGTGACAAAATGAATCACTACTATTCCAAGCATCCATCACTGCTAAAAGAGGACCACAAATGATCTGTGAACCACTATATATTGATTACTCATGTACTACAAGTGTCGGATTTAATGTTCACAGACCATGGAAAGGCGGCAGGGACAGATGGTGCCTTAACTCTTCTCTGATAGATTTTAATGGTGAAATATTGATTTCTATCTGGCCAAGGCCTGCTGTTTAGGGGCCAAAGTCATTTGTTGGGTAGAGCTGGACACCCAGCCTGCACAGAGCAATCAATCATTTTTGGCACGGCAGGTGAAATTCGGAACAGAAGCACCTTGGATTCCCAAAGTGGTATCAAAATGCAGCCGGGGGATCCACAGGCACACAGCCCATGCATACATATGCATACGCATAAACACTCAAAGAGAAAGAGAAAGAGAGTCTCATTCTGAAAGTGGGCTTGTAAAGCATTATTAATGATAAGACATGTTTACTGAGAAGAGCCATGGCGAATCATAGCTGACATGAAATAGGCTGGGAGGCTCAATGAGAAAATGAGCTTCTCGCTAAAAGGGTCTATATTTTATTTAAACATCCGTCTGGGGCTGAGAACGCAGGTAATCTGTTGTGTTACAAGCCACTGGCTGTTCTTGCCATCCAGAGAGATAACACTGAGGAGCTAATAGGAACACATCAATCACAATCAGCCTGCAATTCCAGCGATGTCTTCTGTTCCTCAGTCCTTTTAAAGTTCCTTAATAACGATGATAACATAGTTTGGAGCTGCTGAGAAGCTTTTCTCCCCTCAGAGAGAGAGAGAGAGAGAGAGAGAGAGAGAGAGAGAGAGAGAGAGAGGGAGAGAGTTGAGTCGTATTCATAAAGTGAATAGCCTGCAAAGTCAGCATCTTACTCCTAGTGCTCAGAGAGGAGCCATGGGAAATGGAGCAGGACAAAAAGTTGACACTGGTGTGTCATAGGGATGGGTACAGACACAATGCGTGTGTGTGTGTGTGTGTGTGTGTGTGTGTGTGTGTGTGCTCTGTCATAAAGCATGGACATCAACCTCTTTTACTGCCAGCAATGCCTGCTAACTCCATTTCCCCCCTTAGAATAAAATGCTCTGTTGACTTTTGCAACCATTCCTAAGAAAGCATATGTTGTGTATTAGTTTCAAGATAAAGCGAACAGAAAACTCTGGGATTCAGGCGACAAATGTATTTGTTAGATTTTTATCTTGCCTTTATTACCTTTATAAGTAGCTCAAAGTGGCAAACATACCTAATATTCTTCCTTCTCCTATTTTCCCCACAACAACAACCCTACAAGGTGGGTTTGGCTGAAAGAAAGAAAGAGAGTGACTGGCCAATCAATGTTTCATTCAAAAGGTAAAATGATGCAATGGGATGTGGCTCCAATCCTTTTGTTGACTAGCTCATTTAGCTTAACATTATTAATCGCTCTGCTTTCAGAGCTATCTGAACCAAAGGCCTTAAAGCATCGATGGTTAAAGGGAAGGCAAGGCACATTAGAGGCTTTATTTTTCCATTCTTTCCTGAGTGATGCTAAAATAATAAAAATAAAATAAAATAAATAATAAAAATAAAATTGATAAAACCAAATCAAATCAGTAAAATAAATTCAAATCAATAAAAATAAAATATAAAATAAAATATAGTAGAAACTGAACCCAGGACATTAATCTACAAAGAAAGCCTTTTGGCAATGCTGCCACCTGACTAGGGTACCTGCCCTTCTTGTCTATCATTCCTGCTCCTTTGGAATTTTCTCTTTTTTTTTTTCCTGATCTCAAGATGAAAACTGAAAGGTGACTCATACAACCATGATGAGGGAAAGATGTATTTCACAAATAGCGTATCGTTTCACGATCATCATTCGTCCTATTTTGTTCCTTTGGCTTTCTTACTAGCTTTTCATCTGGGCCTGGCATGCCTGGAGGCCCTCACCCTCAGCTCAAAGAAAACCTGTGATTGAGCAAGGATCACCTCTGAGCTTCTTTACTCTCTGTTCAAAAGGAGAGGGACAATTCTAGCGGTCCTCCCTTCCTGTCTAGATGGCTAAAGTTGGGAGCCTGCAGAGCACTGGGCCTAGCAAAAAATGCAAGATGGATGGTCCTAATGCAATGCGGTCAGCAAGGTGCCCCAGAAGAGGCGCCTGCGGCCAAGGATGCTTTCCCCCCCCCCCCCCCCCGTTTAGATTATCTTGCTTATCTAATGATTTTTGCTTCACTGCCCAGCTCGATTGTGTTCACTATGTTGGCAGGCTATTAAAATGTCAAGGCGCACCGAATTGTTGATATCAAGGCGAGTGGCCTTTCCAATCATCCTGGCTTGTGCAGGTTTCATAAATTGGGGGCTCCTGATAACTGCAGAATGGGTGGAGAAAAAGATGGGAGATGTCCTTCTTTTGGGGGAGGGGGCTTTAGCTTGTCTTCCTGTGAGGGCAAATGGAAGCCATTGCACCTGGTTTTCCATCAGGTCAGGGGAAGGAAGTGGCTAGAAGCCACAACTTCTTCTCTTTTGGGGTTCCACCATCATTGCAAGCCAGGCAGGAGGGAGACAACACACAAGGATGTATCATCCGGCAGGGCAAGGAGTTGGGAAAAACATAGGGGAAATGCCTTGGGCCTGTCAAGGCTTGCCTTAGGGTTTGATAAGAAAATAAGTTCCCAATCCTGCAGGAATAAAAGCCAGAGATGCTCTGGTATCATAATATTGAACCAGGCCTGACAGGATGATACAAATTCAGTTTATTTGGAGACGGGGATCGAGGGGAGGGAAACCCACTCACTTCTCTCCACCACCTTGTTCATATAATTGCCGGGCAGTTTATTACACAGCGATACGTCAGATATTGCTAGGAATCGATCTTTTTCTTTTCTCCCTCCTCATAAACCACCGGCTACTTTGCTGGGGAAGGAGAGGGGTGCGTCAAGGCTGGCAGCTCCCTGGATTTACTTCTCTTGTTCTATTTTGCTTAAATCATTCGGCAAATATTTTTGCTTCTTTCTCAGAAGGCACAGGCCTTCCCTCATTCTTCACTTTTGTTTGAAATAGATGGCTTTGCTGGTGGCAGTGGGGAAGGGTAGAAGTGAATTTTATTTGTGGCAGAGAGAGTTTTGTGTGTTGCATAACTACATCAGCATCAAGGATCATTGACTGGCTGGGATGTTATTACTAGTATAATATGTTTATCATTTTCACTACTTCTTACTGCCTCTGTCTATCTCTGTGTATCAGTCTTTCTTTTGTCCCTCTGCCTTCTGGATAAACCCAGGCAATTTTAAAACTTGTGGACTTCAACTCCCAGAATTCCCAGCCAACCAAGTTGCATGAGTTGAAATTTGATTTTGCTGATTATAATCTGGAATTTAATACTTCGGGAGTTCAGGACAAATGCTACAGAATGGGTATCTAGCCACCCTGCATTGACTTGACTTCATATCTTCTGCAGGAGAAGTTCAAATACCCAAATCATGGGGATTCGGGCAACTGAAATGATTGGAAGGGATATAGGAGTTCTCCATAAGACAAAATCCTTCAAAATAATAGGATCAAAATAAAAGAAAAAGAATAAGGAATAGCAACAGTTAAACACAAGAAAGATTAATTACGTACTGCTTATATTTTTAGGCCATCCACTTTCCTCTCCTGATCAATTCTTCATAATCCATTAGGGTCACTGCAGTCTTATACACAATAACCCTACAACAGCAGAAATTTCTTTAAACAGGTACTAGTTCAGAGACTAGTATCTTCAGAGATTAAAAATCCTAATTGTTTCTCTGGGAAAGGATAGTGTGAAGCAATGCTTCTGTCTTGTATAAACATTCACTTACATTTTTTTAAATGCATCAATTTTTGCATGTGTAAGGAAGAATTAAAAGTGTTGTCTACATTAACATTTCAATCTTGTATTGCAATTCTGAAATCAGATATTCTCCTGATTGAATTCATATAACCATTTGTTAAAACTACTCAATTTGGCTGTGAATCTGGACAACTTTGGCAGTCTCAACTACTTTTCATTGCGGTTCTTTTTAGTCTTTTTCATTTTTCTGGAAGTGTTTTGTTCCGTCCGGAAAAATGCAAAGTAGACCGGGTTCCAACAGCAAAAGTCTTTATTTCAACAGTTATCGCAAATGGAACGGTTTGGCTCAAGCCGCGGCAGCCTTTATATACGGCTTGCCTGCTGGCTTGTAGCCAATGACAATTACTTGACTTTGCCGCCTTTTGGCGGCTCTTCTGGATTGGTTCCTAGTGAACTAATCCCATGCCGGCCTTTCTGGCCAATCATATTTGAGACATTTGGAGTAAACCATTTTATACAGAACATGTTTCATTACCTATATCCTTCTGTCCTTTACACTATCATTAATCACTAGACTAATGTGACTCTAGTCATTCCCAGGTCATCAAATTTATTGATCTACACCCAACTTACATTCAACTTTATGTTATGCTTGCACATGGTAGGAGGACAACCATGTTTGTTTATGGTGACATTCCTCAAACTTCTTAATCTTATTTTGCATCATCAAGAACACATAATTTGCTAAAACTTTTGCCAAAATCAAATCAAACCTTTTCACTCTTTCTACATTGGGCCCAGAAGACTACTTAATTTATATTCATAATCTAGCCTGATGAATTTTCTCTGGCAGAAAAAAGGATGTTTTAAATCAGGAATGGGCAATTAATTTTCCCAGAAGGACCACATGAGAACTGGGACTATTGTGGAGGGTAGAACCAATAGCGTTGAGAAGGTACATACGCATGCATGCACAAACATGTGTAAATTGAAAAAAAAAAAGCAGTTGCCTTCAAAATAAAAACAATCTATACAGGCTAGACAGGGACAACCAAAGGGCTGGATCTAAAATGTCCAGGTCTACTTAAAAACAAATAAATAACTTGAAGAAGGAAACATTCACTACTCTGGGGAGACAAATTGCAGAATTAAAATTGTCCTGTTGCCACACTAGGCACAAGAAGATGAGCTCCAGTATAGCTACACTGTTGTATACCTGGATATTAGACATTTTTTTGTGATTCATGTACAGGGTTTTGGCACTGGATTCAGATTATCCCCAGAATTTCTGAGAATAGCTAGATGCCACTGTTTGCTAGGGTGTAGGTTTGTCTTCTTTCAAATTCAAACCTTGCAGCTATTCCTCAATTGAGATGTGATCTCTGAACATACCTAAAAAACATTAAGTACACATTTAAGGAACCTTTCAGTTGGAACAAATGGTGAAGTAGTAGGAAGTAGTTCCAGTCTTTATATAACATCTCAATCTGATTCATAACTGTTCTCTTTTAATGAAAATTTACTACTTAACATTCCATTTTGACCTCAGCTGCCAATCTTGTTCTTTTCCATGACAGTTTTCTTGGCAACTATAAAATTCAGTTAGAGTTTCTTTGCACTTCCATTTTGGAAAGTAATTTAACTGTAGTTATTAGCTGTTATCTACAAAGCATAGCTTAACTGGCAGAAACTGGAGTCTTTATTTTATTTTTTTTAGGCCTTCCTTCCTTCCTTCCTATGTTCATTGTCAGGGAGATTAAACACAGGGAATGTTCAGGGAATTGCGCAGCTGGTGCCAAATGGAGTCAGTGACACTGATACAAACATGTAGTTTCGTATAAATAAATATATTTTACAACTATATATATATATATATATACACAGCAAACTAGATAGTCAGGCAAACAGGAGCATCACCATGTAAATCAACACAGCAGGAATATCATAAACTAAATTATAGAGCACACATAGCACACAGGAAAAAAGTGGGAAACAAGGAAACTCCCCACAGCAACCAATCACAGCTTAGATTGCCTCATGCAGTGGCCATCTCTTCAATCAATTAGCAATCACTGTGTATTCTTACCCATTGTCCAACCCTGCACTGCCCAAGTTATTAAATATCTTAATAAATGAAAGTGATGACCATCAGCCCTTGAGTTTATAGAAGATTAAATTAACATAACATTTGTTGCTCCAACTAGCAAAAACTTTCTTCCCACAACATGATGCAGGCAAATTTGCAGTATATGAGGTATGATTAAGGACAGGGATTAGCATTGTTTCCCAACTCTCCTACTAGCTAGTGGAAAAATTCCCACGAATCACTATCGTTAATATGGGATGAAATTGGAAGATTGAGGAGGAGGTAAGTTTTGACACTGACAGGTTTAGCAATCTTTGAAATCTTATTCTGCTTTGGAACAAGTTTTTGTGGATAGTATTATTCTGCAAATAACATTATACCCATGTCTAATAGAAGCCTGAAGATTAGCTGCTATCAGTTCTTCAGTGCAGCAATGAAAAACTCTTGTGTCAAACTTATTATTATTTTCTGATGGGACATAAGCATAGCATTATTCCACAACACTAGTAAGCCTATGCACAAAAATAGACAGCAAAATCAGACAACAGATGTGGGAAGAGTTGGGCGATGATGAAGTGGAATGAGAACTTGCTCTGTTTATCCCACTTAATTAGGCAGCCACTGCTGGTCAATTACTGTTTGTCAATTTCTGAACTGATCTCCAGTCTTGGGATCAGTTCAGAAATTTGATACATGTAAGAAGGAAGCCAATTTGAAACCCATACCCTCCTACTGGTCAAAGCAGAATAGTGATGCAAGACACAGCTTATACCTGCCTAAAGTAGCCAACAGGCACCAATTTTGTCTCATCACACAAGAGTTATCTGATTGCCACACAGTCAATCAAAATAGCTGGTGAAGTTTGACAGACTGTAAAACTGCTGCAATTTGCATGGATTACAGATGAGATGAAGGTAACAACATGATAGAAGAAAAGAGATTGCCAGGCAAGTTTATACTGTGGTTAGAAGGAAATGGTGACAAGACCAAGCTATTGTCTCTCAAGAATGAACTCTGCTTATTCTCTGAAATCCAAATTCCTCCTTAGTAAGGTAATGTATAGTGAAATTAAACTACTGCAATTTTACTTTACTGAAACTTTTTACATGTGTTATTGTGATGTAAATTGTGATTTAATGTGTGTTCTGTGATTTCCTTTAAAATGTTTTATCTGTCATCAAAAAATAAAGTTTGGGCACTTTGATATTGTCCTTTTTACATTTATTTATTTGTTCATTCATTCATTTACTTTTAGAGATTTAGGCTAAGTAAAAGTATCTTGGCAGAGTGAAATAGGCCTCAAAAGCTGAATAGATCACAGACTTTTGGAGTTTTGAGATAATTAGTGGAAACTTGTCATAGTCTTGTACTTGGGGTAAGAGTTCAAAGATTATTTATTGCTGTCTTATTTTGTCAGTCTAAAAAGCTATTATCTTTCCCATTTACCATACTGCTCTTACTTTCTTCAGAATAGAGGTAGGAATCACCTGATGTCCTACTTTTCATCTCTGATACATAAAGGAATTAAAGCTAGAATAATCAAAGATCATTTCCTTTGGGGCTGACTATGTTAATTACTCACAGCATTGCTTCCAGTGGCTCTAAAAAGTTATGTTCTTTTTGGTATAGAGATATATGTAGATTTTTGAGAATTGTTCATTGTTTCTATCTCTCCTGTTTTTGTCTGCCTTTTATCCCATTTTTGCCAGTTAATTGTTTGTGTTTGCTCATGATTAATAAACATCAAGCTATATTACTGCTGACTGAAATGAATGCCAAGTGTGATTGGCTGTGCTCTAGATGTTAGGATTAACTAGGAATATGTTGAGTGAAAACTAGACATTTTTCAACATTAACAATACCAATCTGCTATATGTGCTATAGCACGCACATACACGCACACACACACACACACACACAAATCTTCTCAACCTCACTGCACATAATGGGATGGATCAAAATAGCCTCTTCCATTTGGAAGAGGACAAAATTCTTATCAGTTTCAGCTCTGGTTGATTTGTCATGTCAGTTTAGGAGCAGGCAAAAGTCTGTAGAGATCTTCAGTCATTCAGGTCATGGTTCTCCCAAAGGTGCTTTTTCAGGAGGCAACTGTACTTTCTTGTTTTTTCTTTGAAGATATTTTGCTTCTCATCCAAGAAGCTTCTTTAGCTCTGGCAGGATAGACAAGATTCCCTTCGATTCCTCACTATCCTGTCTGAAGCTGCAGAAGCTTCTTGTATGAGAAGCAAAATGTCTTCAAAGAAAAAACAAGTCCAGTTACCTCCTGAAAAAGCACCTTTGGTGCTAATCTAATGTTTCCTTCAAGAAACTGAAGCTGAGGAGAAAGATATGGAGAAATGGAGTTAGACCATCTGCTGCAAGCAAATAAAGTCCTAGCTATTCAGTGATTTCCACTGTGCCACAGATGAGATGGGAATAAATAACTTCAATTCTTCAACACCACTCACAAATTAGAAACACAAAAATACTTAGATTTGCTTTCAAACTGACTCAAAGTTCTTGTGTAGAGGTATAGTTTGTCCTCAGGTATTTTACTTTTAAAATAAAACTTGGAACACAGAAACCTCTTTTCCTCTCTAATCTTCATATTTGGAGACAAGATGAAATATATATTTCCTTCTGATACAAAGATAGTGAATGGCACTTATTCCACCACAATCATCTGCTATTTACCACTCAAACAAGATATTTTCCAATCTTTGACCTTTTGGTTCAGATAAATTTGCTTAATTTTAAAACAACGTATTTTCTTACAAACTTTCTGAAAATCTTTTGCAGATAAAATCTAACTTATTAAAGTAGTACATGGAGACTAGCCTAAAAATAGTAATGTTTTCAATTTGCAGAAGAGAGCCTCAATAAAAGAGATGTTTCAGAAATGACATATTGTTAATTGCCCCAAAGGTGCTTTTTCAAGAGGCAACTGGACTTTCTGATTTTTCTTTTGAAGATGTTTTGCTTCTCATTCAAGAAGTTTCCTCAGTTCTGGCTCTGACCATCCAGTCAGAGCTGAAGAAGCTTCTTGGAGGAGAAGTGAAACATCTTCAAAGAAAAACCAGGAACTCCAGTTGCCTCTTGAAAAAACACCTTTGTGACAACCATGACCTGCATGATTGAGAATCTCCATAGACATATTCTTAGTTGCCTGTTATTTTATTGTCCTTCTGAATAGTTGTACCTTCATTATTGTAATAGCACATGTACCATTCATTCATCAGATATGGAAAGTGAAACTGTAAATTGCTAGTTCAGTATTATCACCATAATATCTAAGAATGAACAGAAGATGCTAAGAAGTATCTACAATGGACAGAGTCCAGATTTGAAGGCAATGTGAACTGCTCCGGGTAGCATAACATGTAAACAGGATGATAGAAACTTGTCAATCAAATTTCTAGAAGTTATTTTGTGGTTGTATTGAAAAGATCTTACCTAAGGTATATGCTAAATTGATGTGATATCACAAAACATTCAAATATCATAGTACATTTTAAGCCTGGCTGCAAAATTGTGGCCCATGAGCTGCCTGCCAGCATTCCTTTTATAGAAGCGTGCAAAGCATTTTCAATTGCAATATTTCCAGTTCAAAACTCTCTTTTGCAAGTGCATTGGGAATATTCCAGTGCTCTTTTGAGCTCTCTGGAAATCTTCTGAACTCAGAAATGAAATGCTGTGCACATCTCTACCCTTTTGCTCACTCAAAAATCTAAGAATGAGCAGGGCAAAAATGGTGACCCTTGTTTTTGTGTTTATTTGTTTTGCAGAAACCTAAGTGTCAAAATGGAGGGGGGGGGTGCTTAAATTTTACAGAGGCTTAAACTTGAAAGAAATCTTAATGCTGCTTGCTTTTGAAATGTAGCTTTATATGCCTTTACAGTCTGACATAGCACTTGGGGAAAATCCCAGCTTTTCATTGTATATTTCTGAGCCAAAACACCCGCTTCACAAATAATGAGTAATTTATGATATGTTTGTGGATTGCAACTGCAATTTCTATTTCAAACCAAGCCATTTTTAACACTGAAATTATTATTTGTGTCAGTTGAGCAAAGTTGTGGAGCAGTCCTTTTTACCTGCAACAAAAATACAAGGGAAGAAAGCAAATTATTTTTTACAAGAAAATGTATTCTAGTTGAGAGCCAGTTTTTGTGTAGTGGTTAAGGCATCAGGGCATCAGAAACCAGGAGACCATGAACTAGACCTACTTTAAACATGAAGTCAGGTAAGTAAACATAGGTCAGTCACTCGCTCTCCGTCTCTGAGAAGTGGACATGTTTGAATGAAAGAAAAAAAAAATCAATTACACACAGTGGTTATGTTTTAATCTTTTGATTATTGTTATCAAATTTCTACATCTTAATCTTCTTTACTACAGTAAATGGGATTTATGGAGATTTTTCATCTTATTTCCCATATTGTAATTGGGTAACTCTGTAGCTGAGAAAAATAAACTTTTAGGTAAATGAATACACCTGAACGGATGCACAATGTAAAAAGAGGATTTAACATTCTTGTTATTGGCAACATTGAAATTTAAACTTCAGATGGCAAATGGTGTTCTGTTCCAATTTGCTGACAATTGATTTAAGATCAGCAGCATCTGGGAGCCAGCTTCTTGCAAAAACTTGTTGCTAGTTTCACTGAGTGACCTAGCTGCTCCAATTTAATAAAAATTAATCATGCATGACAGATGGAATTTGGAGGTATTTATGGAATGATATTCACAGTGACTTTTTCACTTGCTTTGCAGGAAGATTGCAGGATTGATTCCAAGTGCTCACAGGAGTTACGGGAAAAGCTGTCTGAAATCCTGGAGATTTGCTGCCAGCCAATAGTTGTGTTTGAATTACATGATAATTGTAAAGCTCATTCAACAAGCATGTATACATCATCATGTCACTTCCCATCATAAATAACATTTAAACTGATATTTGTGATTTATTGTGTTATATGGCCCTGGAGCAGATGCTATCTTGAATGTCAAAAACCTACAATTGTAACCTTGGCTTCTTGTCACTCCTAAAGAAGATAATGTGGTGGACAGTGTACACTCAGTAATGGATCTTGGCACTTAACAGCCTGTGTATCTATAATTTGATGTCAAGACTATTGGCTAAATGGACCTACAGTCTGACTCTGCTAATTCTATACTATTAATTTATATTATCTCTTAGAATCATCCAACCATGTCTAAAAAATAGTAATGAAGATAGTATACTTCAACAATGGCTTGGTGATGATATAAAGATGATATAATCACTAGTGTAGAAATTATCTCCATGTAAGGAAAGAGTGGACAATTTGCAATCCTAGAATTGTAGTAGCTGTTAACCTAATTTCATGGTGAATTACTTTCCCTCCATGCAAGACATTCGCTCAAACATCAGATAAGAAATATCTGTTCTTTCCTTGCAAAGGATAGAGAGTCACAAAAGCTTAAAAGAAAGTGCAAGCAGAAATGATGCCCTCACTCATTTGTATTTTAAGACCCACCAACTGTTGATAAGTGAAAAGTACACATATATGGACCAAAAACACCCTGGGGAATGGAGAAAGGAAAAGACACCTAATTTTTACAGTATTTTTCAAGAGTCCCTTTTACTTTTCAATTGGATTGATGGCTCCATTTCAGAGTTGCTTATTCTACATGACTAATGGAGTTGACAGTCAACCAGTTGCAACACTTCCTACTAATTGACCTATTAGAATGAATTTGGAAATATAATTTCAGCTCTTCTGGGACTAAAATACTGCTGGTTGCCCATTTATCATGAGTCAAGAACATGGCAACTTTAGGCATTGAAATATGAACAGTGGCGTTGATAGACCAGTTTGATGTGCCAAATGATATTATGGGCCAGAGGTTCCCCATTTGTGATTTACAGGCACACATGCCTTCATTAAACAAGCAGTGACATCACTGAACTGATGATAGACAGAATTAACAAAGGTTGCTGCAGTCTCTATAGTAGCTGAATGGAGCAGGGAAATCCCCAAACCATCTAAGCATAGCTTAGAAGCAATGTCCATCCCTAAGCTGCAAGTGTTTGGGCAAAGATAAGGTGGATATCAGAAAGTAATATTAACAAGGCTGTCTCTTTTGATGTTGTACTGAGAAGACTAACCTACAGCTTTAATCAGATCTAGATTGTGTGAGCATGTCTTTTGGGGTGTAAGAAGTGAAGATGCAGTCCACATTTTAATCCAGAAAGAAAGCCTCTCCAATCAATCAATAGTTTAGGAAGCACTGTTTCTAAATTGAATTTTTAAAGTGGAAAGGAAAGCAGTTGACCTTAAATTTAGATGCCTTTCCCTGGTGATAGGGAAAAAGATAAGTTACCATAATTTGACCAGAGAGTCTTGTACATTCTTGTGTGGAATATTAACTTAGACAGCAAATTATGCATCCATTCATTGTTAAAATGGCCTTTCTTTATTTGCTATTGAATATGAACTGTGCTTTTTCTTCTTTCATTCAGAACAGCTTATAGTTCTTCACTCAGCGTAAATCAAGGGAGTGAAATGTAGTCATTGACAGAACTTACAATCTGAACAATTCTTATGAAAACTCTCTCATGAAAGGGCTTTATGGTCTATTGAAGCATGCATAGCCATTAGACATGGCTATAATCTTAACAGTTATAAAGGATACCTGTGGCATACACCGTTAAGGGTTTGTCCTCTTCTGGAATCTTTAGGGCTAGAAAACACAGCAGCCCCACAGCATGAAATAATCTGTTAACCCTCTCATGCAGGCAGGAGCGAACAGGGATGCACAAAACATTTTGAATGTGTAACATTCCGCCTTTGAAAAGGCCATTTTGCGGATTCCAAGTGTAAAAACAAACACGCATTTCAGAAAATACGTTACTGAGTTTGGAATAGAACTTGCTGCTTTATTCTTGGCATCCAAAAATCCCTGCTGTTTTAAGTGGCATTAAAGTATATCAGATGTTCTGATTGTTTTGATTCTGTTATTCAGTTTGCAAGGGTGTAACTTTTAAAACACTTTTTTGGTACGCTTGCCAGTATAGCAGCAGATATGGTCTGAATGTGGTGAAATTATAGCGGTGTTGAGAAGAAAGACACAGGTAAGCATCTAAGATTGGTCATCCTTGACTGTCTATAAATTAAATGATTGCAGTGAAGTTACAAGTTATTGCTCTTTATTAAAAGGAATTTTCTATGGTTGTCTAGACTTGAATTTGGCTGGGAATTTTGTGAGAAACTATGAGATATTTTTATGTTCGCCTGAACATAAGCAGGGTGCTAAACAAACACAGACAAATTAAGAAGCAGATCATTTCATGAAAAAGGCTTACAGTTATTTTGGATGCAGAATATAGACATGTATAGATATTTATAAACTAATGAAATAGAACAAGAAAATTCTACTGATGATGTTACCTAGTCTGGTAATAAAATGTTGACAAACTAAACTTGGACAGGAAACTACTGCCAAAGTCTGAAACCCAAGCTATAAGTATTTTCTATTATTTTAACGTAGAATATAGGCTTAACTTAGATGTCAATGAATGGTAGTAGTCATTCATTATAGAATGTTTGAAATAAAAGATTTATTATGATTTAGAAAAAACCCTCCCTTCTGTCTAAACCAGTGATTTTCAATCTTTTCTTTATAACAGACCCCCTTTAAACACATTTTGTGTCCATGGACCAAACTGAATTCAAGTTTTAAATCATAACATTTCTTCAGGTCTTCACAAATGACTTTGCAGCCCCCCAGGGTCCATGGATCACAAGTTGAGAACTTGACTGGTCTAAGCTGATCTTGAAGATATGGAAGATGTAAGAGAGGAAGGTTTTCTTTTTGACACTTAAATTTCGACACTCAATTAACAATTGGCCAGGTTTGAAACACATACTAGATGCTTCTATCATTTGCCGTTAAGGCACAAAAAAAATTACACTATAGGTGTAAAGGGATTATGCATTCTCCAACGTGAGGAAGGGTTTGAAAGATGGATGCCTACATTCTGTGTACTATTTTTATTTTGCAAGTGGGTGATGGAAATATGTGTGTGTGTGTGCAGCAATACTTCATGCACAAGCATTGCTAATGTTACTGACTTTGTGTAAATGTATATTACTAATATGATGAGGTTTGTTTTGTTCATTTAGCCTGGGTATGTGTTAATCCTCTGTTATCTTGCTAATATTGAACTTCAGGCTTTGTTTTAAAAAATGCAATGCTTTATGTTGGTTTGGGCTGGTCTGTTGAGCTCTGGCAGTTGTGTTCATTCTCTGAGTGTTTTTGCTTCTCCTTGTACTGTTAATAGTGTTCATGTTATTAAGTTTGTTTACCAATCGCTTGGCTACTACTTGTTCCTGAACCTGATATTACAAAGTAAACCTTCCTTGAAGTGAAGAACTGCTGTGCTTGAAGTTCTCTAACCAAACTTTTTACATACCCATTTTCTCTGAGTTGGAAGGTGTTAGGAATTCAGGGGTCAGAAATGACCCTGGACCTGGCACCTTCAAGGGTGCCAGACTCTTTCATTCTATTATGTGGCTTACTTGAATCCAACTGTTCCTCTGGGATATCTGAATCCAAGGGTGGGTTGGTACAATTCATCCTCTTAAAAATATTCTTCCAATAGAAGGAGAACAGGATTAAAACAATCCGACAGTGAAAAATGTTCTAGGCAGGCTTTGATTAAAATGTCATCTGGTCAGAATTTGAAAGGTGGAGATTATAGGAGTCACACATAATCAGGAATGTATGCTGTTCATGTTTCAACACTGGGTTTGGAAATTATATATATATTCTATTTTGAGGCTGGTCCATTCTGATTGGCTGGGAGCCTGGATCTGTGTTCATTGGACTTGGAGTTTGATTGATTGGTGTTTCTGGTTTCTTCTGTCTGTTTTGTGGCTTTGATTGGCTGGCAACACTCTGTTCTTGTGTTGGAGG
>BLBF01000032.1:12978764-13013516 GCA_015471245.1 Laticauda colubrina
TTACTGAACATATATTTCAATATACACATATAAACACACTCACACGTGTACCAATTTAAGTATATATATATGTGTGTGTGTGTGTGTGTGTGCACTGTTCAGCTTCCTTCGGGTATTATCCCACGTCATTGGAGTTGTGCTTTTAAAGTTGTAGCAACGTTTCAGCAGAATCTCAGAATCTCTCTATATATATTCCTGAGACATCAGAAGAATGTTGTAAGGAATATTTTCATGCTATGTAGAACCATCCTTTTTTTACCCCAGTAAATATATTTGGCTGGGTTCTAAGTTCTTTGAAGGAAAGTCACTTAAAACTTCCTTGATTGCAGATTAAAGTGGGGCAGATGACTCTAAGTGTAATATGGGAAATAAATGCATGTAGACATCAATTTATAACCATTCATTTAGTTCCTGAAGTCATATGATCATCCTTTACACCCTCCCTCCCTCTCCCTCCCCCCCCTCCTCCCTCCCTTCCTCTCCCTTCCATCTAGAGTGTTTCAATTTGGATTTCTGTGAGGTGTTTTTTTTTAAAATTCTCTCTTTAATTCTCCCCCAGATTTAAAGGCCAGGTTGAGAATAATTTAAATAACTAAAATGTAAGCAACTTGTTATAAACATGCCAGGTGCCTTGGGTAACTTTTTAAAATGATGAGAATGTTTTTTTTAATTTTGTTCTTGTTAAAGTAAAAACAATCTATCATTTAATTAGAAAGGTCTAGGACAACTACTCATAAATAGATTTGGTACTAGTTTAGAATGCAACAGTGTATTTTGTTTGGATTTATTGGGATTAACTGTCTGACAAGGATGCAAAAGATTTGTGCATTCAGAGGAAAATTACTGGCATAAATGGCTGATATGTTTACCAATGAACAATTGTCAGATCATTTTTTTTCTCTCTTTACTGCTTGCTTAAAAGTAATAACATAATAACTGAACCCTTATGTAGGAAGTAGCATGAGAGCTGATACTTGGTTGCTTGGTTTTAAACATGTGAATATTATCTACGGATCAAATTCTAGATAATTTGCAATACATCATCAATCTAAACCCATATATCAAATCCAGTTTTTGAATTTTTAAGTAAAACCAAATCCATACAAAGTAAGTAGAATTAAAAAGAAATCCACCAAGCAAATTATCTTTGGATTCCAAATAATTGTTGGAAAAACTGTTTCTGCACTGTTTTCAGAATACAGCTAGTCTGAGTGCCATCTGGACCTCAGCGAGAAGTTCATCTTGGAGTTTAGTTTGGCCACACCTGCAACCAGACAAATCTGCTACTGAACTGCCACCCCTAAATCTTTTAATGGAAATAGGACAACAGATTCTGGTTGGAGGAGAGTACCCTGAATTAAAATGAAGTATAGTCCAAACCCATCAAAAATATATTTATCTGGGTCCAACTGTTTCCATATTCTAGAAGTAAAGCCACAGTGCCCACCACCATTTGATCTGGTTTGGCTTCTGACAGCCACAATTTTATATCTATAAGCCTCTTAGGCATTTCTGCCATCCAATTGTAAAATTCTTCCAGATGCAGTTACCAGCATTAAATAAGGTTGTACAAATAAGGCATCATGCACAAATTATTCCATAGACCGATCTATTGAAACAAAAAAATTAAAGGTAACTATACCTTTATGCACAGCCTCATTTCTGGTAACTACTTGGACAAGTCTATGTCAAATCATGTGAGACCAAGCAAGGGTCTCACATGGCTTGGCGTAGTTCATTACAGGAAATAGCAAGTGGATATACGGAAAGGAAAACCACAAACTGACAATAAGACTCACAAAGTAGGCTTTGTAATCAAAACTGCACTGCTGTAGAATATCTCTCCTCTACCCAATGGAATAAATGAATGCATTATCTCAGCAAGTCTTGGTGTATCACCATAGTCAATGCCTATGCTTCAACTCTCGTGAGATGAACTCTCATGAGATGAACTCTCATTTCTATGAGGACCCGGACCAAATCATTTGAACAACCTCCAACAACAAGCTTGTCATTCTGAGTGACTTCAATGCTGGGATAGGTATAGTGACAACTGGAAAAGAATTCCTGATGGGAAAACTAAATAGCAACACCCTGCCAATCTGCCAAGCACAACCTGTGCATCACTAATACAATGACCAGACTTGCAAACCAGTACAAAATAACCTGGATGCATTTATATACAAACACTGGCACCTACTTGACTATTATAGTATGTAAATGTGATGTTAAAAACATCACCATGCACCATACGAAGTGCTGAATGCTAGATGGATCACAGGCTGTTCTTCAACCCACACATAGACCTTTTACAAGACCATTAACAAGAGAACTATCAGAAAGTCATTCAACATCAGCAGACTATCAGACCCAGCAAAGTCCAGCACTTACAAGATGTACTTAATGAAAAACTCACTGGCAATTTACTGCTTGTAGCAACCTATTTGAAAACGTGGATGTAGTTTAAAGATGTCATTACACAGATTGCAATAACTACTTGAATTGAAAAGCTGGGTGCATCAAGACTGGTTTGACGAAAACCACAGTTCCATTTCAGCAGCTCTTCAGGCCAAGAACTATGGAAATTGGCTGAGTAATCTATAATCAGTCCCAAAGAAAGACAAGTTTAAATACCCGATGGATCTGTGAGAAATGTAAGATGAGTGGTGGCACAGGAAAGCTGAGCAGAAGGAACACTATGTAGATGTGCATGCCATCAGAAAGTTCTTCAGTGCCATAAAGTCCATTTATAGTCCTCCTAAATCAAGATGTTTCCCCTTGCTGTCATCTGATGGGTTGAGTTTAATGAAAAAGACCAGGAAGCACTGAAAAAATGTTCTGGAGGAACACTTTTCCAACTTACTTAACAGGTTGGTCAACAGTTCATCATGATGTCTTACAATACATTCCTCACTTCCAGTCTTAGATGATCTAGAACCTGCCTCCTTCTACTGATGAGATCAAAAAAGTGATCTCATAGATGAGCTCAAATAAAGCAACAGGGCAAGGTAGCATTTGTACTGAGATCCACAGCAGGTATTGCTTCTTGTCCTGCCTTCAGGTGCTTTGGAGAACAGGTTGATCCCCTCTTTTTTGTGGCAGCCCCTTAGATGTTAGAACACTGCTATCATGTCACCCCTAGTCCTTCATACCCAATACCTGCAACCATTCCTCAACAGTTTTATTCTCCAGTCTCTTAACCAAGGGAATCAGCATTGTTCAAAGACACTTCCATTATACAAATCTCCCTCAAATAAGTGTAAACTATTCAGGGGGGACAGTCCTTCAAACCTGACATGACACAATAATATAAAATGCTAACTTCAAAATCTACAATAAGACACAATGATTATATTTATATAACAACAAAAAAACAAAGGATTTCATATTTATGCATTTATTTTTCTTCTATTCTTTGGTGCGCCAATGAGGAATGTTTTCTAATATCTGTCTATAATATTGATCAGATTGATATAGAAAGAACTTCCTTAGTCTTCTTTTGTTGTTTCATGGGGGGAAATGCAATTTATTGTATTAAAAAGATGCTACAAAGCACTTTCTTTCCTTTCGTTTTTATGTTTGAAGGAGAAATACAGTCTACCAGTTTTGGCACAATATTATATTCAATATAGCTGGCAAGGCAGCAACTAATGTATTTTCATTAAGCTATTGATTTTAAAAAATGAATTCATAGTTAATATTCTTAAGTGCTAAAGCATAGGCATTTGCTTTTTAACATGGGATTAGCATAAATAATTAGTTCCAGAGTAGCTCCAGCTACTACAGTGGGATTAATCTGGATGAAGTTGCTATGGGAGCACGCTTTTAATTCGTAATCCTATCATATCTCTGAATCCCTCTGATCTGGTACCCATTCACATAAACAGCACTGAAATGGTAATACTAGAACTGGTCTTCACTGTAGACCGGCTTTGTGAATATAGTTTACCAAACCTAAAACACTTCAGAATTTCACAGCTGCATTAAAAAAACAAAACAAAACAAAACAAAAAAACCCTCTCTGCTGAAAACTTATTTGGCAAATTTCCACCAATCACTTTCATTTCATAGTTATTTGCTTTTTATCTATTTCTTTATTTACTGTTGTAAAGAATTTGATGATGAAGTTTAAAGGGAAATTTTTTCAGTGACATTTCCATGGGTCGAAAGTAGACTAATGGAATCCATCTTAGTGCAGGGGTGTCAAACTCATGGCATCACATGACGTATCATGACTTTTCCCCCTTCGCACACCAAGGTTGGGTGTGGCCAGCACATGATGCATCTAGCCCGCCGGTTACAAATTTGACACTCCTGCCTTAGTGGGAAGCTGAGATCCATCAATATTCTCTCTCTCTGCAAGAGCCTCTCTACCTGTTTTCAGCTTCCTGGTTTCAAATAAATTCCAAGAGAAAATGAATGGGTCAGGGAATTGAAACTCCCATTGAGACTGGGAGAGGCACAGTGGAGAGGTAGAAAAGAGGAAACAACCATAGAAATAACAGGACACTCCACCCTGTAACACACAAAAAAGGAAAGACCCAAACCACCAGCAAAATAGATTTTTAAACAATTCTGAAGCACCCTAAGAATGAAGCTAAAGCCAAACAGCGTAGGAGTCACTTTTATAGGGGGTATAAAAAGTTTTCAAGGAACTGGAAGAAAAATGTTGGCATGGTATTAGAAATAGCAGTACTACATTATTAAAATAGCAATAGGGGAAAGAAATAATCTAGATTTAAAAGATGCTAACAGGAGCCAGTTTGGTGTACTAGTGAAGGCACCAGGTTAGAAAACCAGATGGTAAGATCTTAGAAAACTAGATGGTAAGTTCTAGTCCTGCTTTAGGCACAAAACTAACCCAGGGGAGTTAGTTTTGTGCCTAGTTAGTTGTGTGCCTTGTTAGTTGTGTGCCTTGTTAGTTGTGTCAACTCTTGGAGTTGAAATTCACAAGTCTTAAAGTTGCCAAGGTTGGAGACCTCTGAACTAGGTGACCTTGGGCCAATCTCTTCTCAACCTTAGGAAAGATGCAATAGCAAATCACTTCTGAAGTCTTTCCAAGGGACTTGTCCAGGCAGTCGCCAGAAGTCAGGACCAACTCAATGACTCCAAAAACAAAACAAAACAAAAATCCAGCAGCACTGAAGAACTGTTTACCTAATATAACCCAATTTAACCCAAATTTAAATTACACTTCAACCAGCTTTTTCTGCTTGTTCAGTCAAGATGTAAAACAGGAATTGAACATCATATGGAACAGAACATGACTGAATCACAAGAATAAGATATTTGTAGAAGTAAAGCATGAGGGCTAATGATGTACCTAATGAAATGTCATCATGTAAACACTATTCCATACTTGCATAAGTACATAACTCACAGCATTAGTACCATGATGTCATTCAGAGGTCTTTCTATCCCCCTTGTTATTTCTGAGGATCTCCATGTCTCTTTGGTGATCCTGGATCATATACTTTAAATTGAAATAAAATAAAACTTGTGGGAGGAGATGGGGTGTATTTCCAGCAATAATTAGAAACTGTTATTTGTTTCTTGATTATTATTCAAGAACTGAATGCCTGTTATAGGACTGCTCCATAAGGGGTGGGGGGAAAGACTTGTTACAGATTTTAGGCCTCCTAACTATTTCAGGAACAACAGCTACATTATGCTCTAGGCCTTTTCAGCTTATGTAATTAACATTTATAATAGCATTGTAATATTTAATGCTGTTTTGTGCAAAGAAGCTATCACACTGATGACTGATTCAGTATGGAGCAAAGCATTATATGAAAAGCTCCATCAAAAGCTCAGAGAGAGAAAGAGTGTGTGTGTAAACACAGAAGGCTGTGTACTGACAAATCAGTTTTGCATCCTTCGAAATACAATGCATGAAGAATTGCAATCTATTGAGAGCCAAGTCTTTCTACTCCTAGCCAGATTTTAGCTAAAGCACTGAATACCAGGCATTATTATGATTAATTGTGAGTAATGAGTGTTTTTATGAATCTCAGAAAGAGAAGCATTTGTTTCTTGGGTCTTCCAACTGTAGACTGTTGTTTTGGTTTTAAAGCTTTAACTAAACAAAGCCAAAGAGATTATGAACACCCGCTAGATTTGTTCTCTCTTCTACTGGAGAACAATCTTTATTAAGACTCCTGGATTATTTCCTATTATTGTGTGCATATCTTTGCTGGCTTCATTCCATGCATGAGCAATGAAAGCTGAACTTAAACCACCATTGCATTGGAAGCATTTAAAGGTTCATTTTCTTTGCAGTAGCAAATTTTAGAAATATTGGTTGCCACACAATGGCTTTATTTATGGATATTAACTTCTACCAGTCTTTTCCCAAGCAACCCTATCCATATGTTATAAAGCTTTGGGCCTAAACATCCTTAACTCTCAGCTAGAATGGTCTTTGGCTGGGGATTTAGGGAGCTGAAGTACAACAAACAGCTAGAAGTAACCTATTTTATATAGCTCCCTACAGCGTCTTATCTCAGTCTAAGGTGTAATATTATTCTCTCTTGTGTTACAAGATAACAGCTGGGATAAGGTATGATTCTTCAGCCATGTTTTTTAATTATAATGATTTTAATTATATGAATATATATATATATACACACACATATATATATATATATATATGTTTTTTTTAAGCTTTCGCGGGTACTTACATGTGTGCTGTTTAGCTTCCCTTGGGTATTATCCCACGTTATTGTAGTGCTGTTAAAGTTGTAGCAATGTTTCAGCAGAATCTCATCTGCCATCATCAAGCTTCTGTATGGATGTGGGTCTCACAGCTTTTGGTTTCAAATTCGAGGCTGGCCTATTCTGATTGGCTAGGAGTCTAGGTCTGTGTTCACTGGACTTGGAGTTTGATTGATTGGTGTTTCTGGTTTCTTCTGTCTGTTTTGTGGCTTTGATTGGCTGGCAACACTCTGTTCCTGTGTTGGAGGCTTTCAGTGCAGCTTGGCTTTGTGTGAAAGGACGGCTGCTATCCATTAGGAAGCTAGGTTTCACCTGGGTGCCTGGTGGGGGGGTATTTGAGTTGGAGGCATCAGAGGGAGTCTGTTTGTGCTCAGGTGTTTGTCTGTTTTGTGGTGTGGAGATCTTTCTATTTGAGAGTGCAGGCTTCCAAATGATTGACAGTCTGCTGGAATCATCTCTTCTATTCATGCTTTCAGGTCTTTTTTCAATCTCTATGGCTTCTCTAATGATTCTGTGGTTGGGGTTTTCTATAGTGGCTAGGGTTTTAGTGCCATTAAAGTTGATGTTGTGACCTGTGGTTTTCATGTGTTGGACTAGTGAGGAGATGTGTTCCAGCTTTTTTACTGCATTTTTGTGTTCCTCTAGGCGGGTACTTATTCTTCTATTGGTCTGTCCAATGTATGTGGCCGGGCATGATGTACAGGGAACTTCATATATGCCTTGGTTTTCCAGGTCAATTTTGTCTTTGGGGTTTCTAAGGATGGCTGCTATTTTTTTGTCTGTTTTGAAGGCAGTCTTGATGTGATGCCTGTGTAGTATCTTACTGATTTTATCTGTAGAACCTCTTATGTAGGGCAAGACAGCTGTTCCATAGGTCTGTTGGTCTTCTAGGTCTCTGTTATGTCTTGGTGTGTTTTTGTGGATCAAGTTGGTGATTTTGTTTTTTTGGAAGCCATTGGCTGTCAATACTTCAGTCAGGGTGCATAGTTCAGTCTTTATATGTGTCTTATCTGCCAGGCGTTTGGTTCTGGTAATTAGTGTTTTCGCCACGGAATTTATCTGTGCTAGGTGGTGGTGGGATTGGGCGTTGAGGTCGCGGTTGGTGTGTGTTTTCTTCTGGTATATGGTGTGTCCCAGTGTGCCATCTGTTCTTTTGTAGATTAGTACATCTAGGAATGGTAGTTGTTTGTTTATTTCCATTTCCATGGTGAACTTGATTTTGGGGTGTGTGTTGTTTAGGTGTGTTAGGAAATTGTTTAGGTTTTCTTTTCCATGGGGCCAAATCACAAATGTGTCATCGATGTATCTTAGCTATAGTTTGGGTTTGTGGGTGGCATTAGCCAGGGCTTTGGATTTGAATTCTTCCATGAACAGGTTTGCAATGACGGGTGACAGTGGTGATCCCATAGGGGCTCCTTCAATTTGCTTGTATCTTTGTCCTTTGTATATGAAATATGTGTTGGTTAGGCAGTGTTCTGTTAGTTCCATGAGGTCTTTAGCTGGTTGGTATTTATTTTTGATGATTTCAAGAGTTTCTTTTATCGGGAATTGAGTGAATTGTGAAACCACATCGAAACTTACAAGTAGATATTCTTGTTCCACGTGTAGATCTTTGATCATTTCTAAGAAGTGGTATGAGTTTGTACATATGAAGCTGTGGTTTCAGCATGGGGCTGTAGTTGTTTTGCTAAGTATTTAGCTAGGTTTTGTAATGGTGCTCCTATGGAAATGACTATGGGTCTGAGAGATATGAGTCTGAGAGGTACCCAATAAGTACCCGCCTAGATGAACAAAAAAATGCAGTAAAAAAGCTGGAACACACCTCCTCACTAGTCCAACACATGAAAACCACAGATCACAACATCAACTTCAATGACACTAAAACCCTAGCCACTATAGAAAACCCCAACCACAGAATCATCAGAGAAGCCATAGAGATTGAAAAAAGACCTGAAAGCATGAATAGAAGAGATGATTCCAGCAGACTGTCAATCATTTGGAAGCCTGCACTCTCACATAGAAAGATCTCCACACCACAAGCCAGGCAAACACCTGGGCAGAAACAGACTCCCTCTCATATCTCCAGCTCAAACACCCCACCACCAGGCACCCAGATGAAACCTGGCTTCCTAATAGATAATAGCCGTCCTTTCACGCGAAGCCAAGCTGCACTGAAAGCCTCCAACACAGGAACAGAGTGTTGCCAGCCAATCAAAGCCACAAAACAGACAGAAGAAACCAGAAACACCAATCAATCAAACTCCAAGTCCAGTGAACACAGACCTAGACTCCTAGCCAATCAGAATAGACCAGTCTTGAATTTGAAACCAGAATCTGTGAGACCCACATCCATACAGAAGCCTGATGATGGCAGATGAGATTCTGCTGAAATGTTGCTACAACTTTAACAGCACTACAATGACGTGGGATAATACCTGAAGGAAGCTGAACAGCATATATATATATAAAATACACATACTCACACACACACACACACATTCATTTTTTTCTCCTTTTCTAACAATCAACAGGCTGTCTTTTATCTGTATAACTACCTTGTAAAGTAGGTTCGACTGAGGCAAGGATTTGCCCAAATAAGCTGGCCAAAAGAGGATTTGAACCAGGATCGTCACAGTGATATTTGTACCATAACTCTCTTGCACTTTTAAAGAACAATGTTTTCTACCCATTTCTCCCTGATGCCATTTTAGTGAAATCTGAACTAATAATTATGAAAATTACTCTTTCTAACATGTATTAACCTGATATGAAATATGAATTTTCCTGGAAATATCTGGTTTTGCATATTCAAATGACAATTAAAGAAAGAGATTGCCAAATGATTATTGCAGGGGGGAAATGAGTAGATTTCTGGATCAGATTTAATAAATATGTGAATCAGCTCTGGGAAATAACCAGAGAGGAAATTCTTTCAGTAATAGTTGTAGTAATTGTAGTGTTCTAGTAGTACATTTACTTATACAAATTCAAAATGTCTTTTGAAGGTGGATCCCTCCATATTTCTCTCTATAGACAGGCTCTTATTTTGAAGAATCTCTTCCCTATTTGGGGGCATGATAACACTATATTTACTAGAAAGGATCATTTTCATGTTTTTTAAAAAATATTTGCTTTGAAAAGATTCACTATATTTTAGACAGAGACATCTCTTCTCAAGAGCACTTTATTTCTGAGAGTTTGATCTGTGATTCTGTCTTTGATGGTGCCACAGAATCTATCATTTTAGGAAATGGAGTTTATTAAGAGGAAGGCAAGATTTTCTGAGTGAGATTCCACCAGTTATGTCAGAGGACCTGGTATCAGTTGTTCAAAAGAGCCAGTTCCCTGCCAGCAGGCTAAAAATGGGTCAGAAGCTGTCTTTGCTGTTGATTTCCTCCCATCCTCTCATTTTTTTTTGTTTTGTTAAAAGAGAGAGGGAGGGAGGGAGAGGGAGAGAGATATTCCTGTTGAATTATCTTCCTAATTTGAAGACATATTGGGAAGCCAGGAAGGCAATGGATCTTCCAAGAAAATGGCTCTTCCAAGAAAATCTCCAGACAGTCTTATCACATGTCATTTTCTGTCTTTCTGATAATAAAAAAGTAGATTTTGAAGTTGACAGATGGGGGAGAAATAATGGGAGGGAATTTCCTCTTCAAGGCCAGAGTTTTATCTTCCTTGAAAAATCCTTTGTGTATTTAGTCATGTCTAGTTTGGGGTTGTGTTTATGACCAGCTTCTGCACTGTTATGACAATGACTACATGACAGCATCATATAATCTAGCTATAGAGTCACAAAATTATCATCCTGTTGATGCTGAATGGGAGGGTATAGATTCTTGCACTATAGTAATCCCTCTGAGTATTTTGTCAGACAATTTAAACATTATCTCTGATGCATAGAGCCATCATGATGAAGCATGCCCAAAAGAAAATGAAGAGTGTCACATTCAGACTTGATTTTGGATCAGGGCCTATCTCTGATACTTCATTTCTGGACCAGGATTCATTCTTAAAGTTGTTCAATACACTAGTATTGGGTGCCATTTGTAGTTCCCAGCCCACTAATTGCAGCTGATCCACATGGACTTAAAAACAAAAAAAGAATTTCTACGTCACTGAGAGGTAGCATGACTTCTTGAGAAACCTGTGATCTGGTGGTTCTCCTTTTGTTACAAGTAGTAGAGTAGAGTAGAGTAGAGTAGAGTAGAGTAGGGTAGGGTAGGGTAGGGTAGGGTAGGGTAGGGTAGGATAGGGAGGGGTAGGGTAGGAGAGGAGAGGAGAGGATAGAACAGAACAGAACAGAACAGAACAGAACAGAACAGAACAGAACAGAATAGAATAGAATAGAATAGAATAGAATAGAATAGGATAGGATAGGATAGGATAGGTTTGTTGGCCAAGGGTGATTAGATATACAAGGAATTTGTCTCTGGTACAGAAGCACTTGGTGTGCTTGCCATATCTTTCTGCAGTTTAGAAGCTGGATGAGGATATTCCTACTCATAAGGCCTGCCAACCCTTGGGAAACCTCACAAAAACATGGAATGGTTTCCCCTCCACCTGAGGACCACTTCACATGTTCCAGGCAAAATGTTGAATTAATCTTGTACATATGCAAGTTTTATTATCACCCTGTCCACCATATAGATTGCCTTTGCATTAGACCAAGGGTACCAGACGTATCCTTGGTCAAGGACCGTACCCTCCGCATAAAGTAATATGAAGTCATCTCTTTCCCTTGATAGAATCCACACAAAGTATTGGCATCCACAAGCTTAGATAACAGCACATCACGAAAGATGGGCTAAAAAAGATAATCAGGAAACAAAACAAGACGAACCCTTCTCAGGGCCACATTTAAGAATAAATACATATAAATCGTACTTTGCCCTGAATCAATAAGTATTACCAAGAGGAGTGACTTCTAGGAGGATTAATGGAAAGTATAAATTGTATCTTTCTAAAACTCTTACGGTTCTATTTCAGACTGTAAAAAGATTGCTCTCTATTGGAACATGGCACTATCCGTTTGTGCCAGAAGGTGGTGCAAAATCACCATTCATTTCAGTGACAGAAATGATGCAGCCTTTGAATTTACTATGGCAGGCTTGAAAAGTGAGCTGAAGTGGAAGGATGGGACACACTAAACATAGTAAGTTTGAACTTTCATTTTTTTTAATGGAAACTCACAAAATAGAACAAATTTCCTGAGAAGAAAAAGTGAATAGTTAGAATGTTCAGTGAAGAAGAACCGTCTCTGTGGGAATGATGTCATTTGAATGTGACAAAATAAGTGCAAAGGCCATTATTAACAAATTGAAGACATTATCTTACTATGTTTTGTGGATTAAAAAGGGACTTATAATTTGTACATGACAACATTTAACCAACACAATTTTTTGCTTTCTCTCAGTAATTTTGATTTATTTAAAAATGTACAATGGAAATGGTAGCTTTAAAAAACCATACATGAAATAATAATGAAATTTATGTTAGCCACACTTTCTGAGGTATTGAGATGGCGAACAGTGTTAAAATCCTCAGTAAATCCTAAGTATGGTCGTATTGATAAAATAATTCCTGTGAATTGTCTGAAAAAAAATTGAAACTGTTTTGTAAATGCATACGCTTCTATCTCTTACTCAAGTCTAGATACAACTGAGCAATAAAATGAGTAACCTCTTTTATATCTGAGAAATATCCTGAAAACAATATTTTCCCAAAAGCCCATCAAATATTTGTTCATTTGAATCAGGGTTTAAATTTGTAATGTTTCATCAATCTCAGAAATGAAACAGAAATTACAACAATTTCTGTTCACTAAGATTGCTGCTGTTCTACTTTTAAAACTTTTACAAGTCCATAAAACAATAATTGTGCTTTTTTAATAAGGAAAATTTCTTTCAATATAGACAGTGGTTAAAGATAATGCAACAAATGATTATGCTTATAAAATGTAAATGAAACATTAAGAAACATTTAGTACTTTAAATTTATGGTTGTGGTTTTAATAACATTGTCTGAAAAATATTTAATAGTCTGCATCCTTAATTTCTGAGTAAGAAACAAGAAATATTTTATAATTTGCCAAAGATTTAATACTGAATAATATATTTCTGTATTTCTTTTTTTATTTGCTTCATTTATTATATTTCATAAGTATTTTAGTTCAATGGTTTATCTTTTTTTAATGATATAACTTACAGCTTTCTAGGAAACATCACATCATGTTATTTTCTTAGAACATAATGCAGAAAAGATAAAATAGATAACTACTTAGAACACATAACAATAAAGAACTATATTTAAATCACTGTATTATGTGAACATAGAATTTTACTTTGCCTCTTCCTTGAAGAGGTAATGCAAAATATTCACTTGAGATGAATAAGCAAAAAAGAAAAAAATAAATATACAAAACCCAAGAATTAGTAAATAACAATATGTATAGGTGAAATATATTTCAGAAATGACAATACACTTAAATGAGCAGAGCACTAACTTGATTAAAAACAAGAATCATCTATTGACACTGATAATATTTTACAAAATGCCCCACTATCTATTCCATTATTTGTTTCTTAATGAAATCCATGGGAAGAATTTGTACAAATAAGCAACAACTTAAGAAAACACTGATTTCCTTCCCGTCTTTAAAGGTTTATCATCCTAGTTCCATTGAAATCAATTGATCAAATGTAGGGTTTTTTTTTAATATCAATTGATATACACATTGATATTTTACTTTTAAAGACAACCATTCAAATACTTTCTTATATGCCTTGTTTGTCAATGTAACTTTCCACTTATTTTTAATATATTAAAATTCAAATATACTTTTTATATCCAAATCTGGATTTCATATGACTATTTGATCAAAATAAATACAGTACAATTAAATTTTAAAAATGGTTTGAAAGAGGAGTGTGAAATGTCCACCTTCCATGCAATATTATATATAATAAAGTGAAAAAGAAGCAATTTTCACTTCTTAATAAACTAATGTAGAAAATAATTGTATTCATAATCTGGAATTTCAATTTTACCAAAATAACATAATATTCTTTAAAACCTGCTCAATATGGATTCAACAGATACTGTACGGAAAGTTGTTGTTATTAATATCCCAGTGGCATTTATATAGATAAATTTGTGCACTTTTGAGTAAGTCTTCGCTCTAGGAGATTTAGTTCACCAATGATAATATCCTCAATGTTAAATTATTAATAAGCAGATACTAAGAATTCAAATCAGGAGGTCAAGTGATTAAATTACTTTTATTGTTATAATACCTAGATATATCGTCGTCATCATCATCATCATCATTAATTTTTTGGCTATTTTGGAAAAGTGCAATTGTTACTTTTGTTTTGGCCACACTGGTTGCTTAAGTGACCGAATCTCCACAAAAAAAAAAAAAAAGAGAGAGAGAGAGAGAAAGGGAAAAAAAACAATTCCAACTACATTTGATCCTTCCAACCACTGCAGCAAGAAATCTGTCACTACTCCCAAGCAAAACAATAGCAAACCTAAAACAGAAAGGCTATTATTTATAGCCATCAAGATACAGTATGGCACCATATGGTGGGATTTATTAAATTCTTTCCTTTCTCATGCGGGGCAAATAGGGCTGCATACAATTCCCTTCTCCTTTCGTTTACATCAGGGACCCCAAACCTGCTCATCTTACCCAGAGATCGCATTCCTAACTTCAGGAGGAGTCCTTGAGGGTAAGACAAAAAAGATGTTTAACCCTAAGATCTTTCCCCACTCCCACTCTTGCTCAGCACCCTTGTGCACCCCAGCCTCTGTGCACTCCAAATATTTCTAAATGAATTACTAATCATCATTTTTGGGGCTCGATCCCTACCCCCACCCCGGGGGTATGTTGTCAAAACATTACTCTAGTCTAGCCTTTGGAAGCTGTGTGTTTCAGGGGTGACATTTACCGGGTGTAAGGGTTCTGTAAGGTTAAGAAGCATCAAACCTATAATAGCCTCACTTCCTCTTCATTTTGTTTCTCTTTGTGTGGTGGACGAGGGCAAGGAAGGTCTGCCAATCACAAGCACTTCTTTTTCTTGTTCCATAAAGACTAGGTAGTCACAGCAACAGTGCGGTGACAGCTTGGTATCCATTTAGAACCCCAGGGGGTCCTAATAGGATTGAGGCAAAGATCAAGTGAATGGTTTCCTATCGGAGATTCGTAATAACTCTGCGCCGTTCGCATAGCCATGGCAATATTGGCTGTTATGAGGTGGCTTTCTCACCAGAGAAAAGACCTGCCTTGTAGCACAGAAGGCTGTATTTGGGGAAAGGAGGGGTGTGGGTGGGTGGGTGGGGGAGAGAAAGAGACAAAACAACACAAAACACAATCAAACACCGGCCAGGATAAACTGATCTGGTTTCCTGCACCCCAGCATATACACTCACTCACGCACATACAGACACACAACCTCTGAATGTGTCATTTCCTTTCATTAATTCATTCATTTGACCAGATCAAAGTCAATACTTTGTTTATGGAGAACAAAGGAGCTCCCATTTGGTATTCTGCTGCTGAAGCCATCAGATTCCAAAGTTTGCTCGTCTTTCTGAAATCTGGCAGCAGGGGCAGGATCTACTGCCTCTACCAGGGCAAGTGACTCAAGCAAAACGACCAGATAATTTCCACACAAAACAAAAATTTACCATGATAAAGGAAGAGGGGGGGCGATTGGATGTGTTATGAATTGGAGAAGGGAGAGGAGGATTAAGGGGACGAGGAATGTTTTGCTCCAGACTGAAGTTAAGAATGAGCTGAACTGAGTAAATTGCTGATGTGCAGGAGGAAAATAGAGCTGATTAAAACAAGGAGGGAAAGGGGAGTGAGAATATAAGTAATGAAGCTTCAGAGGGAATGACTGGTTAAAATGTATATGCTAGCCATTTTTGAACCCTCTGTTCAGCAATATCAATGCTGCTAAAAAAAAACAACAAAATTCAACTTCTCTGTTGTATGGGGTGGGGTTAAGGGAGGGGTAAGAGCCTCCTAATGCTTGGAGGTTTGCCAGAATACATCTTGCATGGCTTTAGAAGTGCCTGTATAATATTTTGATTTGGAAAGACGTTTGGTGGTTGAGGCTAGTTCAATTTTTAATTAAAATTATTATTATTACTACTCTGGTTGGGTGATTGCGATTAGAATGTGGTTTATGACTATGAGCTACTTGAATGTTGGATGATACATTGTACGCACATGAAGACAATCTTTTTAATAATATGAGACTGAGCTTATGTAAGCTTATTCATTTATAACCAACTTTATACGTTTATTTATTTATGCTAATCAACACTTCTAGTTTATCCCCTATTTTGTGTGTTGGGGACAAGAATTTTGTAACATAGAGACACACAGATGGGTGTGTGTCTTGGATTGTGTGTGTACACATATACAAATGCATGCACATGTGTGTGCACAGACACACAAACACACGCATGCATAGATTACTTAATACATGCAAACTGTACTAAATTACAGCCCACTTCCCAACTGAGTTAGGCTACTAACCAAAAGCCAAGGCAAATCAGAAGTTCTGGAAAGAAAAAAGGGAAAATAATATCATTATTAAAGCAAAAGAATCAAGAGTTTGCCCTTATACGATAACCCTGTGTATTTCCCAGAACATGTGATTGGCTGGACTTGAGGATGATCTTTTTGATTTGCTTTTGTTTTGTCTTGGTAAAAAGAGTAAGAAACAAGTCCACAACTTTTATATAAGATCAGAATATTATCAGGAGAGCAACGTGGATCAAATCCTTAGCAGCTAACCCAATACAAATTTAGAAACATTACAATATTAAAACATTCTAGGTATAATCATATATAAATGGTAGAAGTTGCTTTCTTTTCTAAATTTTGCAAAACTTTTTTTAAAAACTGTACAAAATATGTCCTGTATAGATAAGAGCAGGCAGAAAAATACATATATTCAGAAAAAAGACTTGGTAGGAGAAATCTACAAGAACGTACGCATATCGGATATGTGTGTTTAATTAAAAAAGAAAGAAATTTGATATCCTGAGGTTGAGGGCAGAACCATTTCCGCCATTACTTTTTAAATCAATCTGATGAAAAGGTTACAAATATACATTAATTAGTTTAATCTTTAAAGATTGATTTTAATCTTTACAGTTATTTAAAGGTTACAATATTATAGCTAGTGGCAAACAGTAAGCTTTATTGAATTCGGTTGAACATCCTTCCATTAGAATTATACCATTATAATCAGGTAGCCTAAGAAATTGCAAAAAGATTATTTTTCATTTAAGCATTAAACTATGGTGAACAAAGTATTCATAATTTTCTCTTTTTTTTTTCTAACATTTAACTTTTTCATTGGGGATGACATCAGCAACATGTCTCAAAGGTACTTTTTCTAAAAGGCAGCTTTTTTAAGGAAAAAAACCCCAAAAAGTCCAGTTGCCTTTTGAAAAAAAGGATGTTTGGGACAACTGTGATCTGGATGATTGAGAATCTCCATAAACATCAGCAACATGCATCTAGTGTGAATGGTAGCATCACTTGAGTTTTGTTACTTGTGTTGTCTAATATGCATTGTATAGATATGCACTGAATTAGATGTTTCCCAAATCCCTTGTCAAGAAAATTCAGCAGCTATAGGCAGGACTAAGATTCCTAATTTAAGTTCAAACATTCTGCTACGTCAGTAGAACCATGGTTCTACCTATGTGGCTTATAAAAGAAATCTCTGTAATTTTTAGTGTGAGTTAGTAATTCATCATACATAGCCCAACCCTCGTGCATTGATGCAGCATGGATATCCTAGAACAGGGCTGTCAAACTATGGGCTGGATGCATTACATGCTGGCCACATCCACGCCGGTTTAGTGAAGGGGGGAAAACTCCTGATACATCATGTGACGTTGCTGTGACAACATGAATTTGACCCACCCCTCCCCTAGAACTTCATTGCAGCATGTGAAAAAATGCCCAGAAGACTAAAGTCAAAATGGAATCCTAATGCATATATTAAGTTGTAACCTTCTTATGTTCTACCAGTAACCACCAGATAAATTTTCTGTCTTTTATTTCTAGTGTTCTGGCAAGTATGTCTTGTAGTTAAAATTAGGTAAATTCCCTTTTCCCTCATACCTCAAGGTGTTTCATCATATAAACAACTGCTTTATACTAGACTAGAGATTTGAAATGACAGATAAAGGTCAGGCCCCTTGTGCTCCAATAATAATTGCATAATAACTAGAAAATGTATAGACAGCAGCCATTTTAGTGATCAGCTTCAGTCTGCTGTTCCACAATTTTATTATATAATTTATGGAACAAGGACATGACAGATTCAAGTGATAGATGAAGAGTGAACTTATAAATGAGTGATCCTACATTCTGTTGGCTATAAATAAGTACATTAGTTATATTCTACTTATAATTAAGCTAAATGAAAGTTGGAATCTTCTTAACATTTCAGAATACATACATAAAAACAAAGAAAGGTACAAATAAATAAAATCCTAAAGTCCAGATCAAATCAAATTGTAGTTAGTGTGTATCTAACTATAAAATGAATACAATAAATAGTAAGCATTTCATCTTGGATGATGGAGCCTTCTGAATTACATTGCCAGATACTCTAGTGTTCAACTTTTAGGACAGGCAGGAAAAAAAATATTTTTATGACCTATTCCTTTATCTTTTCCCAATTTTCTTCCTAATGCTTTGTTTCATCTTTTGTCTTAGCAGAACAATGATATGAAAAGACAAAGAGTTGTATTTGGATCACCTGGCAGGTTCACACTTCAAAAAGGAATTATCCTGTAGCTTTGGGATTCTTTTAAAATTGTATAATATAATCTTTGGTTCTCTTTTTCATCTCTGTTGTTCCTTGGCAAATGAACAACCACTTAATAGCCTGTTGGGGAGTAAACAAATAACTATCCTATGAAACAAAATTAGTGATTTGAATTGTCAAACCCTTATATGGGCATCTGACAATCATATTTCATGTCCAGTGCACTAAATCTATTTCTGACATGTAAGATAAAATTGGATATCACCTTGCAGTGCATTGTTATGTATATTTTGTTAGAATGTAGATCCCAGTGATTTATTTCCATATTAGCGTGCACAAACATACAACAGAACTGAGCAAAGAAGGCGGGGGGCTAAGATTTTTTTTCCCCATAAGAGAAAAGGAGTAAAAGCGAAGAAGCAGTGAAGGTTATTTAAGCTGTATAACTGGCTAATAAAAATCCAGATATTGAAATATACAAATTCTAAGAGGAGATGCAGAATTAGTCAAATATATTCTACTCTGAAAGCAATTTTACATAGAACCTTCATACACAACATATGGGTATGTCAGGATAGTCTTCCATCACTATATTAATTAAGCCACAACTGGTCCAGGAAATAGTGGTGCATAATGATGGGGATCCCTAGATTTATCCATGTTACATCTCTGCTAGGTAAGCTACACTGGCCCTGGTTTCCTTCTGGGTGCAATTCAAGGTGTTGGTTATTACTTTTAAAGCCCTATATGGCATAGAGCTAGAGGCAATTCTCTTTAAGCACATCTACCTGTTATACCAGATTAGATAGGGAAGGCAAACTCCTTAATAATCCCTTCCCTTAAAGATTGTCATCTTTTGGAATCTAGGAAGTGTGCCTTTTCCGCCTTGTGGAACATCCTATGATTAGACTTACAGAGTCGAAGGAACCTTGTATGTCTAGTCCAGAAGACCCTACACCATTTCTGAAAGATGGCTGTCCATCCTCTTCTTGAAAGCTTCCAGTGATGAAGCTCCCACAACGTCTGAAGGCAAGCTTTTCCATTGGTTAATTGCCCTCACTGTCAAAAAAATTTCTCCTTATTTCTAGTTCAATCTCTCCTTGTTCAGTTTCCATCCATTATTCCTTGTGTGGCCTTTGGGTGCTTTAGAAAATAGCTTGACCCCCTCCTCTCTATGGTAGCCCCTCAAATATTAGAAGACTGCTATCCTGTCACCCCGATCCTTCTCTTCACTAGACTAGCCATACTCAGTTCCTTCTTCTACTCTCCCAGTCTTCTGAAAAATACTTAAGAGCTGTTTTTCCCCCATAAGCCCTGGGATAGGGTAAAACTGTGGAGAGTTTTTGTAGTACTTGTTCATGTTTATTATGGTGCCAGATATTTACTATTTGTAGTTTTAATAGATATACATAAATATTATTTGTACAATGAAGCTGTTTCAACTGTTGATTGGAAGCCACCAAGAGTGGCTTCCAACAATTAACACACTAAGTACCATACAAACTGAGGGGCCCATCACCTGACATTATATTATCCCACATTTTATCTCGTCTAGCCAAATTGGTAAAATACAGGAATGATTTATAGTTGCCTTCTCCTGTGCATCCTGAAATGATGCCTTTGTCAATGTCATCACAGTTTGCCTCCAGCATTTTCCTATATTGCTGTTACCTGATACAGGTACCCATTGTACTAATTGGGCAGCTGGATAGCTTTTATGCCTTGGGTGACCTGATGGGAATGTATACCTTTAACATATACTCCCAGTGTTTTTGGCTTATCTTTCCCAGAATGCTCTTTCCAACTAAGCGGCATCAAAGACCAAAAAGCACAGGGTTTTCAGCCACTTGTGTTTGACAGAACACTGTCTGACAGAAGGGACAGCAAAATACTGTATGTCATAAAATCTTGGAGTAGGCTTAAACTGGAAGTAAAGTTTTAGAGAAAAGATGGGGGAAAAGATATATTAAAATTGCAAAATGTCTATGGAGATTCTCGACCATCCAGGTCATGGTTGTCCCAAAGGTGTTTGTTCCAAAAGGCAACTGGATTTTTTTGATTTTTTTTCTTTGAAAACATTTTGCTTCTCATCCAAGATACATCAGAACTGAAGATGTCTTGAATGAGAAGTGAAACATTGTCAAAGATTTAAAAAAATCAAGAAAGTCCAGTTGCCTTTTGGAAAAAGCATCATTGGGACATTAACATCCAAAATCTTTCTTTCCCCATCTCTGTGTGTAGCCAATAAAATACTTTCTGGATACCACTTGTATTTTTTGATTTGTCATCATCATCATTTGCCTAACTCTGTTCTTGATATTTTATCATTTAGAGTTCAACAAACTGAACCCTTATACTGTCTAGTACGCAAGTTGAATTGAAAGTTTGAATTAGAGCAATTAAGGACCAAGAACTATAATAGTGTGACCAACTTGGCACTGATCATAAATGGTTTCTATTGATTGGATTTTGAGTAACTTTTCTGTGGACAGACATAATGATTTTCAGCAATGGGAAGCTGGATTCTTATTGTAAACATAGCATAGTGGGAACTTGCATATTTATAGAGAGGAAATAAAAAAGATCTCTTTGAACAGTTGTGCACATTAAAGGCTATATTGGTAGTTTTTTTTTATTCCTCAGTAGTCCTTTTTTGAAAAAAAAAATTTTTTTAGAACATTCCAAACTCTGTTGAAAATATTAGATTTGGGAACTATTAATAAAGCATGCATTCAAGGTTGAACGTCAGCAGTCTTGGGAACTGTATTATGCAATACTTCTGAAATGTCAGAATGTTGGTATGTATCAGCGGGGAGAAAAAGGAAGTAAAAATGGAGGGGGAAAGGATGGTGTGTTCAAATACAAACACTTTCTGACTCTCTGAGTTTTAATCTTTGTGGGTCTCCGCTTCCAGTTAATAAGTTAGAGATGAGATTTGCCCTTTGTCACCCTTCTAACTCATTAGTGATCTTTGAATCCATATGAACATCACACAAAATGTCTTGATACCTACTCAGAATTCAATCTGCAAAAACCAAAACATAAGTCCCTAACCGCCTTGATGCTTTGTGTGTGTGTGTGTGTGTGTGTGTGAAGGGGGGGAAAGGGGGAGAGAGAGAGAGACAGAGAGGGAGGAAGAGGGAGAGGGAGAGAGAGAGAGAGATTGAGATTTTGGAGTCATGGTTAATGCACCAGACTACAAACCAGGAGATCATGAGTTGGTGAGTTGTTTGGCTAGTTACCCTATCTTAATCCTAAGAAAGAGGGAAGGGGAAAACCACTTCTGAAATATTCCCAAGAAAACTGCAGGGGCATGCCCACATCAAGGAAGCAATGTTTTATACACACACTGACTTCCAGGAACCAATGTTTTATAAAGACACAGACATACACATACGCACACACATACATAAACCACACATACAGTACATACACACACACCTCTATGAGCTTTTTATATCACCATGTTATTTCTGGGTTCCCTTTACAGCGAGGGACAAAATATAGCAGTCTAAGGATAAATCAAGTTTAACATGCTAAGCATTTTTTAACTGTGTCTCCGTCCAAACACAAGAAAAAACAACAACACAAAGCAATGGAAATTCTCAAAAATACATTCCTGTACCCATACTTTTCTGCATCTGCTGAATCTGCTGGCCCAGTACTGTTCTTTCTAAAGGGACTTTTGATACTCACATCAATAATTCCTTTAAGCAACTCCTCCGGCAAACCAAATGTTATCTTTTTTTCCTGCACTCAAGCTTGATCAGATGGAGATGGAGACTCAGCAGACCACAGGCAAGCCCGCCCCATTTAAAAGTCCAATGGCCGAAGCCCAGACATCATTCACTGGGAACACAAAATGGGGGAGCCCATTCTGCATGGAGGTATCAATGCTTTTGAATCCTTCCTTTTTCTGCTTTCACAGCTGCATGCATGAGCCTTTTCTTCTGTCAGGCTTTTTCAATCTGATAGAATTTTAATAGTTTTGTAAAGATTTAAAACATTTATGCATTTTCTGATTTTAGGATAGCTTCTCTCTCTCTCTCTCTCATCAGCAAAATTACTTTTGGACACCAGGTTGTGTGAAACATTTTTTCTGGTGAATCTATTCATTTTTAGTGCTTGAACACAATTATATAGCTTCCCATTCACCAAAGGAACTTGGAGTGGTACATGGAGGTAACAACATCAAACAAATCAAATGAATCAAAGAACAGCCAAGTTGAAGCCCCTAAAATATGTAACTGCCAGCATATTGCAGACACCTCCACTAAAATGCTCTTTAATTTACTTACTTGTATTCTGCCTTTATTATTTTTACAAATGAGGCAGAAAATATATCCAACACACTTTCCTCCTTCTATTTTCCCCACAATAGCAACTCTGTGAGGTGAGTTGGGCTGAAAGAGAGTGATTGTCACTCTCAAAGTCACCAAACTGGCTTTTATGGCAAAGTGGGAACTTGGACTTACTGCCTCCTGTTTTCTAGCCTGATGCCATGACCACTAGACCAAATTCTTTCTAGTCCCCCAGAGGTAAAAAGAAATCTACGTGGCCTTCTAGGAAGTGAGGAGGATAATATTGAGGAGAGAAGTTATTTGTAAAAGAGATGCCATGATAGAGAAGGCCCAATTCCTACTGCCCACTTGAATGACACTATTTCACCAAATAGGATCTGGCCAATCTAGCTTGCATTGCTCATGGCCAGGCTAGTGGAAAAAAAAGAACAGGAATCAGAAAAAAAAAAGAATTTGCAATTTTAATGACTTCTTGAGCTAAATCCAAAAACTTGCAGTCCTAAAGAGCAATAATAAAAGCATTTGTCAAGTCCTTCTCATCCCTGGTACTAACATTCCTGAACATTGTAAGCTGAGTCATCATTTATTTTACAGTATAATCAGGATGTCCAAGAATTGGAATAACTTCTTTATTGCATCAGGGTTTCAGATGACCCAGAGGCTTTAAAACTAGATTAGAAGCTATTATTGGCATCTTTATAAAACATATTCATATTAGCAGCCTTTATGTGCAGAAATCTGAAGGGAAATTCACTTAATTATACAGTGCAGGCTTCAGATTTATTGTCAGCAGCAAAGAGTTTGCTAAGAAATGTTTAGTAGGAGCACAGTCTGATTAGCAGGTTCACTGCAAACATCCTTCCCCTCTTTCTTCTTATTCATAACTAATCATAGAGTATCATCATTTTTGCTGCCAAAGCCAAATTCTGTCAGCATTTCCCTGATAGGGGCTTCTAATTCCTTTCTTTTTTAAAAAAAAACCTTCATGGCCATTATAATTGTATCTTAAGCTAAAACAACCTTGATTCTACAGACATGACTAGCTAAGAAGTCGCACTTATCATGTATTGCGACCAACATACATAGATCCAGGGGTGGGATTCTACCAGTTCAGACTGGTTCGGGCAAACCAGATGTTAAATTTGCATCTGGTTCGCCGAATGTATTTGAACCAACCGGTTAGTGCTGCCCATCCCTCCCCTCCCCTCCCCTCCCCTCCCCTCCCAGGGAGTCTCCACATGGCCCATTTTTGATGCAGATAAGTGCAGGGTCTGTGCGGAGGCTCTGGGAGAGATTTGACTTGGGGCATTTGAAGGAATGCAATAACTCTAAACTGATGACATGCTTAACTCTGCCCCCAGCTCTGCTTGCTCTTCTCCTACATAGATGGTTTTAGCGGTCATATTGGCTTACAGGGTTCTGAATTAATTGTAATTGTTATAATGTTTTTATTTTTTACTGCATCTTGGTAAAGGTACAAAACAAATATTGTTAATATCAATACATCATTAAGTCCCTTTTACATCTTCCAATCAATATGTGGACAGTAGGGTTTTAACTTTGTTGCCAATCTAATATTTCCAAAGTTCTATTGGATTGGCCAATAAATTATGTAAATTATATAAGTAGATTATGACTACATAGGAATTCTTGGCTTCTTAGCAATAAATCAAAGGCAAAGAGGGGAAACCAGATAAATAGATGAAGAATGTATATAGCTTGTTTAACACTTACATGAACATGATGGATCCAAACTAATAGCAACCACAATGTTCACTGTATGTATCTGAATGTTTAACATTCTAAGAAAGCTATGAGTATACAGAAGGTTATTTGGAAAGTGTTCAGTTTCAAAACACAACAGAATTGTGGTTTGATCAGTTTGCTTATTCTTTTCAAAGGCATTTATTCCCTATCTTTCTTTTCAGAAGCTAGTTTGGGGATGATTTCCCACACTTCAAGCAGTCTATTCCTTGGAAGGGCCAGAAGTATACAGCTATATTTTCCGAAAGACCATCTCAGCATGCTGAGAAAACCAGTGATATATGTTGTTACTTATTGGGTAAGTGCCAACAACTCCATTTAAAATGGTGCCGGGTGCAAATCTTTCTCTCATTCCTAAATTTCCTACCCACAGTGTTCCTGACTTCATGCCACTCAATAACTCAATCCCCATCTTTCAATCGCTGTCTCATTTTGGAGGTTCACACACATTCCCTCTTCTTCAAACACCCTGTTGCATACCAGAGGGTGTAATCTTATCCATTGGCAAACATCCAGGTGGCTGGGCACTGATCCTGCATATGTTAAATGATAAAGCTTAGTCTTTCTTTGCAATCCTCCAAAACGGCAACAACTAAATTTATAGACTGTAAAGCCGAGAAGGATGAAGTGGATATCATATTACATATCCTATTTGATTTATATCACACTATATATTTTTCAGGGCATTCACACACAACAAAATTAAAATATAGACACTAGAACTTATTTGTTTCTTTCTTGAACACATGGCTTGGTTGTTTTTTCCTCTCTTGGACTTGTGGAGTAAAATGTAGATTAAAAGAGTTCATGAAGAATTTTATAGCAGTTGTCCAAAGTGCTTTGGAAACTTCAGCACATTCACCTATTAAATCTCATCCTGCCACTGAAATATCCACAGAGTGATGGGAATTTTAATGGAGATTTGGTCTCTACATGAGTAGATCCTGACACAATGAGCCTTGTCTTGTTTGGCCATAAGCCTGGATGGAGTCTGGGCACCTTCTTTTTCACATCATCTTTCAAGCTGTGTACAGTACTATTATAGCTTATGCACAGACAGAATGTTCTTAATTGTGATGTATTTAGTTTCTCAGAAATGTCCAGGAAGGAGCTTTTTATTGTAAAGGCATCCTCTTTGCTGTAAATGTTTAAATTAGTTTTCCCTCCCATTGTGTCTCTGTGTCTGTGTATGTAAAGACAGAGAGAGTGAAATTAATATTACGGGTTTTTTTTGGCCAAATCCATGTATATTTAAATTTGACATTGAAACCAAACTAGATGAGGCAAGCACATTGATCAAAAGCATATATGACATTGATTAGATGAATTAATTAAGATGCACTTAAAAATATTAGGGTTATAGAAAATGCAGCCATAAAGAAGTCTGAACAGCCTAGAAACATGGTTTATTCAATTCTCATTTAGCCTCTATTGAACTCCTCACAAAAATTGTTTCTCAAAAGCTGTTTTTTGCAATTTGATATTTTCATTGGCAAAATATTTTTCCAAAGCAGTTTTTCTCTTGGGACTGATGGACAAACATTTTTTTTTTGGGGGGGGGGAGTCATGGAATTTGTTTTTATACATGATAATTATTGTATGCACAAAGATGGAAAGATTTGGCAATATCTACAGTGGAGGAGTGGTTGGTGAAGCTGGTGGAGCTTGCTGAGATGGCCAGATCAAATTGTTTGATCAGAGTAAAAGACAACTACATGTATTGCTGACTGGAAACCCCTCATGGACTTTTTGTGTAAAAAAGAAAAAATGAACTCATGATTTATGGTTTTGATGATAGAAAAAAAGAGAGTCATGATGTAACTTTAAAGAAAGAGGTAAAGTTATAATTGTACTTACAACTACTGTAAAGATCAGAAGCCACTTCTTTCTACCCTTTCTTTTTCTTTTGCACTTTTTAAGTTTTTCTTTAATTTCTTTTTTTCTTCTTAAAGCCCATGTCACACTGAACCAACGGATGCAAAGAGGATGTAAAACGGACAAAAAAGCTTGCCATCCGTTGGAAAACGCGATGTACTCACTGCCTCCGTTTTGCTTCTTCTCTATCCGTCCAGCATCCGTCTATTGATGTTTCATCTGCTCAGAAAGTTTTGGGCTGCCCAAAACTTTTGCGCAGAAAATGTATCCAATGCGTCCATTCTGCATCCGCTACGCCTCTGTTCTGCATCCGTTACGCATCCGCTATATCTGCTAGGCATCCGCTACGCATCTGCGCAACTCGCATCCGCTTGGACGCAGGGAGGAAGCGGAACAGACGCAGAATGGATGCAGAATGGATGCAGCATGGAAACAAAGCATTTAAAACAGAAAAAACGTTCGCAGAGGGGACCTATCTCGGATATTAAGGATGCCTAGAGGATGCCTAGAGGATGCCAAGAGGATGCCTAGCGGAAAACCTATATTTCTTAGAAAAAGGGGAGAAACTCATCTGCATCTCACTTTCAGAACAGCAGCCCAGCAGTGCAGACCTCTGCAGCCTTCATCTGACTCTTCCTCTTCCACAGCATCCAGTCATGTCCACCGTGGATTGTGATAAAGTCCTTTCGGCAGCCACCATCGTTCTGCAACAGTGCGAAGCCATCTGCAGGCTCTGTGAACTCTACTGTGAGAAGAAAAAGAGGCAGCCAAAAATAGTCTGGGTCCGAAGATGGTTCACCAGAAGAGCAGAGGACGGACTGTACAGCAAGCTGATGATGGAGCTCAGGAACAGAGATACTCGGGCGTTCCAGAACTTCATGAGGATGCCTCCAGCCATGTTTGACAAAGTTGTGCAGCGGCTGACACCCAGGTTGACCAAGGTAAACACCAGCTTCCGGCCCAGCCTGGAACCTGGGCTCAAGGTGGCACTCATTCTGCGCCACCTGGCCTCAGGGACCACCTACAGGAGCATGCAGTATGGCTGGAGGGTGCCATCCAACACCATCAGCATTGTGGTCAGAGAAGTGGTGCAGGCCATCATCAAAGAATACAAGGAGGAGCTCCTCCAGTACCCCTCCACTGAAGAAGGATGGAAAAAAGTTGTAGAGCAGTGGGATCAGAAGTGGAACTTCCCCCACACCGTTGGAGCCATAGATGGCAAGCACGTGGCCTGCAAATCTCCACCCAACTCAGGGTCCACTTATTTCAACTTCAAGGGCTTCTTCAGCATCATCCTCTTCGCCATGGTCGATGCTGACTACAAGTTCATGTACATCGATGCTTCAAGCAACGGCTCATCTTCAGATGCCCAGGTATACAACGCCAGTGTCCTCAAGGAGGGACTGGAACGCAACCTCATCGTGGGCTTCCCAGATCCAGACCCGCTGCCCAACGACACGCAAGATGTGCCCTACTTCATCATGGGAGATGACGCCTTCTCCCTCACAACCTACCTCATGAAGCCATACACCTCCAGATGCCTCACCCGTAAAGAGAGGATCTTCAACTACAGGCTGTCCAGGGCAAGGCGGGTGGTGGACAATGCCTTTGCCATCCTGGCCAACAGGTTCCAGGTACTTCTCACCACCATGCAGCATAGCCCAGAGACCGGGAGGAGGATCATGGAAGCTTGCTGCATCCTGCACAATATCATGCGCACCCGCTACCCAGTGTTACAGGACAGGCTTGTGGACCATCAGCAAGGCAATGGGGACATGGAGCCTGGGGAATGGAGGCAAGGGCGAAACCTGATAGACACTGAGGATGTGCAAGGCCCCAACAGAGCCTCACGTGTAGGGAAGAAGCAGCACAACCTCCTGAGATGCTGGTGCAACTCCCCAGCTGGAGCAGTGGAGTGGCAAGACAGGATGGTAGATGCTTAATGGATGCTTCCTTCAGCCTGTCTCATCACACGGATGAGATTGGGCCATGTATGTTGGGTGGGCCTACAATGAACAGGGCTTTTAATAAAGAGTTGTGTTTGTGTTGACATGTGTGGATGAATGATTACATTATTATTGATAATAAGGGGCCATAGGTGTGGCACCTGGGAGGGTGGACCATACAGTCCCACTATGCTTGCACTGGAGGTTTATCTATCCCACAGCTATTACCCATCCCAAAGGTATCCCTGCTCATTCCTCAGGTATCCTGCCCACCCCACTGCTATCTTAACCCATCTCACAAGCATGCAAAGGCTTAAACCATTTCTAAAAGTTTCCACCAAGACTTTATTAAAAAAAAGAAATGAAGCAAGTGTGTGAATCATAAATAGACTTTATTAACAAGAAGTTATAAAACAAAAATGAGTCTCTGGCACTCCTCTTGATCGCTCAGTCTCAGGGGTGAAGGGTCCAGGTGCTGTGGAGGTGGCTGGTGCTGGAGTGCTTGTCATCAGCTCCTCCAGAAGCAGAAGCAGTAGAAGCCCCAGCCCCAGAATAGTGAGCCCGTGCTGCAGAAGCCCCAGGAGAACCAGAGTGAGGGCCAGGGGGTGGGATGGTAGCCCTGTCCCTCTTGCCAGGGCTGGCAGCAGATGGCTGAGGCTTGCTGTGCTTCCACATGGTTGTGGGGTTGCTGGCTGGCAGGGAGGCTGGCAGGAGCCAAGGATGGCAGGAAGGCTGGCAGGGAGGCAGGCACCAAGGTTGGCAGGCAGACAGACAGCAAGGCTGGCAGGCAGGCTGGCAGGCAGGCTGGCAGGCAGGCAGGCACCAAGGCTGGCAGGAAGGCTGGCAGGAAGGCAGACACCAAGACTTGCAGGGAGGCAGGCACCAAGGCTGGCAGGAAGGCTGGCACCAAGGCAGGCACCAAGGCTGGCAGGGAGGCAGGCACCAAGGCTGGCAGGCAGAAATGAACCAAGGCTGGCAGGAAGGCAGGCAGCAAGGCTGGCAGCAAGGCTTGCAGGCAGACATGCAGGCAGGGCAGGCAAGGCAGCCAATCCGTCCGGCAGCAGGTCTTTCCTCTGAATGGCGACCTGCTTCCGAGCTGCTTCCGTTATATCCGTGGGGCTGACGCAATGCATCCTCCCCGCATGCGCAATTAACGCCAGGCATCCATTACGCTTCCTCTGTGCATCCGCTGTGCATGCGCTTCATCCTCTAGGCTTCCTCTCTGCACCCGCTCTTTCCGTTCCGCGTCCACTTTGCTGCGCCCCCCCGGAAGCCTAGCGGACGTGCCATCCGCTCCCATCCGCTTCCATCCACTGGGCTTCCATTCTGCATCCGCTTTGCATCCGTCCTGCGTCCTCCCCGTGTCCGTGTTATCCGCTCTGGTTATGCAAATTTTTGCCCCCTTTGAGAGCAGATAACAACGGATGGAACATTTTGCTCATCCGCTGTGTCCTTTTTGCATCCGTTGGGCAGTGTGACATGGGCTTTACTCTATAATAGGTTGTATTATGCTCTATAATAGGTTGTATGTATGTAGCTTTTACCTTTGTTTTTAACCTTTTAATAATATTATATACTTATAAAGATGTTTCAAAAGCAACATTAGGATTGGAAAATGCTTTTTTTTTCTTTTTAAGTTTATTCCAAGTTATGGCAATGGTTAAAGTTATGACAGTGCTGCCCCTCAGTTATGTGTTCACTGCTATAACCAGCAAATATTATTCTTTGCCAGATCTGTTTTTCTTTTCTTTGGAGAGGAAAAGATTCCAAGATAGTAACTGGGAACACAGTGGGGAATATACTGGCCTGATTACATAGTGTGCTTGATGATGGCCTCTTGTTTTCAATATGTATTCATCATTGTGTGCCTGCTTATTCTCTTATAATCCTTCTTCTCTCATACATATGAACATTAATTCCCTTCTTGCTAATTATCCTAGTGCCAAGGTAAGCATTCCAAAGGATGGGAAAGAGATTAGGAGGCAAATGAAAGCAAAAAGTCTGAAACAGAGTAATCTTGTCAGTTCTGAGCTGAAAAGCAGTCACCACCATCTGATATTCCATCTAAGCTTTGTTTAGCAACAGACTTGCTGGTCCCAATTGTAGCTATTAAACAAGGACTACCTGCAGAATGGGACAATTCAGATGTAACAGATGTAACAGATAATCAGAGTTGGAAGGGACCTTGAAGGTTATGTAGTCCAACCCCTGCGCAAGCAGGAAGCCCTACACCATTTCTGACAGACGGGAATCCAATATCTTCTTGAAAGTCTCAGGTGATGGTGCTCCCACAACTTCTGAGGGCAAAGCTGTTGCATTGGTTGATTGTCCTCACTGTCAGAAACTTTCTCCTTATTTCCAGGTTAAATCTCTCCTTGTTCAGTTTCCATCCATTATTCCTTGTCTGGCCTTTGGGTGCTTTAGAAAATAGCTTGACCCCTTCCTCCCTGTGGCAGCCCCTCAAATATTGAAAGACTGCTATCATGTCTCTCCTGGTCCTTCTCTTCACTAGACTAGCCATGCCCAGTTTCTGTAGCCATTCTTCATACGTTTCAGTCTCCAGTCCCCTAATCATCCTGGTTGCTCTTCTCTGCACTTTTTCTATAGTCTCAACATCTTTTTTATAGTGTGGTGAACAAAACTGGATGCAGTATTCTAGGTGTGGTCTTATAAGACTTTATTGAGTGATATTAGTACCTCACTTGATCTTGATTGTATCCCTCTGTTATGCAATTTAGGAATGCATTAGCTTTTTTGGCTGCTGCGGCAAAAATTCACCAACTTCACCCAGAAACAATGGCTGCATAACAAATATAATTTCTATTTTAGGATTCATCAGTTAATTAGTAATATGGCTAATCAGTGGTATCTTCAGGAGGGTCAAATGAGGGATAATGACACATTTTTCCAAAAGGGGCAGCCTTGTGGTCTGATGGCCTGATACTCTTATTTTGATGAAAATACCAGAAGCTTCTGAATACTCAAATTTGCAGTAAAACATGTTGCCAATTTTTTTTAATGAAAGCTAACATTTGTTTGTGTCTCTGTATGAAATATGCATATTTGTTAGGTTTTTATTTCCTGACTTTCTTTCAGGAGCAAAAGGTAGCATATGTAGCATCTTTTCCTCAAAAAAACAAACTAACAACTCTCCTCCAAGGTAGGATGGGCTAAAAAATAGAAACTGAGCCAAGGTCACCTACCAGTAATGAAATTTTATGCCTGAGAATGAAATGGAATATTTATTTTCATACCGAATTCAATAATCTTTATGTTCTGCATAGCCAAGAAATTATGTCTATTTGACCATGGCTTTTTATAAAGCTTAATTTGTGAAGCCCGTTCACCAATAAACCTTTTGCTTTAAATGTCTAAGCTGAAGCACTTCGAGGATTCTATTTGTTCAGGAGTTGGGTTTGCAGGGACGGCTCTGTGTTTTGGATTAATTATATTTGGCTCGACTACAATTATTCAGCCATTTCTATGATAGCATGCTATGAAATTACAAACAAAAGCTGTAATTTGACCTTCAAGGAGACACATGTCTCTGGTTTGAGGGGATGAGAAGTAGAGTCACATGTTTTGTATGGCTGTACCAGTTTTAAACCTTGTGTATTAGATAACCAAAACCAAATATGAGTCTCCAGAATCACTTTTTTCAGAATGTCGTAAATCATCAGGTTGGAATCTTGAAAATCTTCTGATCCAACTCCCTGGATAGGAAGCTTCAGACCATTCCAGGCAAATAACTGCCCAACCTTTGTTTGTAAACCTCCAGGGAAGAAGCACCTGTAACTCCCTGTAGCAAGTTATTCCATTGTTTAATCATTGTCACGGTCAGAAAATTTTCCTTATTTTGAGTTTGGATCTCTGTTCCTCTTTAAAACGTCCACCAATTGGTTCTATCCCTACCCACAGGAGCTATGAAAAACAAATCCACAGTCTTCTCCCTGCTATAGTCTGGGAAGACTGCTATCATTGATTCTGTATCTATTTCAACAATGATGCACAAAATTCATATATAAGGGGACATGCACATAAAATGCATGCATATTCAAAATTGTACATCCAAAGTGCATTTATAATGGAAAATCAATTACAAAGTATGAAAAATAAACCCTGACATATATTTGCTTTGGGCTCCAGTGGGAAATGATTGTCCAGAAGTTCTTGTCTATTAATGTGCATGGAAATTCTCATAAAAAGACTGTGATTCCTTGGCCTAATTGTCTATCTATATACTTAATATACAGTGTAATTCTAGCTGTCAAGTTATTTACAAAGAGCTAATGCCACTTACTTTCACATGAATGTGCACAGGATGCAACCATATTCATGAATTCAAGTGAAACCATCTTTTGCTGTTTCACAGACATAACTATTTCAAATTATATTCTGTTTTATTTTCTCCCCAAGCTTGCATTTTAGGACATATTGAAAGGAGTCTACTTTTCTCCCTCATTCCTGCTCTCATTTTTACATACATAAAGAAACAATGACAGTGGCTGAAGAAGTGGATTCAAATATATTAGTTCATGTATTAATCCTTCACATTTTGTGATACTTCCCTAAAGATATTAAAGGTGCTGGTGTTCACCCCTCTGCAGAGTAAACCCCCCCCCTTTAAAAAAGCATGATTTATCTGTTGTCAGTTTGATGCAGTGTTCTAATATTTTCTGTTTATGCTTTTTTTTTCCTTAACAATATTTATTTGTTTCAAAAAAAAAAACAAGAAAGGGCCTGTTCGAGAGGGCAGAGCTGGCGTCATGACGATACGGCATGCAATCTTGGAGGTCTGAGATTGCTGCCGATATATTTGCTCCTGCGTGGTCCAGTCAGATCTAAAGCCCATGTCACACTGCACCAACAGATGCAAAGAGGATGTAAAATGGACAAAAAAGCTTGCCATCCGTTGGTTAACGTGATGTACTCACTGCCTCCGTTTTGCTTCCTCTCTATCCGTCCAGCATCCGTTTATTGACGTTTCATCCGCTCATAAAGTTTTGAGCTGCCCAAAACTTTTGAGCGGAAAATGTATCCAATGCATCCATTCTGCATCCTCTAGGCATACAGGGGACATCCGTTCTGCATCCATTACGCATCTGCTATATCCGCTAGGCATCCACTGTGCATCCGCACAACTCAAATCCGTTCCAGCGGTAAATGGATGCAGGGAGGAAGCGGAACGGACGCACAGCGTTAGTAGCACGGATGGAGAAAGGATGAAAGCGGATGCAGCTCATCCGCTCTGCATCCACTCTGCATCCGCTCTGCATCCTCTACACATCCGCTCTGCATCCTCTATGCATCCTCTATGCATCCTCTATACATCCGCTCTGCATCCTCTATACATCCGCTCTGCGTCCTCCCCACGTCCGTTCCTTTCCCTGTTATCCGCTCTGCTTATGCAAATTTTTGCCCCTTTTGAGAGCGGATAACAACGGATGGAACATTTTGCTTGTCCGTTGTGTCCTTTTTGCATCCGTTGGGCAGTGTGACATGGCCTTAAACCGTCCCGAAGAGATGGCGAATGTAAAGAGCACATCCTGACAATCCCAGAGATATTGCAAAGTCCCTGGTAGATCCAAGAGAAGCTCTTTTTGCCAGCGGCAAAGAGGCAGCCATTAAAGCTGCTAAAGTTGGGACAGCTCCAAAATGGAAGAGAACAGAAAGAGACAGTGTGCCGGTTTGGTGATAACCTTTTTTTATATCTTAAGATTTGAAAGGACACCTTAAAGGAAAGAAAGAATCTGTAAAAGTTTTGACAGAAGTGATTAAGCAGCAATTTTAAACAAGAATGTCAAAGTAATATTCTTTTTTCATTGCTGGATTTTTTATACATGATCTTATATTTTGAAACTGGACTGATTTCTTTTTTTTCTTGTTATTTATTCTTTTCTCCTTTTTGATTTTAAAATATTTTAAGCCAGAGATTCCCTTATAGTTATTTTTGAAATACCTTTTTTCTTTTTTAATTAATTCTTATTATATTTTGCTTGGAAAAGGAGAGGGGAAAGCGAAAGCTAAAGAAACTTTGTAACACTGCCAACTAGAGGCTTGGAAGTATCCTGTTTTTTTTACCAGGCAAAGCTGAGAAAGAACTGAGACTTTGTTTCAAGGACATTACCTGGTTGATAAGATAGAGGAAAGAGCATTGGAGAGTATTATTGCAGGTGCTCTTCTGAGTTTCTATTAGCAGCTGGTGTCTGGTGTTGAAACTTAGGAAAAGAAAAGGTGATAAGTCCTTGGAGAAGAGAGCTATAACGAGAGCCTTGAATAATTAAACAAAGTGTAGTGTGCTTTTTTTTTTCATTTTTTCTAAGCTGTGCTACACCCCCCCCCCCC
>BLBF01000032.1:13013616-13027037 GCA_015471245.1 Laticauda colubrina
CTTTTTTTTTTTTTTTTAGTCTTTTTTCTCACCTCTTTGCCTTTTTTGGGACTTTACAATTTTTCTTTTTTGTGTGTGTGTCTGTTTATGGTGTGCTTATGCCCTTTTTCTTTACTTTTGAATTTTTATTGTTATCTAATTAATCGATTGGATTAAGGTATACAAGAGCCTGAAGAATTTTTTTTCCTTTTTTCTTTTTAATTATTATTACCAAATGGTTTTTTCTTTTTTTCCACTATTTTTATTTGGAATTGTAATTGGTTATTTCACAACTGGATTAAGGTCTAGAAGAATTTAAAGAACTTGAATTTCTCAAAATGAGTAGGAAGTTAACAACTCCTGGTTCTTCAACTTCTGCTTCCTCCTTTCCACCATCTGGAGGACAACGTTCAATACAGACAATGTTAAAGAAAAAAAAAAAACAACAAGAAAAAGTGACCCTGCAGATGATTATGCAAGGAATTCAAAATATTCAAACAAGATCAGAGAATATTGAAAAGATAATAGAGAACATTGAACAAAGAACAGAGAATATTGAACAAAGAACAGAGAACATTGAACAAAGAACAGGGAAAACTGATGAAAAAGTGGAGAACATCCAACAAATGATGATGAAGTATGATGAGAGGCTCCAAGAAATTGAAGAAGAAGGCAAACAAAGAGATAAGAAGATTGAAGACATTGATAACAGATTAACTGTGGCTGAACAAGATAAAAGTGGTATGCTGAGATGGGAGATGGATAGATCAGAATTTTATCTCAGATTTCAAAACATAGAGGAAGAAAAAGGACAAAACCTAGCTGAGATAATGATAGAAATACTGGCTGAAGCTTTGGAAACAACTTGAGAGAAGATGATGGATGGAATAAATGAAGTTTATCGAGTCTTTACAAGATATGTGATGAAAAATAGTTTACCAAGAGAAGTTCACATCAGATTTACAAAGAAAGCCATTAAAATGCAAATATTGCAAGTGGCAAGAGAGAAAGCATTGAAATACAAAGATAAGGAGATTGTGGTCTTGAAACAAGCGCCCAGAAGAGTGAGAGAGATGAGAAAAGAATACCAATTCTTGACCAAATTATTACTTAAAAAAGAGGTGAATTATAGATGGATGATTCCAGAAGGTTTCATGTTCACATGGCAAGAACAGAGATATAGAATTGACTCAATTGAGAAAGCTGAATCATTTTACGCAGATTTTTTTAAAGAGGAAAAAGAGGCAGAAAAAGAAATTTCACAAATTGAATTCCAAGAGGACTGCCAAATGATGACTGGAAAAGAAGAAGGTGCAGTAGGCAGAAAGGAGGAGGCTAAAGAAAAACACAAATCAAGATCTACGAGAGCTGTTAAACCTAACTACAAAATTTAACCATGGAAGAAAAAAATCAATTACAATCAACATAAATGGACTTAATTCAGCTGTTAAAAGAAGGAACATTTTTCATAAATTAGAAAAATTAAAATTTGATATAATTTGTCTACAAGAAGTACACATTAAAAAGCAACATGAACAATTGCTGAGACAGCCAAAATTAGGGAAAATATTTACTTCTTTGACACAATGCAAGAAAAGAGGAGTGGTCTTGTATATTGAAGATATTATCCCAAAGAAATTGCTATATACTGATGATGATGGAAGAATACTAATGGTGGAAATAATAGATAATAATATAAAAACACTCCTGATTGCAATTTATGCCCTGGATGACAATCAAGAAGAATTTTATAAAAAATTACACATGAAAATAATTGAACTGGACTGTGCTAATATAGTTTTGATGGGAGATTTTAACGGAATTGTAGACAATAAACTGGATTATACAGCACAGAAAACAACAAAGCAAAGCAGAAAGGCCCTCCCTAAATCCTTTTAAAAAATGTTAGATGAAATAAACTTAAAAGATGCATGGAGAGAAAAAAATGCTAAAACTAAACAATACACCTTCTACTCAAATGGACACTTATCATGGTCCGGAATAGATATGATATGGATGTCAACAGAATTGTTAACTAATGTTCAAGAAATAAATATTGAAACAAGTACTTGGGCAGATCACAGTCCAATGACAATTAAATGGAAAGGACAAAGAAGATCTAGATGGATGTTAAATAATACTATTCTAAAGGAAAAAAAACTTTACACAGTGGATGGAGAAAGAACTGTTTTTTTTCTTTAAGAGAAAACAAAAAAGAAGATACATAAATGGACTTAATTCAGAATGTATGGGATACATTGAAGGCATTTGCCAGAGGCTTGATAATAGACTATACAAGGAAAAGAAATACCACAAAAAGATTAGCCTCTAAGGCATTAGAGGATGAGTATAAAGGACTTGAAAAAGAGTTACAAAAAATGCCACAGAAAAAGGATATCAAGTTAAAAATGGATATAACCAAACAGAAAATGGGTCTAATAGAAAAAGAAGAATTAACACAAAAAATTAGAGGTGCTAAACAGAACTACTTTGAAGATGCAAATAAGCCAGGTAGATGGTTAGCATATAAATTGAGAAAGGAGAAAGAATCAAGGAAAATATTGCAATTAATAGATGAACAAGGCCAAGTTTGCTATAGTAGCAAAGAGAAGAAGAAAGTCATATGAAACTATTATAAGAAATTATATACACAAGAGAAGATTGATGAACAAAGAGTTAAACAGTATCTACAGAATACTAATCTACCCCAGATACCTAAAGAGATTGAAACAATGTTAGAAAGCAATATAACGATGATGGAGTTAACTGAAGCACTCAAGAAGCAAAATAATGGAAAGGCACCAGGCCCAGGTGGACTTCCAGCATAATTTTATAAAACATGACAAGAATCACTGAACCTTCCATTGTTAGAAGTTATGAATGAAGTTATGTTAAAGAAGGGGATACCTAAAACATGGTTAGAAGTTTATATTACACTTATTCCAAAAGAGGAGGCCGATCCATTACAAATTAAGAACTATAGACCTATTTCTTTACTAAATGCAGATTATAAAATTTTTGCTTCAGTATTGGCAGAAAGACTTAAAAAATATTTAAACAGCTTTAAATGATCAAAATGGATTTCTGCCAAAGAGACAAATTAAGACAATATGAGAGTAATTTTCGATACTTTGGAATACTATGAGACTCGTCCTGAAAAACAAATGGCTCTGATATTTCTACATGCACAGAAGGCATTTGATAATGTGAACTGGCGATTCATGTTGTTACTGCTGGAGCAAATGGGCTTTACTAAAAAATTTACTCAAGCAATAGAAGCTATATATCTTAAGCAGACGGCAAAGGTAATGATAGAGGGAAAACTGACAGATTCTATCGGTATAAGAAAAGGAACAAGACAAGGATGCCCACTGTCACCCTTGTTGTTTGTATTAACCTTGGAAGTGTTCAACAGAAATATTAGAGAAGAAAAGGACATAAAAGCTATGAAAATTAAAAAGGAAGAATTTAAATTGCAAGCATTCACAGATGACTTGGTTTTCATCCTAGAAGATCCACTAGACACAGCATCAAAATTGATAGAAAAGATAGAGACATATGGAAAGGTGGCTGGTTTGAAAATAAATAAAGATAAGACAAAAGATTCTGACAAAGAACATGTTATCAAGACAAAAGGAAGAATTAGCAGACCTATTGAAAATCCAGGTCACAAATAAGATCAAATACTTGGGGATATATTTGACAGCAAGATGCAGTACACTAAAAGAGAATAATTATATAAAACTTAAGCAGCAGATAGCTCTAGATCTGGCGAAATGGGAAAATTTACAACTGTCACAAATAGAGAGAATATCAACAATCAAGATGAATATATTACCCATAATTTTATATTTGTTTCAAACAATTCCAATCAGGCTTGGAAAAAATTATTTTGAAGATTTAAATAAAATCGTGTTGAAATACATATGGCAAGGTAAGAAGGCGAGAATAAAGTTAAAACTTTTGCAAGACGCTAGAATAAGAGGAGGATTTGGCTTGCCTAATAGGGAGTTGTACTACCAAGCTACGAAACTGATGTGGGTAAAGGAATGGATAACATTAAGAAATACTAGATTGTTGACATTAGAAGGACATAATCTGTTGTTGGGGTGGATGCTTTTTTATGGTATAAAGGAACGAAAACACGGGAGTACTTTAGAAGACATTATATATGGGAGTCTCTGTAGTTAAATTGGGAGAAGACTAAAAGACAATGTTATTTGAAAATTCCAGTCTGGTTATTGACTATTGAAGCATTTTCTTATCCTATAATATATAAAAAGGAACAAACAGTTAGATATGGTGAAATACTGAATGAAAAGGGTGAACTTAAATCTATACAAAAATTAGAGGAACAAGATATAAAGATGAATTGGTTTTAATTTGCACAAATACAATCAAGGTATGATAAAGATCTTAAAACAGAACGTTTTTATGATAAATTGACTGATTTAGATCAGATTTTGACAGGTGCTGATGAAAAGGTGATTAAAAAATTATATGGATATTTATTAGAAATTAAATTCAAAGAAGAACAAGTTAAATAAACTATGATTGGGGGAAGAATTTTGGATATGGGATTGATTTAAAGAAATGGCAAAAATTGTGGTCTCAAAATTATAAAATGACAATGTCAACAGCATATAAAGAAAATTTGTACAAGATGTTTTACAGGTGGCACTTTCCCCCGACAAGAATAGCAAGAATGTTTAAGAATAAGCCCAAAAAGTGTTGGAAAAGTCATCAGGCACCTGGCTAATATTACCATATGTGGTGGACATGTTTGAACGCTAAAAAATATTGGACTAAAATCCACATGTGGCTGGAAAAAATGACAAATAAGCATATAGACTTGAAACCAGATATTTTTTTTTTTTTTGGGGGGGTGATTTTTCCTGAAATATATAGCAAAGATTTGAAATATCTGACTGTAAATGTATTGGCAGTGGCTAGGATTGTATTTGCTAAAAACTGGAAAAATGAGAAAATACCATCACAGGAGGAGATCATTAACAAAATATTGGAATGTGCTAAAATGAGTAGACTGACATTTGAAATTAGAGAACAAGATGATAAACAATTTTATAAAATTTGGGATCTATTCTATCAATGGTTAGATAACAAAACATGATCATGAAATATGTAGATATTTAGAAAATAATAAATATATAAAGATGTATTTTCTTTTTTTTCCTTTTTTTTAAATTATATCTACAAAATGATTCTCAGATATATCTGGGAGGATAATAGAGAATTGTTATAAAATAAACTAAGTAAAATATGATTATTTTATAAAATATAAATGAATAAAAGTATAGTCAACGATTGATTAATAAAGATATTAATGTACTTGATATTTGATTGAAAGTATGAGAGGATATATAATGGAATTGTAATTGAAGACTACAAAATGGTAGCACAAAACAATTTGTAAACCAACCAGCACACTGTATGTATGGAAGATGTATACATGGAAGATGGCTTAATGTTTTTATGTTTTGTTTGTTTATGTTTGTTTTAAAACCAATAAAAATTTTTTTTTTTAAAAAAAGAAAGGGCCTGTTCACCACATGTATTTTCTGTTTGATGAGGTGCAGGCGGTTGTAAGGCAGTTAGCTATCTTGCAAAACAGCCTTTTGTTAGAGATTAGAGATTCTACTGTATGTGAACATGCTTGGGGTGAAAAAAAAAAAGCTTTGATTTCATTTCCAGTCTGCTTGCCAAAATGATGACAACTTTTTTCAAGACAGGCAAAGGTTAGAAAGAGATACCCAAAGAAACCTCTATAGGCCATTCAGTTGTGTCCAATTCTTGGAGACTTTAGAGGCAAGTGCTCTCCAGGCTTCCCTGTCAAGCACAGTTTCTTTCAGTTGTTGGATGTTCATTTTTATGTCAGTTTTGATCAGAGATGGTATTCAAGCCAGTTCTGACCAGTTCTGGAGAATCGGTAGTAGAAATTTTGAGTAGTTCGGAGAACCAGTAAATGCTACCTCTGGTTGGTCCCGACCCATTTATTCTCTGCTTCCCAAGTCCCAGCTGACAGCAGTCCCAGCTGATTGTCTGGGTCTTCTTTTGTTGCCCTGCACAGGAGAACGGAGCTGGAATACAGATTAGTGGGGTAAAGAGGGAATGAGGTTCCCCTGCCATGCCCACCAAGCCACACCATGCCCACCAAGCCACGCCATGCCCATCAAGCCATGCCATGCCCGCCACACCACACCCACTGAACTGGTAGTAAAAAAAATGGAATACCACCACTGGTTTTGATGTTATCAAGCTAGTGTGTTCTTTGCTTGCCTCTTCTTGTTTCACTAAGAAATATCAGTTCTCTGTTTTATTGATATAAAACTCCATCAAAAGAATTTTGAAAACCTGCAGTCTAGATGGGGCAATTTGAATGGTTTTTTCCCCCTTCACACTTTCCTGTTTTCCTGGACTATGCTTGATTTTTGCTTAAAGTCACCATGTATCTTATTCAAGGTTATTTCTGTAATCTTCTCCAGAGATTATTGCATGTGGCATGACTTAAGTTTACTAACCTGGTATCAGCATTCTAAGTAATGCATCCACAGAAAACAAACTCTGAGGCACTCAAGTTCCTTAAAGAAAAATTTGTTGGGTGCATCATTTCGGCAAAAACTGATGAAAGCTGGCTCTGGGGATTCCTAACACTTTCACCTAATTAAAAGTAAAAGCCCCCCCCCCCCGCAAGCCACTGCTCATGTTGTCCAATCCAGGTGCTGGCTGGTTACTGGGTTACTGGCTCCTCCTCTGACCAGCCACCTGTGAGAATGTCCTTGGTTCCCAGAGGAAAATTTTATTGTTTTGTCTATAAAATCTCATCTATTTCCCCCCTCCCACTGCTGTGTGAAGCCTCCAAGATGGCTTCGGCCAGGCTTACTTTAGAGTTGACACCTGGTCTGCTCTTTGTTGGGTTAATAAAAATGTTATGTAAAACCTTTGCTTACCAAACATATATTGGATAGTGGGAATCAATACTTATGGTTTCATCAATTGATGTGGAAGGTAGGCAAGTGCCATCAAGGATTCACTGCGATATGAAGGAAGACTGAAAAAGTTGAAAAGAAGGGAAATACCAGAAAGCTCGTGCTTGGGTATTGTTGATGAGATTTTCAAAAAGAGAGGTGTGAAGTTTAGACAATAAAAGGCAATGGGAAATTGTGTTGGAAACAAGTTGTTTTCTTTTTGCTTACCATTTCTTATCCTTTCCTGTGGTTTGCCTAACTATGCTTACAGAAAAACAGAATATGATGATGGGTATGTATGTGTATGTTATGTGTTTATGCATTTGAAATAGATCTTCTGGATGCTGAGATATTCCAATGTCTCAACAATAATGAAATTCATTGATATCTAACAGCTTGGAATTTTATTGTCAGCCTATCCAAACAGACATGTAGCAGAGGTCTTGAATATCTCCTATCTTTCCCAAAAACCAACATAGGCATTAGCATACTGTTTGATGGCTGGATCCAGTTCAAATGAACCAAATATATTCTTTGAGAACATCAATCACCTATGAAATTGCACAAATAGATTTTTTTTTTTTAAAAAAATGAACTTACTTCATTTCAAACACAAAATGTTTCAATAGAAATACAAGTTCTGAGTGAATTATTCAATCAGGATTTGTGATAGATATATTTATTGAAGGAGATATTTAGCTCCAAGAGTATTTGCCATTCTGTGGAGCTTCAACGGAGAGGCAGAAATTAGGATAGGATATCAGACACGATGGACTATTAATTTGATCCCACAATTAACTATTGATTGTTTTTTTTTTTTAATATGGGAGAAGGAAATAAAAATTGGATTATGGAATTCCATCCATTTACTGACTGAGAAGAAAGAGATTTGCATATGCTATTGTAACATAGTATAAGATATATAAAAATTGTAAAGTACCTGTGCTAAAATCATTTCAAACAATACATATTAGGGTTATATTGCCTATGAACTCTTATTTTTTAAAAAACTGAATCACTCAAAAGTAGAATTTTAGCTGTACCTATCACTTTAAAAAGCTTCCTTTTTTGTCTCTCCTCCCTTCATTTTTAATATAATGAAAAGCAGTGACATAATAACAGCCCAATCTATATGCTTTGTAATGAATAATAAAGTGTTTTAACCTCTTTAGGGACTTAACAGCACATTAATCCTTTAATCCGTAGAAAAACCAATTTTGTTGACATGTAAAGGGGATATTTAACTTCAGCCAATTAATTTTCTACTTTGGAGATAACCATGATTATGATGATCAGATTGAATTGATTCATTAGAGTCTCTTTATTGTGTATAAGGTGATAGCCTTTCCACCAGATATTTGTATCAGAAAAGAAATTTACATCTTGCATTTTTGCTCCATTCTCCTCTCTCCCCGTTTTTTTTTTTTAATAAAAAAACCCAACAACTTTGAAATCTTGACTTCCATTGAGTATTGCTGCAAAAGCGGAGATATCACAAAGCTCTTAAATACAGCTCATGCTACCCCCACAGTTTAGTTTGATTATTATTGTTTCTGTGACATGTTTTAACATGGTGCTGTTGTTGTTTTTAAAAATACTTCCTAAGAGCAAGGAAAATGCTTAGTATAAAATAAGCTGATAAACATAAGGATGCCAGTGGTTTTTCTAAGACTGTGAATGGATTTGGCTATGGAAGATTGAAAGGGAGAAATTTTAATCTTCTGGCATCTATGTTCTTTAGAAATGTTACCAAACCTGGAAATCTGCGACAGTGGTTCAAAAGAGATGTAGGAGTCCATTTATTTTGTTTTAACGGCATGACTGTAATACTTTGGAAATTTAGTTAGGGCATAAAAAAGATTATCCATCATCAAAGAGATGATGGAGAATCTAAAGACTGAATGAGCATTGTCTTCAGCATCCTGACGGGCTCAACATCTAAAGAGTGGAAAATAAATGGCAACATACTGTATAAAATAAGATTTTTTTAAAAAGTAAAACGAACACCTAAATGCGTTAATAACTGTAACTGAACATTTGTGGGAAGAATTTACATATATTGTAACATTTTGCTCCTTATAAAGAGATAGAGTTGAATCTGTAGTGTAAATAGAAATTACAAGAGTGAATTGGAAATTTAGTAACAAAAGAAATAATCAATGGGATCCCTGTCTGAGCTTGGTTGTTTCCTTGCAGACATTTCATTACCTGAATAGGTAATTTCATCAGTGCACTTGGTAATGTTACCTAGGCGGGTAAAGAAACATCTGCAAGCAAATAACCAATCTCAGACAGCAGCAAGGATTCCCCAATTCAACCCTGAGCGACATATATTTTCTTTTATTGAGAAAGATAATCAGGTGGTAATGAATATCCCTATAAAACTGACAATAAAAAAGAACATGCCAACTTCAAGGGTCTCTCTATATAATATCCAATAATCTGTGACTGTATCAAACACATTATTCTTCCTGATAAAATTAGCCATCTTGCTAAGCAGTTTGTCGTTTTTCATCACTGTTGTTGCTGTTAAATGCTTTCTTCCCTTCCCAATGAAGTTTTTAAAAAATTTATTTATTGAGCAAACATTTATACAAACACGACCCTAATAAACAATTAAGCATAAATATAACTAAGACTGCAGAAGAATGGATCAAACAAAATGCATTTGTTTTGATATTTGTTTCAGTTAACATTTAAGAGGAAATAACTCCAATGAGAATTATAACACATACATATTATGTTTAGGGGCCAGCCAAGGTAAACTGAGCAATAATAAAAGTTACTATATTTAACACATTTAATCAGTTGGTAATAGCAGTGACCCATCCATTACTGTTGCCTTCATACTTTCTCAATGGAGCCTAGAACTCTGAATTGAACATATTTCTTGAACATGTGGAGATTCCTCCATATGATTAGGAGCTTTAATTAACTTTTAAGCTTTCTGTCAGCAGGCTGAATCACTGCATAGGGTTAGAGAGATAAAAATCCTAAATTATGTCATAAGATCTTCTTATCAAGATCACAAGGTGTTCTCAAGAGCTTCCAGGAATCATATCAGAATAGGGACTCTAATACATGTCTTTAAAGAGAATTCAAACCTAATCCTATGTCTAAATTTTATATTATTTCCATACTTGAAATATGGAAATAAAGCAGGTATCTTGAAACACCCCATTGGGGAAGGATGAATATATCTGGCACAGGTGAATATTTGCTAATTCATTGGTTCCTGGACAAATTCTATCCTGAGAATTTGTCACTTCATAAATCTTATAACTGGATTTGCTCCTGTTAAAATGTGTGTGTCATTCAACCATTACAAAAAAATAAACATTTTCTTCCAAAGATAAATTAATATTTCCTTTATTGACTCCCTTTTCATGAATGTGTATTTTGTACAAGGAACAACTAGCCAATGTGTTTCTCTGTAATTAAATTGGCTTACAGAATAATCACAACCTTGCTTGCTTTCTTCAGATTACATGGCAATTAAGTTTGGTATTACCATGAAAAACCAAGAATTTCTAATGATGTCATTACATGGTTATTTGTACAATACAATACATCATTTAATTATACATGCAGCATATTTTCTTCAGTGCAAAAATGATTAAAATAATGCTCATGCTAATGTTATGGGGTCTGAAGTAAATGTCAGCATATTTTATGTTTCAAAATATCAATACATATTTGATAGTCTTTCTAGAACAAAGTTCTTAAGATATATATTAATTGACCCTTTCCTTTTGATCTTCCTAAGAACTCTGTACCGCAGGCCAAGATTATACTGTTCTTTTTCAACTTCCCATTCTTTCACTTGGTATTCTATTCTGAATTATCTCCATCCATTGAGCTTCTGTTCTGTCCCTGAATTCATTCCAAAACTATTTCACCATGTATGTACTTTTTTTAATTCCTAAAATGATCCATCTAAACCTTGTAAATATTGTCAAGCAATCATGGCTCTGTCTAGTATTGGAGAAGACCTTCTGTGCAACACCAAAACTATAGGGTGCTCCTTTTTTGAAAGTGCAGCTGCATTCTCCTTTTTAGAAAATTTGCTAAGACTGATCTTTTTCATTACCCTTTTAACTGTTAAGTAATCTGTAGCTTTACTGATTTAGATGTTAGCTTCAAAACATATTTTATTTTGAAATGTTGTTCGCCATTTTGAGTGCTTATGAAAGAAGGCTGTAATGCTAATAAATAATGGTAGTATCCTCTTGAGAACCTCTTGAAATTTCATAAAATGAATGGAAAATGATTATTGGATGCTATTTGTTTGTTTAGCAAGCATATGTATCCCTGGAATCATGTCAGATTTTGAACAACATGCTTCTGCAATACAGTAATAAGATTAAAAAGTAACAAACAGCAGCAACCACTGAACAACTAATCCCATAGAAAGATTCTGTCTGCAGGAGACAAAGGAACGTGTTGAGTACTGCTGACTTAGAGCTTCATGGGATGACCTTTCTCATCTCTTTCACTTCCAATTACAAGGGGGGAAGGCGGTTATAGAGTGTCTGTAGATAAAGTCAGCAACATGAAAATGATGGATGCGACCAGGCAATCAGAGCCCTGCCCCTTTCCAATGTGTGGAGATTTGATTGTACCTTCTATTTTACATAGTTGGACTCTTCCATTCTCTCTTCCTGATGGCAAGGCTTGGATATAATTCTGTATAAAAACTAAGATGGCTACTACTTATCATAGTGATAGACAATTGATAGACAATTGGTCTAATAAGGGAGATAACGAGGTCGATCAATGTATTCATATTAAAGTTGTGTAAAAAAAGAAATTCACAAAGCAGCCCCATTTTGGACCTTTCATTTAGGCAGGCAATGGACTTAAATTGTGGACTAATGAACTACAATATTGCCACTCTTTTTTTTTTTCTTCTTTGCAGTTCAAGTATATCAGTATGTTCTCATGTTCCTCAAAGGGCTTACTTTCACACATGAATGAGAGGCAAATATACATATCCAGGGATAAAGTTGCAGGATCCAATCAGGATTGGTCACCAAGACCAGAGCAGTGGTGGGATTCAATTTTTTTTACTACTGGTTGTGTGGGTGGGGCAGGGGAAGGATACTGTAAAATCTCCAGTCAGAGGTGCTATTTGCCGGTTCTCTGAACTACTCAAAATTTCTGCTACCAGTTCTCCAGAACTGGTCAGAACCTGCTGAATACCACCTCTGGACCAGAGGCTTTGTCTTCAGAGTTTTCGGTCTCATGCACACACAAGTATATATGCACACATGCAAATTAATAGGAATAAATTTATGTGATAAAAAACAGACTGTACATACAAAATATTGCAGCAAGGAGTTCTTCTTCTTGTCTGTTTTGAAGGCAGTCTTGATGTGATGCCTATGTAGTATCTTACTGATTTTGTCTGTAGTACCTCTTATGTAGGGCAAGACAGCTGTTCCATAGGTCTGTTGATCTTCTAGGTCTCTGTTATGTCTTGGTGTGTTTTTGTGGATCAAGTTGGTGATTTTGTTTTTGTGGAAGCCATTGGCTGTCAATACTTTAGTCAGGGTGCATAGTTCAGTCTTTATATGTGTCTTGTCTGCCAGGCATTTGGTTCTGGTAATTAGAACACAGGGAGATGCTCCTCAAGCAAATGCCAAAGCACAGCAAAACCAGGTATGGGGCAGGTGGCTGCTCACTTGAGGAGCAAGCGTCTCCCCACAAAAGTGCACCCTCCCGGCCCCACCATGGCCACTGGGCATGAGAGTTGGACGAGGGTCGTCTGAATGGATGCTTCCACCGTGGACTGGCGATTGTTGTTCAGCCAGTCTGGATTCCAAAAGAAGAAATGAAAGAAGTAGCAAAGAGCGCCAAAGAGAGCTTGCTGCCTTGGCCCAGCTGCGGAATTTATCTGTGCTGGGTGGTGGTGGGATTGGGCGTTGAGGTAGCGGTTGGTGTTTGTTTTCTTCTGGTATATGGTGTGTCCCAGTGTGCCATCTGTTCTTTTGTAGATTAGTACATCTAGGAATGGTAGTTGTTTGTTTATTTCCGTTTCCATGGTGAACTTGATTTTGGGGTGTGTGTTGTTTAGGTGTGTTAGGAAATTGTTTAGGTTTTCTTTTCCATGGGGCCAAATCACAAATCACTTCATTTCTGAGTAAAGCCATCTCTGTTCTTTTCAGGATAGGTTTGGTAGCTGCTGTGTTGTTATGAAATGTTAATTTGAAGCAGGTTGGTGTTGCATTGTTGTCTCTGCAGCTGCATAGGAATTTTAGGTCATATAGTATTCCTGCTCTTTTAACTTCCAGCTTCTCATAGCTTTTGATCTGGTTGTTTATTTCCTCCCTGTAGAGGTCAGATATTCGTTTTTTTTTTAAGCTTTCGTGGGTACTTACATGTGTGCTGTTCAGCTTCCTTCGGGTATTATCCTACGTCACTGTAGTTGTGCTTTTAAAGGTGTAGCAACGTTTC
>BLBF01000032.1:13027047-13050884 GCA_015471245.1 Laticauda colubrina
GGGGGGGTGTTCGAGTTGGAGGCATCAGAGGGAGTCTGTTTGTGCTCAGGTGTTTGCCTGGTTTGTCGTGTGGAGATCTTTCTATTTGAGAGCTGAAAGCCAATGGCTTCCATTAAAACAAAATCACCAACTTGATCCACAAAATCATACCAAGACATAACAGAGACCTAGATGATCAACAGACCTATGGAACAGCTTTCTTGCCCCACATAAGAGGTACTACAGATAAAATCAGTAAGATACTACACAGGCATCACATCAAGACTGCCTTCAAAACAGACAAAAAAATAGCAGCCATCCTTAAAAGCCCCAAAGACAAAATTGACCTGGAAAACCAAGGCATATACGAAATTCCCTGTACATCATGCCCGGCCACATACATTGGACAGACGAATAGAAGAATAAGTACCCGCCTAGATGAACACAAAAATGCAGTGAAAAAGCTGGAACACACTTCCTCACTAGTCCAACACATGAAAACCACAGGTCACAACATCAACTTCAATGGCACTAAAACCCTAGCCACTATAGAAAACCCCAGCCACAGAATCATCAGAGAAGCCATAGAGATTGAAAAAAGACCTGACAGCATGAATAGAAGAGATGATTCCAGCAGACTGTCAATCATTTGGAAGCCTGCACTCTCAAATAGAAAGATCTCCACACCACAAGCCAGGCAAACACCTGGGCACATCAGACTCCCTCTGATACCTCCAGCTCAAATACCCCCCCACCAGGCACCCAGATGAAACCTAGCTTCCTAATAGATAATAGCCGTCCTTTCACGCGAAGACAAGCTGCACTGAAAGCCTCCCACACAGGAACAGAGTGTTGCCAGCCAATCAAAGCTATAAAACAGACAGAAGAAACCAGAAACACCAATCAAACAAACTCCATGTCCAATAAACACAGACCAAGACTCCCCACCAATCAGGATGAAGAAAAAAAACCATCCTGGCACAACAATAGGCTAGCCTCAAATTTAAAACCAATGACTGTGAGACTCTGACCCACATACAAACTCAATAGAGAAGCCTGATGATGGCAGATGAGATTCTGCTGAAACGTTGCTACAACTTTAAAAGCCCTTCAATGACGTGGGATAATACCTGAAGGAAGCTGAACAGCAGACATGTAAGTACCCGCGAAAACTTAAAATAACTTAATATATATATATATAATGCAATGCCGCTTTAAACTGTATGTAAAAATATAGTCATTATAATTTCCTAATGAGTAGGAAAGGGAACAATTATTTGCTGTCATTATGTACTATTTGCTAATTATGCTCATCAGGTGATAGATGTGAATAAGTTAATTTAGAGTTTTAATTATACTTTTGAAATTATTTTTAAAGAACCATATTGAAACAACATTCATTTCTAATTCATATTTTCTTCTCTCTGAAATCTTACCTCTGGCTATTTGTCTATGGAAATTATTAGTCATCTAGGTTGTGTTTTTCCCAAAAGTGCTTTTTCAAGAGGCAACTGGGCTTTCTGGTTTTTCTTTTTCTTTGAAGACATTTCACTTCTCATCCAAGAAGCTTTTTCAGCTCTGAAGAAAAACCAGAAAGTCCAGTTGCCTCTTGAAATATCACCTTTGGGATAAACATGTTACAATTCACATTTCAATGGGAGGACTAATTGAGTATCCTAATCAGCTAGGGACTTGGTTAGCTTTATTCTACTTAAATAATATGGTTTCTTCATTTGTCATCCTTGTGCATCTTACCCTCAACAGTACTAGGAAACAGATTCAATAAATTTCCTATTCCAATAGAATCTGCCATCTAGGAGCTGCAAAACTTGACTCGTCCTATGTCCTCCTATGATTTTTACATAGATTCCCCATAATAGATTGATAGCATCATTCCTAAATTGTTTCTTGGACAACCAGAAGAATGTTTATGCTCATTATTTTTTGCCTGAGTAGAGCTCACAAACAAATTTAATGTGGTTATTGTAGATTTGAACTTCAATTAGCATATGAAATGTAAAGCAAATGCCATCACAATCCCCGTGATAAATTGCATGAGCAGCATGGTGCCAAATGAAACCAGAACTTCATCCAGTGTCTTAGCATGGCTTAAAATGGATTGTCAGTCAGACTTATTGGATATGAAGAAAGAAACAGAAGTCCAGTCAAAAGATATTTTATGTTCATTCCCAGCCAAGTTTGGCCATTGAAAGTATTCTGCCCATTCTCTGAAAGTGATTTTTAAAAAGAAAAAAAAAAGGCAACCCTTCCCCCCCCCCCCCCCCCAATTCCTCTGCTTTTGTTTAGATGGCCAGTTCAAATCTAGGCAATTAAACATTGTACTCATCCCATATAATTAACAGTGTTCTCATTTTGTAGGCAATACACATATCACAATACACATATACACATATCACTTTGGACTAGAATTTTAGTACCATAGCTCTCTCATCTCCATTAGCTGAACTGATCGAAAGCTTGGAAGGAGAATCAAGAGGAAAAGGATACTACTTCTTCTGCCAGTGCCCCTACAATTATTGTACTATCTTAAATGAAGTAAAAAAAAGGGTGTATTGCAATGCTTGGACCACATTTTGGGATATGAACAGGAGCAACAGCAGAAATGAATGGAATGGAATAGAACAGAACAAAACAGATTTCTTTATTGGTCAAGTGTGATATAAACCATGGAAAACTTACTTTTTTGCATTTTCTGAGCATCTTGATTTTGCTTCTGAACCTGACTCAAGAGAACAAAGACAGGACCAATATTATCCCTTTAATATAGCTACATAGTAAACAATAAGTTACTGCTTTTTCAATATAGCTGTGCTTCTTGTTGTATCCAGTAAAGAACCAGTACAATTTTCTTGCTGAGAGTCTAGAGTCTGTTGGAAAAGAGAGGTAAGGCTAGGTCACATTGGCCGATGGATGCAAAACGTATGTAAAAAGGACACAGCGGACGAGCAAATTTTCCATCCGTTGTTATCCGCTCTCAAAAGTGCCCCAAATTTGCATAAACAGAGCGGACAACAATGGAAAGGAACGGACGGTGGGAGGACATAGCAAGGATGTTAAGCAGATGCCCAACAGAAGCCTAGCAGATGGAAGCAGATGACACATCCGCAGGGCTTCTGGGGGAGAACAGTGAAGCGGACGCGCAGCGGATGCAGAGCGGATGCCGAGTGAATGACGCGGATGCATCACGGACGCCTAGTGGATGCCTAGCAGATGCAGAGCATTCACTGCGCATGCAGGGAGGATGCATTGTGTCAGCCCCGTGGATATAAAGTGAAGCAGCTCGCAAGCAGGTCACCATTCAGAGGAAAGACCTGCTGCCAGACACATCTTCAGCCAACAACCATGGGGAAGAAGAGGAAGCCTGTGCCTGCTCCTGCCAGCCCTGGCAAGAAGGACAGGACCACCATCCCACCCCCTGGCACTGACTCTGCTTCTGCTGGGGCTTCTGCTGCTGGTGCTGCTACTGCTGCTTCTTCTGCTGCTGGTGCAAACTCTGCTGGTGCTGGTGCTTCTGCTGGTGCTGCTCCTGGTGCTGGTGCTTCTGCTGGTGCTGACTCTGCTGGTGCTGCTGCTGGTCCTGCTGGTGCTGCTGGTGCTGACTCTGCTGGTGCTTCTGCTGGTGCTGCTGGTGCTTCTGCTGGTGCTGACTCTGCTGCTGCTGCTGGTGCTACTGGTGCTGCTGCTGCTGGTGGTGGTGGTAGTGGTGTGGTGGACCAGCCCCTAGAACCTCAAAGCCCTGCTGATGAGGGCCCAGAAGGCCCTGCCAGAGGGAGGAAGAGGAATTCACGAGAAAAGGGGGAAAAGGAGACAGTACTCCATTGCAGAGGAACATGAGGAGGAGGTGCTTGAATGGCTGAGGGAGAGCGAGTACCTCTGGAGGAAGAGACACAGGCTCTATCGAGACACCAAGTGGAAGCAGGCGGCTTGGAGAGAGAAGGCAGAGAGCCTGGGCTACACTTTGGATGTCCTCCTGGGGTGGTGGAAGCACACGCACACCTGGTACAGGAAGCTGCACCTCAAGAAGTCTGGCCAGGCTGCGGTCAAGCTCACCGATCAGGAGACCTATGTCATGGCAAAGTGCAGCTTCTTGGAGGGTGAGGTCTGCCACCGAGGAGCAGCCCCTCTGTCTACCCTCTCTCTCAGGCAGCCCAAAGAGAGAGCCAGTCCTCTTCTGGGCAAGAGTCAGCTCCTGTGTCCAGGCAGGTATCTTTGGAGTGCCCCATGATGGAGACCCCCCCGACAGCTGCACTCCCCGTGCCGGAGCACATGGAGGATCCCCTGATGCAGATGGAGCAAGAAGAGGCCACTGCCACCAGAGACCAACCCACCCCCAGCTCCAGCTCCACAGAAAGCAGGCAGAGAGGCAGACTGGAGAGGCAGAGCCACACTGTCTTCTTGGAGATCAGGGACACCATCAAGAGCAACGTAGATCTCCTCTCTCAGCTGGTACACTTCGACATACCATCCTCTAACAGAAAGCCCTTCCTCACCTAGGTGAAACAGACCCTCATGGAAATGCCTGAAGCCCAGTACCAGGTGATCAAAGAGAGGATCACAGGTCTTCTGCATCACCCTCCAGGCCCAGCTGAACCTGCTCTGACCCACTCCAGGTCTGCTCCTCCACCCCAGGTGATGTCACAGCCCTTCCAAGGCTTTCAACAGGCCCTCACCTACCAAGGCTATGACGACCAGGAGTTCCAGCCGCACAGGCAGCCCTTCCCAGTCCAGGCACAGGTACATCGCACACCGCAGGGGCCACCGATGCCACCGATACCACCAATGCCACAGATGCCACAGATGCCACAGATGCCACAGATGCCACAGATGCCACCGACGCCACCGACGCCACAGATGCCACCGACGCCTCACCTCGCTCACCTGCAGACCAGACAGCCCCACTACACTCCTCCTTCCTCCACCCCACAGCCAAGCCCGGCCTCAGAACATCTGTCATCGGTCTTGGGACTGACATCCCATGTCCTGGAGGAAGGGCCTCTCAACATCATGGGACTGAGCCAGCTCTCTGAGAACTTCCTGCACACACCATCCCCTGTTGTCCTCTCAGGGCCGGGCACCCCAATGGCGCCTCAGACCAGCACTCCAGCCACTGCCACCTCCACAGCACCTGGACCCTTTACATCTGAGACCATGGGCACGCCTCAGAGTGACTGAGAAGAGTGCCAGAGACTGGATTGTTACCTGTTGACTTTATCTTTGCTTGGGACAGTTTTCTTGGTTCATTTTGCTTTTTAAATAAAGTCCTACAGTTTGTTATTAATAAAGGTTATCTTTGCTTCATACACTTGGTTCAGTTCTTTAATAAAATGAAGTCTTGGTGGAAACTGTTAGAAATGGTTTAAGCCTTTACATGCTTGTGGGATGGGAAAGGATAGCTGTGGGATGGGCAGGGATACCTGTGGGATGGGTAATAGCTGTGGGATGGGTAATAGCTGTGGGATAGATAAGCCTCCAATGCAAGTATAGTGGGACTGTATGGTCCACCCTCCCAGGTGCCACACCTATGGCCCTTTATTATCAATAACAATTTTATCATTCATCAACACATTTCAACATAAACACAACTCTTTATTAAATGCCCTGTTCATTGTAGGGCCACTCAACATACATGGCCCAATCTCATCAGTGTGATGAGACGGGCTGAAGGAAGCATCCATTAAGCATCTACCATCCTGTCTTGCAACTCCACTGCTCCAGCTGGGGAGTTGCACCAGTGTTTCAGGAGGTTGCGCTGCTTCTTCCCTTCACGTGAAGCTCTGTTGGGGCCTGGCACATTCACAGTGTCTATCAGGTTTAGTCCTTGCCTCCATTCACCAGGCTCCATGTCCCCATTGCCTTGTTGGAGGTCCATGAGCCTGTTCTGCAACACTGGGTAGTGGGTGCGAATGAGATTGTGCAGGATGCAGCAAGCTTTCACAATGTTCCTCATGGTCTCTGAGCGATGCTGCATGGTGGTGAGAAGTACCTGGAACCTATTGGCCAGGATGCCAAAGGTGTTCTACACCACCCATCTTGTCCTGGACAGCCTGTAGTTGAAGATCCTCTCTTCACGGGTGAGGCATCTGGAAGTGTAGGGCTTCATGAGGTAGGTTCTGAGGGAGAAGGCATCATCCCCCACGATGAAGAAGGGCACATCTTGTGTGTCGTTGGGCAGGGGGTCTGGATCTGGGAAGCCCATGATGAGGTTACGTTCCAGCCCCTCCTTGAGGTCACTGGCATTGTATACCTGGGCATCTGAAGCTGACCCTTTGTCTGAAGCATGGATGTAGATGAAGAGGATGATTCTGAAGAAGCCCTTGCAGTTGTGATAAGTGGACCCTGAGTTGGCTGGAGCTTTGCAGGCCACGTGCTTCCCATCTATGGCTCCAACGGTGTGGGGGAAGTTCCACTTCTGATACCACTGCTCTGCAACTTTCTTCCAGCCTTCTTCAATGGAGGGGCACTGGAGGAGACTCCTCCAGGTATTCTTTGATGATGGCCTGCACCACTTCTCTGACCACAATGCTGATGGTGTTGTGTGGCACTCTCCAGGCATACTGCATGTTCCTGTACGTGGTCCCAGAGGCCAGGTGTGCAGAATCAGTGCCACCTTCAGTCCAGGGTCCAGGCTGGGCCGGAAGTTGGTGTTTGCCTTGGTCAGCCTGGATCTCAGCCACTCCACAACTTCGTCAAACATGGCTGGCGGCATCCTCATGAAGTTCTGGAATGCACGAGGGTTTTCGTTCCTCAGCTCCACCATCAGCTTGTCATACAGTCCGTACTCGGCTCTTCTGGCGATCCATCTTCAGACCCACACACTTCTTGGACGCCTCCTTTTCCTTGCGTAGAACAGGTGAAAGAGCCTGAAGAGGGCTTCGCCCTGTTGTAGATTGATGGTGGCTACCAAAAGGAGTGTGCGACGATCCATGGTGGAGATGACTGGATGCTGTGGAAGAGCAAGAGCAAGGGTAAAGCTGAAGAGGTCTGCACACCAGGGCTGCTGGACTGAAAGTGATATCCAGGTGATTTCCTTCCCCTTTTTATAGGAAATATCGGTTTTCCGCTAGGTGTCCTTCTGCATCCTCTAGACATCCTTCAGACATCCTAAATATCTGAGATACGTCCCCTATACGAGCGTTTTTTCCATTTTAATGCTTTATATGCGAGCTGCATCCGCTTACATCCTTTCTATGTCCGTGCTACTAACGCTGCACGGACATTCTGCATCCGTTTCGCTTCCTCCCTTTTTCCATTTTCTGCTGAAGTGGATGCGAATTGCGTGGATGTGCAGCAGATGCCGAGCAGATACAGCAGACGTGTAACGGATGTAGAATGTTTGTTCCCTGTATGTGTCACGGATGTAGAACGGACGCGGTGGAAAGTTCATCCGCTCAAAAAGTTTTGTGCAGCTCAAAACTTTTTGAGCGGATGAAATCTCAGTAGATGGATGCTGGACGGATAGAACGTATGAATCACGCACGCAGTGAGTACAGAACGGATGCATCGTGTTAACCAACGGATGGCAAGCATTTTTCTCCATTTTACATCCTCTTTCCATCTGTTGGTGCAGCGTGACATCGGCTGTAGATAGCCTGTTGATAAGAGGAAGTATGTTTTTCTCAGTGATTAATTATCTGTTCTTTGCTACCTTCTTTTCAGGTAAAATCCATTTGCCAAGGCTCGGGTTTACTTGAAACAATACTATCCAACCTGAATGTCTTGGTCCAGCACATAATTACTGCTTTTTTTAAAATTATCATTTCCTTCCTAGCCAGTCATCCATAACTGACTGAGGATTGTAGAAATAGGTGCCAAGAAGGGACACTTCAAAAGAAAACATACTTTTATGGAAGCTTCTTGGAAAAAACAAAGCTTCAGTTAATTTTATTTCATTCTATGCTTGTAAGAGAAATAACCTCCTTTATTAGCATGAACATTTATAAATACAGCTATACTGCTGTTTTAGCTCTTCTTTAAAAAAAGGGTTGAAACATTTTTAATTTGGACACACGACATATAGATGGTGTGGAATTATAATGGTGCATCCTTTCTGCACAAACTCTCATATAGTTTATGTTAAGTTTTGCTTTATTATACAGTGTTAAAGTCTTATTAGTCACCCACTAGATAAAGACTTTCAAGAATAAAAAAACTAGAAAAGGAAAAAATAATAATGAGATCTTAATAAAAGCAACAATAAAGATGGTAGAAATCAGACATATGAATCTTTCTTTTTCCTAAACACACTTTTCTTCCAAGTTTCTAACTTCCACTTTTTCCCTTTGTCTGCAATTGAAAATGCTGAAGATGTCGGGTGTCTGTCTGTCTGTCTGTCTGTCTGTCTGTCTAAAGCAGGGGTAAACTCATGACCCACGGGCTAGATGCATCATGTGCTGGCCCTGCTCCCACCCGGTTTAATGAAGGGGGAAAAAAATCCCAATGTGTCACGTGGCATCTAGTCTAAAGATTCACATCTTTAAAGAACTGGGACCAAACCGACATCTTATCTTGCAGAAATATTAAGAGATCGTTCTATAGTTCAAACATTCTCAACAGAGCTTTTTCCCTCAATAACTATTGTACTTCAGTGTGCAATAACAGTTGCTTATGATCAGTTTTCAAATAATAAAGAGAATCATCTTGAATTTAACACACTAGCCTTTATATAATTACAGTTTTTACTGCATCACTAAGCACACTGTTTAGTTCAACTGCCTTTTTTTTTTTTATAAGATTGTTCTCAATGAAGAAAGCAGCATGTACATATTGGCACAAGTTTCTTTACCTGGATAACAACTTCAAAATGCTTTCCTGTCATTGGAGCTACAACATTAGACCTGGCGTAAAAACTAAGCTTCAGATCAAACTAAGCTTGGTCAATATTGCTACTGTTCATAGTTTTTATACAGTTGTGCTTGTTGACATCCCCATCATTTTCAGATATCTACTATAAGAATGATCGTGTTAGCAACATCTGTGCATTTGTTAAGTTGCAATGAAAATTATTTTGCAAAATTTACTTTTTCTATGAGCTGGTCTTCCATACCATTATCCAGTTCCTGAATCGATTGAGATGCTGTCTTTGGCTATGGTATATCTTCTTTGCTGCAGATTCATCCAATATTTCCAAGAAATGGCTTTTTAATTCAACACTCTTTCTTTCAAACAATGAGTTTAGTTTTAAATGAATTATTTATATTTTGCATGTAAATATCTTTTTAGCTTTGGTTGTTCAATTGCTTCTTAACCAGTACATCTCCATGAATAACACACTTCATCATCAATCATGGATACAAGGCCAAACTCAATATATGAGAGATCATACTTCCAAGTTAAATTATGAGAACAGACTCACTGCCATTGTCATAATTGGGTTTATTACTTCTACTGCATTTCTGAAAGATACCAAAAAACTCCAATGTACATGTCTCTCCCTCTAAAAATTAAGGTTAAAAATAAATGCAAATTTGTCTCATAATAAGGAAGTATAAATTAATTTTTTTTTTAAATTTTTGATTAAAAATTAAAATGGATGTAAAAATACAAAGTGATAAAATAAATGCTTACCTTTTCTCAGATTTCTATATAGTTTGGAGTTACAGTTGAGAAACCAACCACAACACATTACATGTTGTAATCTCTTTCTGTGTACAACTAATACACAGCTTGCACCATTATGTATAAATTTAACAATAACTGAACTGGCCAGTATCTTTAACAAGACAGGTCCACTGATCATAAGGATGGTTACTGTGGCAATGCCAAATTGCTTTTATGATTTCTTAATGCTTACTTCTGAATTCAGTCCTTATCTTGTTGTGAAATAGTGACAAACAGTTTGTGGATTGGCAGGGATCCCTGAATTTTGAACACGATGGATCTAGAGGTCATTTGTATACTGGTAGCCCAGGGTGGAATTCAACCACCTCGGGAGATGTGGTAGGGATGATTTGAATCGGTTTAGAGAGGTGGTAGGGACAATTTGGGTCAGTTGGCCCTGCCCATGCACGCCTTCCTTCCTTTTAGAGACTGAGTCCCACCAAGCCTCACCCACCAAGCGCACAGAGCTGGTAGGGAAAATTTTTGAATTTCACCCCTGTTGTAATGTAGCCCAATTTTTTAGCCTTAGTACCTCACCAGTACCAATGGTGGTATTCAACTGGTTCTGCCCGGTTCTGGAGAGCTGGTAGGAGCAATGAGCAGTGGAGACTGAACCAGTTCTCTGCATTGCTCTGCTGGCTCTGCTGTTGGGCCCACCCACCAGTCTGGGCTCCCATACTAACCTTTATCTGCTGAATATGAAGTGCAGCTACTTTGCGCGACACAGAATAGTGCTGTGCGGCAGCTGCTGACGCGACCGGGATCATGAAGTCTTGCAGGAGGTGAGTTAGACCTCCTGCAAGCCTGTGCAAAGTGGCCTGTACAAAGTGCATGTTTGGCACGTGCAAGCATGCAAAGTGTGTGCATGTGCGCAAAGTGCGCCCACCAAGCCACGCCCACACCAAACTGGTGGCAAAAACATTTGAATCCCCAGTACAAATAATTTTTGAAACCCATATATCAGAGACCAACCAGAACAAAGAAATTTGATGTGATTGTTGGGAGCAATGACTAAAAAAGGGATAGCCTGTATAATTAAGAGGGCCCTTCCTTATTCTCATAACTCTACCTTCTTCCAGTAAACTAGAATAAATGCTTTAAGCATCTGGTATGAATACAATATAATTTCTGAAAGGATGGTTCAGGGCAAATGGCACATGTGAACATAAACTGGCAGAAGATATGATAATTTGAAGCCAGTTCCCCGTGTTTTGTTTAGCCTTGAAAGCAGATGGTTCTGCACACTTACTTTTCATGTCATACTGTTATTAGCTCCTAAGCTGCCACTAGCAAAGTTGGAATTATTGGTAACATTTCTCTTCCTTACTTTAATGAAAAATTCTTTGAGCTTCAGTGCTCTCACTTTCAAGTGGATTTAACCCCTGAGTTTCTGAAAACTATTCAAAGAAAGTTCTCCAGCATGCATTCATGATTAACATCTGGCAGGCCTATGCAAATTTTGTAGAAAAGGAAGAGGAGAACCAGGGGAGAGAAGATATATCTTTGTCCAGATTGCTGGGAATGAACCCTATAGCTCTGGAGCAATGTGCAAAATTGTTTAGTCAGAATGGAAGGAGGGGAGAGGCGGATCCAGAGCAGGGGTACTCTCCAGATTATTTTAGTTGTCACTTCAGTGGCTAGTAATACTGCCTTTCAACAGGTCTGTTAACTTCAGAGGTGGTATTCAGCAGGTTCTGACAAGTTCTGGAGAACTGGTAGCAGAAAACTGGCAAATACCACCTCTGACTGGCCCCTCCCCCATCTATTCTCTGCCTTCCGAGTCCCAGCTGCTTGGCTGGGTCTTCTTTTATTGCTCTGCAATGGAGATCAGAGCTGGAAAACAGGTTAGTGGTGTGGGGAGGGAATGGGATTTTGCAGTATCCTTCTCCTGCCATGCCCACCAAGCCATGCCCATAGAACCGGTAGTCAAAGAATTTAAATCCCACCACTGGTTAACTTCACAAGTGTTCAGGAACAATACAACAGCAAAACAGAGAATGCAAAAGCTTTGTGAGATTAGAGAGCACTGTTCAAAAACTGCTATTCTTTCCTGTATGCATTCTGCTATAATTCCCACCCAAATTGGCTTCTCAGATTTCTTGATGTTTCTCCAAGAATTAGAAGAATTACTTGCCTACCTGCAAGGTAAAAAAAAAAAAAGCAAAGCATAACAGTAGATGTGCTTCTCCCCAATACTACTTGGTAGGACAAATAGTCCTCGACTTACAACTATTCGTTTAGTGACCGTTCAAAGTTACAACAGCACTGAAAAAGTGACTTATGATCATTTTTCATCCTTATGACTCTTTGATCACCCTGATCAAAATTAGGGTGCTTGGTATAACTGGCAGGTGTTTATGATGGTTGCAGTGTTCTGAGATTCCGGAAGGCCAGCTTAGTATAGCTCTTAATTACTTCAGCTGTTTGTCTCTCATAATTCTTTGAAATTTAAAACAAATATGGAAGCATGATGGTATAAACTAAAAACTGGATAAGTGAGTAGCTGGAAGAAATGAAAATGAATGGATTCATCCATCTATAACCTCAGTTTTGCTCTGCAATTAAGATTTCTGAGCACAGGGGTAGATGGTTGAAGATGTTGTATAAATGAAATTACAAAGTAAATAACACTGTTTCTAGTTGATCCAATAACATCTGTGCTGCTTTAGTCCAGATTATAGGCACAATTAGAAGCTTGGTGCCTTTGATCCTCTATTCACTATGTTGTAATGTCCACATATCTTAAATACATATACTGACATTCTTTAAACTAAATTTGTATATCAGTGATTGTTAGCCATTGATTAGCTGAAACTTATTCTGTTGGGGTATGTTGTAGGAGCAAAGATAAGTGTTACTGAATAATATTTAAGTATCTATACAAAATGGGACCCTGTCTCTTTTAGCATCTATTCTAATTGGATGTTTTTTAATGCTTGCCCAGTAAAGCTTGCAGTCATTCAGAAATATTTTTGGATGAACTTTAGCATGATAAACAATTACCTTCACCAGTATGTGGAGTAAATTTTCATTAATTTACACACATTTCCTCCACTGAGGTATAACTTTGTTTTATTAATTTCTCAGTAAAGTTTAAGGTTTGATAAAGAATCTTTACTTATTTTCCTTAACTCGGCGAAAGGAAATCAAGGAATGTTGTGTGTATAAACCATAACTCTTTGGGTCCTCTCCTATAGAATCTAGAACATTGTGTGTATGTTTGTGTATAGAGAAAGAGAAACATGACAATTCATGGTATTAAAATTCAAATATATAAAAAAAATTACATAATAACTGAATTCAGAATATCTGCCAAGTTGAAAACATCCATTGGGGCTCTATAATTAAAGTGACAGACCAAACTATCCTACTAATTACACTTTTTAATTTTTTTATTTTTCTGTGTAATGCCAAGTAGGTAGCAGACACAGGATCTGCAGGTTATACTGTAAATATCTGTGAGCTGTATATAACTTGGTTAATTCTAGATGTTTGTCAATCATACTTGTTCAAAAGCTTCAGAATTGTTCTCACTTTGCTTACATTTTGGAAGGTATTTAGACTCATTAAAAGAGGATTTATTAAGTGTTATCTAGGTTTAAATGCACTGAGTTTTGTCATTATGGATTGACTGCTTTTTGGTTTCATTATTCATATTATTCATCTTACCATTGTTGTTTTGTGTTATTATTGTGAACATTTTCTATTTGTATTGTGTGTTGGTAACTGCTAGAAGTTTTATGGGATGAAATTCAGATAGTACGCGAGTTGAAAGAATGAATAAATAAACTCATACCAACTGAACAGTACCAACACCTCCCCCTCCCCATATTGTATTGTTCAATTGTTGCTAGAATTTTATTGTTTCCTCCTTTTTCAATAAATAATATGTTCCCTTTCATCTTATTACACCCATCAGGCTTTAATAAGAAATCTACAAGATCTGCTTCATTCAACAGACAACTTATGTTTTTTTTTAACATGAAGAAGAAAGTTTCTTCCTTTTCCTTTTTCTTAGAAGGAGGTGGGCCTTCTTTGCTGTTGCTGCTGCCTTCTGGGACATCTTGCCCACCCCCATATGAGATTGGCCCCAATCTTCCTATCCTTTCATAAGGGCTTGACTCTGCCAATTGTCTTGGGGCCCCAGTGGGAACAACACAGTGGAGGTGGTTGATTGAATAAGACCAGTTCCTACCTCCTGCATTTTGCCCCTGCCTTACTCATGTGTCCTTAGATTTTAATATTTCATTTTAATATATTTGTTTTAATATGTGTGCATGTGTGTGCTTGTATAAAAATATAAACACATAAACACATAGACACATACATACATACGACACACACACACTTAAATGACAGTAAGCTGCCCAGTGTAACCTTATTGTAAGATGAGCAGCCAATAAAATGAATGAATGAATGAATTCCCAGATTATAGAATATGAGGTCTTCAAAAAAAAAATCAATCCTTGAAAATGAACATATATCTTCTATGGCTAGATGATATTTCTTTTTCATGCTTCATTTTTCTAATCTATTGCATGATGAAACAGCAGTTACTGAATGAGATACAATTATAACATGGATTACTATCTTGGGAAGCACACTGAAAAAATACTATGCATTTTAACAAACATTTCATGCAGATAAAGTCACGTTAATAAGTGTTCCATTATTCCTGTGCCTTTGGATAAATGCATAATATTGCTCACATTTGGGACTGAAATTTTCATAAGCTGACAGTGATACGTGATTAGTTACATCCCACTCTATAAGAAAAAATGCATCAAAACAGTTCAGACAGAAGGCCCAATTGCACATATTCGTGATGTTAAAGTCTTATTCATCTTTCACGACAGCCCTTAGAATGAGACAGCAGTGATCTCAACTTTTGGAGATATTTTACATCAATTAGACCCTTATTGTTCAAGGTTTTGGAAACGTGTGTGACCCTTAGTATCAAACATCATTGGTCTGCCATTTTATTTTTCATCAACATCAACCATGCAGACTAGAGCTGATGAGAGCTAGCATTTCTTACTCTTTTTGTATGGGCTAAGGATAATCGGAAAGTAAAATGAAGATTTTCTTTTCCATTCAACCTTTGAAAGATTTGTCAAAGAAAGAGCCAGCCATTCTGAAAGAATCCCATTTTACTCTTTCCGTGCAGATTAAAATATCTGTTTAAATATTTCTCTCTCTCTCTCTGTCACTCTTTGCAAATTAGAATAAAGGGTTATGAAGTTTTAGCTGTCCAGCTTGGGAAATGTATGCACTCATTTTTATTTATTGAATTATTCATCAAATTTATATGGCTGCCCATCTCACAAAAGAGCGACGACAGCATACAATAAGTGTTTAATGTATATATAAAATTTAAATATTAAATATAAAAAATTAAAAATTATGATTAAGGATTAAGAGAGATAGTAGATATCAGTAACAATGGAGCCATTTCAATAGCTTGCCGGTCCCTTGGTCCTGCAAGCCTGATGACATAACTAACAACAATAGCACTTACTTATATACACTTCCACTTACTTCTAAGCGGTTTACAGTGTTCAGCCTATTGCCCCCAACAATCTGCTCCTCATTTTATTGACCTCTAAATGATGGAAGGCTGAGTCAATTTGAGCTGGTCAGGATCGAACTGCAGGCTATAGGCAAAGTTACTCTTCAATTACTGCATTCTAATCACTGTGCCACCAGGGCTGATAAGGGGGTCTTCTGGAAAAAGCAACAGGATGGAGTCGGTCTTACATTGGGGGGCAGAGGATGTTCCATAAGGGAGCACCATGGCAGAAATGCCTGGCTCCTGGCTTCTGCCAAATGTAACTCCTTAGTAAACAGGACCCACAGTGTAGCTCCTCTGTTGGATCAGATGGGATAAAAACATTTTTATCCTTTCTTCCAGAGTACAAGTATGTTGTTTATTCATAACACACCTGCACAATGATCTAAAGCGGTTAAAAAAAGATTTACAATTAAAATCTTTTTAAATATACAATGTTAAAAGACTTGGGCTAATTAAAAACATTTAACCTGGTTCCAAGAGAAAATTAAAGATGGCATCAAGCAAGCTTTTCTAGAAAAAGCAGCTCATTATCAGAATGTTATAGTAAGAGACATTCTTCTGGTTACAATCTGGGTGATTAATGCCTGGAAGAATTGTAGTTTTGTTCAGTTGTATTTGAAGTCAGTCCTGATGTATGTGCAAATTCATACAGGTTACTTACTGGATGTAAGATGGTTACTCATTCCAGGATGTTGGAAGTTGACCTTTTTATTCTTTCTAACCTCTTTTTTGTTGGAAAAAAATTGTGTATCCAGAGGCCTAGGACTCTGTCCATCAAGATACTCATGCCCCTCAAATTAAACAGAATGGGTCTAAATTGGGTATAGGACGGAAGCCATCAAATAAAAACCCAGGTTCAAAAAATGGACTGCAAAAAACTGGAGGCTGTAGGGAAAAGAAAAAAAAATCCTCTAATGGACCCTAATATTAGAGTCAGCTGAACAGTGGCTCAGAATATTAACCATGGCTTCTTTCTGAATCTCTTATCTACTTATTTCTAGTTACATGACCCAGAGTTTAGGATATGCAGTTTGCTAGTGCACATATAAACACAAACATATGGTCACTTGTGCTTCCCATCACTTTCTCGATGTAGATCCAAGTTTCAACATTGTTTTCACAGGGAAAATTGAGCCTTTCTCTATCACTTCCCTGAATTCTTTGTTCAGAGTGCCATTCCAGTGGTTATCTCATGACAAAGTCATTCAAATCTTCTCATTATTTGTTCTGAGAGTCAATACCAACTTCATGGCGCATAATCAATCAGGAGGAAATAACTTTTAATCATTTCCTTAGAAATCGAGATCACTCAGGATTAAAGGTTTTCTAATGGCGAATGTTACTTTATTTAGAAATAATCACAAGGGAGGAAATTGACTATGCTGTAATAATCACTGCGTTTGAAATAAGAACTTTCCATATTTCTATGGCTTTGTATGTGATTTTCACATTATTTATTTAGACTCACATTTCAGATGAGAGTAAGGTTATACACATTTTACATGATGGGAGCCTTTAAAAATAACACTGAGGATGTTCTTTTATGTGCATGTGTGTGTTTCATATGTTTTGGGGTGTTCTAGAGATGACGGTGCAATCCAATCAAAATACAGGATGAACTTTTTGCTTATCAAATGACATCATAATAGTAGAAATGCCATTGCCAGCAGTTTCAAAACCTGTCATGAATGGATAGTGAGATACAGTTTCAAGGCAGTAAATACCCACAAATGAAGGCAAAGTATACATGTCCCAGGATAATATTGTAGGATCCAATCAGGGTTGATCACCAGGACCAGAGGTTTAGTCTTCAAAATGTAGTCACTGAACCAGTAAAGCAAAACCTAGTCACCAAACCAGTAGTAACCTCAGTTGAATCCTACCCCTGTACCATCTGGGTCTTACTAATGTCAGTCCAATGCCTTAATTACCACTATTCACCTATAAACAGGGCTCCATTTTCTTCCAAATCAAAAACCCTTTTAGAATGTATGTGAGTAATATATGTTCAGAGCTTTTCCAATCAATGAAGGGCATGGTGATAATTCTTTTCACTGAGTTTTCTGTTAGTGTTTGCAAATGTTCTGGACTGTAATCATTGTAAAACCTTTTTGGTTTGTTGCAGAAAATCATTTGCTCTTGATGACATGTATTTGCACGTTCAGAACAATTCAGAAGAATTCAGGATTCTAACAATGGTGCAAAGTACTTTGACAAGAGTGTATACCAATGTATCTTGAGGACTTTGGGGATTTCATTGAGACCTGGTTTCCATACATCCTCTGTGTATGTATTTCTATGTGTAGTATGTGCCAAGAAAAGACTTATAGCACCTGACATTAGCTGAATATGGAAGCAAAACAAAAGCCAAACATTTAAGTTTATTTTTATATGGGAGTATGTTTAATAGCTGAGATTCATTTATGAACAGTGACACATTTCTGGGAACAGTCATAAATAAGGAATGCACTGTAAATGGGGCAGTATTTTATTTTGAATAATTTTGCCTGTTGAGTTATAATTTGTTAAAACAAACAATAACTTACTGTTTTGCAACTGTATGCAAAGACCATTACTGAACTCAGCTAAAATCAAGCAATCTTTTTGGTTTCCATTCACCTCAAAATGAATGGGCACAGCAGTGTCAGAAAATGACAAATTGCAGGATGAATATAAAAGCAGTACCTTCAAAAATACAATAGTTATACAAGCCATCTATTGTTAATGAAGAATATAATGCAATTTGTTTGTCTGTAACACAATTATGCAAATCAAAGCTGGGACTATCCTTAAATCTCTCTACATTCCAAGTGATTAAAATGAGCTAATTTATCACAAAGAATATTACTGATCATGTTTATGAGTTGCACATTAATCCTATTACTATAATGTATCTTTCTCATAATGTAATGGATTTGTGCAATCTAACAGAAAATGACTTTTATACTACCCACAATTACAAAAATATCCAAAGCACATCCATTGCACCATAATAGCATATGTCTGCAACTGTACAACAAACTTATTAAAATAAACAAAGCTTATGTATGTAACCTTCATACCAATAGAGACAATGGTAGATTTAATTTTACAGTGCTCATTATTTCAACAACTCCATATATGATAACATGGCAAGCAAGTTACTTTTGTCTCCACTACTTTAGAAAAGGAGTGCCTTTGTAAAATTTTCATGTGACATCAGAGAGTGATTAGCTGTACCCCTCGCCCTGTAATTCTGCAAAATAAAATCTGGGGGTACATCTCTGAGATTTAGCATATTTGACAGCCGCTGCAATTCAGTACTGTCTTCTTAGAGAGATTTGTGCAAATGCAACCTGTATTCTGCATTCCTTCAGGGCTCTCCTATTCTTCAGAGAGGTCTGGGGGCAAAATGTTGATTTGACTCCTCTTCTCCACTTCACCCTGCGGCTTACATCATTCTAACAATATATGTATGGGTGCATGGGTATACACCTACATAGACTTGGACAAGTACACATATATTAGGCTAATGTAGGAAAGGAGAAATGAAAATTAGGGATTCGTCTGTTTACACACACATACATGTGTACACAGATACTTGTGCATATCCAGGTTTACTTGATTAATATTATTAGCTTGAATTAAAAAGAGTGTAGATATCCTTTTGTTCTTAGGAAAAGAAAGGCAGGCTGTGATAAAAATTTTAAGTCATCTGCCCCTTTCATATACTGAACTATACTTGGATTAGGTCCCCTTACACTGAGTCTAGACATATCCTCAATGCCCTCTCTGTGTTACCAAAAAACAAAACAAAACAAAAAGACCTGAGCCTAATGCATGAGTTTAAGGAGAAAAGAGGCTACCAATCTCCTAGTCCTACTCCTCCCCACACAAGGGTTCTTAGCTGATGGTGTAAAAAGCTAGGAGCTGTATAAATGGGGCAGTTTTTGATTTAGTAAACAATCCAAACAATTAGGGTTTTTTTTTTTGTCCTATAATATAAGCAGCGATTTTGAGCAAAGTTAGGGATATCTAGCCAAATTAAGAATACATGTTTCTATTATTTCACTTTATTATGCTGGATTTCTAAAAGTTTGTTTTTTAAAAAAAATGTATTAAAGCCTTCTTTATTTTTGCCTCATTTGCTAACCACAGATAATATTTGAATTTACTTTATGCCCTACTCCAAACAAACATGTGATCATAATCTGTTGTATGTAGTTGCCATATTGAGAGAATCTAATAGTGATCCTAATGCTCTCTTATTAATTATTTCCTACTTGGTTGATGCTTTTGTGTGTGTTTGTGAAGGGTTTAGGCAAAACCTAGCACCCAGCTAGCTACATCCTATCAGGAAAAGGAACTGTCTGTTCTGTATGTGTGTAAAGAGGAATAATACCTGAAGAAAGTGAGCTTAGTGTAGCAATGTTGTAGAAAAAGAGTGGGAGAGTAAGAGACCTGGAGAGCACATGGAGTAAAACTGTAAATCTCTATCTACATCCTACTTTCTCTTATGGTCAGAAGGTCATGAGGTGGTAAACAGATAGTGCCATGAAATTTGGACCTCTGGCTTGCTGGCTCATGTGCAAATCCACAACTTTCATAATCTCCTAACATCTTTCATCTCTAGATTGATCTCTGAGCAAGGGCTTAGTGAATTCATGTGCTGGATCTCTCATGATGGGCAATCAGGGGTGGGATGCTACTGGTTCTGCCCGGCTCTATAGAACTGGTAGCTCTGAAGAGCAGCAGACACAGAACCAGTTCTGTGTTTGCTGCTGTTTGGCCCACCCACCCTCCCAGGCTCTTACCTGTCCTTTATTTCCTGTTTTTTCAAGCTCAGCTGATTTGCGTGGCACAGCTGAGCTTGAAAAAGCAGTAAAAAAGTGGCTTTTGAAACACTGTACACCCACGCACAGCGTTCATCAACTGTCTGGGCGGCACAGCTTAAGGTTTATTATATGCGCATGCAGTGCACATCTGGTGCCCGTGTGCACAAAGTGCGCCTACACACACAAAACGTAATCACCAAACCGGTAGTAACACCGGTTGAGTCCCACCCCTGTGGGCAATACATTAGTTCAAAAAAATATTTGTTCTTGAACAATTGACATATAATGGTACTTGGTGTCCAAGTGCTTTGTTCTGGATATAGCTTTCTCCATTGCTTCCCATGAAGGTAATAAAATACATATGTCTTCAAACAGGACTATTGAATTTTGCTCATCTATCAAAAAATCCATTAAAAGTTTAGGTAGCCATGAGTCTCTTGGAATGCTTGTGCTGCAGATACATTCCCACTTCAGTGGATAATAAAGCAATAATTAATTGCTCAATTAATTATTTCACCCTATATAGAAACAATTACGTGCTTCTGGACTTACAATTATCTTTTGCCCAGCCTGCATCAATGTAGGTCAGAGATCTTCAAAGTGGGACTATCCATGGGGTCAATGTTATTGTTGTTATTCAAAGTAATACTATTTAAAGTAGTATTTATTAAATTATTTTCATATAATAAATGTGTGGAGGTTGGAAAACAGTCTGAAACTTCATGAAGGGATAGATAAGCTGAAGAGTTTGTGAATCCCTGATGGCATTCTGAAATCTAAGACTTTGGGGTCTTTTAGGTATCTGCTCATCTTCTTGACTTGGTGACTCACCTTCCTATGCTTGATTCCAACTGCTGCAGCAATGTTAGAATTTGGTACTGTGGCTACATTATGCCTAAGAGCTTTCCAATGAAGACTGTCTGCTTTAAATAGGATGAGTTTTTGCATTTTATTTTAGGAGATCAGATCCCTTGGGCCCTATTGCCTTAGTTGACTTTATTCAATTCTAGAAATTCAAGAAGTTTTTATCTTTTCTGCTCTTGAGTCAAAACATTTCTGCCATATTTTTCTCTTTCTCTGCCAAGGTTGTAAGACATGCTTCTTGATTCTTGTTGAGGTTCTTTACTATCACTTCTTGATGGAGCACTAAATTAACCACACAGGTGACACAATATATCCACCTGTAATGCCTGAATCTGACATAAAGATAAAGTCCATCTTTACTTTGACAAGCATCTGGCTCAACTTCTTCTCTGAGGCTCTAGCTTTGTAGTATAAATGCTATTTTGAAGCTTGCACGCTTAAACTCTTCAAAAACAGGTGGTTGCTCCAGGTAGTTGATTTCCTTGGTTTCTTCATCCAGAAGTCTGGTTTTTAGATCAAGGTGATCTGCTTGTGTGTGGCTCATTGCTGCTCTGCTGAGCAATGTTCTGATAGAGGTGTGCTTGATTGCTGAGGCAAATGACTCATAATAGTCCTCCCCATACTTCTGTAGGTTTCTCTTTATGCTAGGTTGCTTTCACAGTGGTTAGGTTGAAGTCTGAAATATCAATTTGTGAGAAGCTTTCTACCTTTTCCCCATTTCTACTCTTGCAAGATAGTATCTATTATCCTAATTTACCTTTGGCTCTCTTTTTTTGGACCAATGATGTATTTTCAAACAAAAGCTTTGGAAGACCAACATATTTATTTTCTAAAAATGTCTGAGAGGCCTGGGTGAGTTTCAGAGTTATGCTTTTAAATAAGATGATGCCAAAGGCTGGTGCTTTGCTTTGCAGCAAGCTGATTCTCTTTTCTTTTAAAATTTAAATAGGAATGTATGAGGCACAAAGTCAGTTGTGATTTGTTCATCAAACCATAGTAAGGTAAATCTTAATCACACTTTACTCATATGTGATTTATCATTTAGCAATTTTGCATAACAGCTATCAAGCAGGTAAAGAGATTTTCTCATTTATTCCTCAATTGATCTTTTGCTTGCTTGGTTCAGTCTCAGAACTGGCCAGAGTTTTGTCTGATCAAATTTTCATTCTGCATGAGCTGTATCTGTGATGACAGTTTTCACAGAGGTTGTTATGACTTGGATAATCTTGGCAGAATTCACATATTACATTAAGAATAAATTATTTGTGCTGCTTTTTAGTGCAGCATGTTGAATAAACTACATCAGTGTAGCTTGTAAACCCAACTAACTGTGTTTTATTCAGGGAACCATGATTAAAACAAATTATAATTTGCAGACCATATTTCTGAGGCATGTTCTACAAGCAGGAAGGAGGATTAGCAGTTGAGCACTGTGCATAATTTCAGCATGGAATGGGTTTATTTGGAGGGATGGAAAAGCAAGGATGCCTACTTTGCAACCAAATGCAGGTTAGACTGTTCTATCATATTCTCCAACCTATGGTTATGAAAATTGGACCTTAAAAAAAGCAAGACATGAAGAAAATTGACTCACTTGAGCCATGGTGCTAGAGAAGGCTCCTGCATATTCCTTGGGCAGCAAAAGTGACCAATAAGCAAGAACTGGAGCAAATAACAACAGACATGTTACTGGAAGAAAAAAATATGAAACTGTGTATGTATCACTTATTTTGACCATGTCATGTGGAGGAATTTCCTGGAGAAAAGCAATTATATTTGGAAGAGTTAATGGTAAAAGAAAATCATGCCATCAAAGAACATGGTAGTTCTTTGCTGACACCAGCCAGAGCATAGAATAAAAAATTGGAAGATGTGAAGAGACCTGCTCCATAGAATCTCCAAGAGTCATGCCTGGACTGAATGGATAGCAATAGCACTTATATTTATATACCGCTTCACAGTGCTTTACAGCCCTCTCAAGTAGTTTTACAGAGTCAGTATGTTGTCCGCAACAATCTGGATCCTCATTTTACCCTCCTCGGAAGGATCGAAAGTGGAATCAAGCTTGAGCCGGTGACAAACAAACTGCCAAATTGCTGGCAGCTGGCAGTCAGCAGAAGTAGTCTTCAGTATTGCATTCTGATGACTGTGCCACCATGGCATCATCATCATCATCTGGAGGAAAGTATCCAACTACTTTTTTGTGCTATCTTCCCAATCCAGTATACTACTTAAAAGGTATAGTGGTGATTATTATCCATGCATTCTATGTTTCCTATGCATTGCTTCACTGACCTCTGATATAGTCTTGTTTAGTGAATTAAAATCTATAGCCTTCACAGGCAACTGCAAGAGCTTTAGGCAGGGAAGCAGTCAATCCTGCTGACTCCCCTAGTTCTCAGTCACCATGTATTTTATTCAGCATCCACTTTTTAAGGAAGTCCAGTGTCCTACGACTGATGCCTGTGCAACCCTACTCAGTCTTTTCCTTTTCACAAACTACTGTTTGTGAAGTCACTCCTAGCTAAGGGTGAAAATAGTCTTCAGTTAGAGGACAAGATACTTTCTGGGTAAAAAATATAGGATGAAGTGAGGCCAAACCAATATTTCCTAACAGGTAATTGGTGTCTTTTCAGCCATGTTTCATTATAGTGACATACTGCCAAGACGTCACACATGATTGGCTTCCTCACCAAATTCCCAGGAGTTCAAAGCAGGTTATATTTCTGAATAATTTTCTGCAAAGATCTCAGATTGGTTTCTGATTCTAAACATCTTTTGGTATGTAACCAGTATAGCGTAATCTTTTGGCCATCTGGGGACTCAGAACCTGAAATAAAGATATTGCCTGCCTGTCTATAGTTTATGTAAGAAAACCATTTCATTGAATTTTTCATGGCCAGGAATTGGCCACATAGGAATAACTCTTGCAAGAGGAGGGAGTATCTATCTATCTATCTATCTATCTATCTATCTATCTATCTATCTAT
>BLBF01000032.1:13055942-13075082 GCA_015471245.1 Laticauda colubrina
GGGGGGGGGGGGAAGGGCACCCTTTTATCACAAATCTTCCTGCCAGGTTTTTCATACTGATATTATTCCCTCACCCCCACCCCGGAAGACAGGAAATGATTTTTTCTCTCTCTTTTTAGTGTTATTCCTGCCTCTCCTGTTTTGTAAAACCCTTTGGCAAGCATTCTGCTTTGTGCCCTCTCAGCCACTGTTGCCATTTCATTTCTTTAACCAGCAAATCAGGCTAACTATCTGCAGAAGGAAGAGCTGATTACCTGGACAATAGGCAAGGTGGACTGGGTGGAAATTTGAAGGAGATGCCTCCATATCAGCTTGGATCAAAAAAGGTTCTTTGATGACTCCCCTGGTTTATATTTTGATTGAGAGTAATGCTCTGAGATTTTTTTGGGTGAAGAAACATCCCAGCTTGAAACCTGGGGTTCTTATTTATTTATTTTATTTATAAATTTTAATTGGCTGCCCCTCTTATCAAGAGTAACTCTAGGCAGCTTACAATCTTACATAAGACATGCTGGGTATTGGATCTGCTTTTATCTACAAGCCAAGTGCTTGCTAAGTCACCAAGTGATGGCCACTTGCTCAATGATAGTCTTAAAAGCATTTTTTTTCCAAGAGGGTATTTTTTTAACATTTGAAAGACCTGGATCCTGGAGCCGAGCCCTCTTTTTGGAGGTTGCATAACAGAGAATGTTTCTCTTTAACTGAATCCTGTCGCCACTGCTTCATCCACACCAATCCATATATTTAGTTGCCATCCATCTTTCTGTTAGGATGAAAGAAGCTGGGTCGGCCATTTTTTTTCCCTAATCGGATGTGGAAAATTTAAAATCTAGACCCGTTTATCTAAAAAAAATTTCTCTCTTCTGTTAATGACTTTGGGCTTAGGAGCTGAGCAAGAGGGAAACAACGAGAAGCCTCCACCTTGTGCAAGGGTAGAAGGGAAAGCACAGATTTACTACAGCTTGGAGCTTTAGTAGTGACATGTTCTCAACGGCATGGCAGGGAAGAGGGAAGCATTTTAATGAGGGCTCTGGTATAATGCACCTTATTCCTCCTCTGAGAAAGATTGGGCTGTCTGCCAAGAATTATAACTGTGCCCAAGCTGTTTTGCATGGCGAGCCTTCCCACCCCCAACTTCTCCATTAAAGCACAAATGGAAGGCTCATTCTATGCCAGCTAAGAATGCTTTCTTAATTGTCCTCTCTGTTTCCAATTCCACAAATAATGCGATTCTCCTAAAAACGCTGGGATGTCTCTTTCTCTTTCAGGAAAGCCAGGGTGCTAAAATCTGGACAATCGCTAGAAGACAGCAAAGAGAGATTTTAGCGAGACAGCGGAGGATCAGAAGCCAAACATGTCCAAAACCTGCTATTTAGAAATGTATTGCTGTTTTGACTTTTCTGAATGGAGGACAGAGGTGATATTCAGCAGGTTCTGACCTGAGGTGGTATTGAGCAAGTTCTGACCAGTTCTAGAGAACTGGTAGTGGAAATCAATATTTCTTGTGGAATTACCATAACAATGTTTAAAGTATTTTTGTAAGCATCAGGTGGACAGAAAGATCAATGGAAATATTGCCAACTGTATTCCCATACTATAAATATCTGCTCTTAAAAAGTGTATGCAATCCACTTCAAAGAAGGGCAAGGACACATAGGGTTAATTATGGGATACTTTATCTGGAATGTCTTTGCTATAAATATCCATAACTTATGTTTGGTAGAGTTGAACAAGACTTTTCTTTCATAATGTATAAAAATAGAAATAATAAATTTGTATGTCTTGCCTTGAAAGATGAGACAAAACCTTAATTCAAGTTTTAGTAATGAATATACATTTATTAGGCAGCACACAAACCAGATAGCCACCTTAGTATCTTTCCTTGATGTTATTCGAAAGTCATGATAATTTCCAAATTAAATTGCATTCTAATGATGAAAAGAAGGCTTGTACTAAGCTAAACAAACAAGGCAGGAAAGAAGTCTCATTCAGGGTAGCAGGACTAACTTTCATTTAAAGATTACCAGGTTGAGATTGCTAAAGTCTCTTTCTTAGTGGCTATATTTTTTTCTTAATTTCACTCCTTTTGGAGCACGACAACCCCTGGGAAGCAAGAATTTGACCCATCACTATTAATGATGGGAAAGATTAAGCATGTGTTTCATATTTTTGTAAGTGACAGGAAGATAAAATTCAGCAGTTTTGTGATTGTTGCAGGCCAGAAAAGAGAGTCCTAGATTCTTTGACTGAGGAAATAATTCTGCTTTTTTCCTCAGACTTGTTAAAAAAAAAAAGGGACTTTCCCTCAACAAGCATGTATTATATACATCCTAGAAGCATGCATTGACTTGACATTGTCTGAACACTTCATAAACTCAAGGCACTTCAGAATTAGAACTGTTCTTACAATAGTCCCAACTGCAGTCAATGAGAACTTTGGAGAAGCCAACCAGTAGACCAATTGAAAAGTGCAGAAAGCAGCATCAAGCTGACATTCCACTCCATCTTACCACCTACCCCAATGTCTTGTACATCTGATTTCTATGCTGGAAATAAATACATGAACAGATAAAGGCAGTTATTATCATGTGACTTTTTTAGTTGTACTGGTGACTAGTTGATTTTTGGGTGCAATTCCAACAAGTGTTGGTTATCACTTATGAAGTCCTTCATAGCATATGACCTGGTTGTCTGGTTATTTTTTGTAGTTTCTTCCTGTCCAGTAAGTTTGAGCATAGGGAGTGGGTTCCAAGTCCTCTCCATTAAACAATGTCATATATTGGAACCTAGGAAGTATATGTTCTCTGTCATGGAATTGCTTTCTGAAATAACATCCCCATAGAGTTTCTGAAGGTTCCTACCTTGATGATGTTAAGAAAGCCTCTGAAAACCTAGTGATTCTTCCAGTCCTTGAGGTGAACTAGTTGTGAATCTCTTTTGAAGTATATTGTTTTTTGTTTTACTTTTGTATTTCCATAATCTGCTTTTTCTGTTTGATTGTTTTCTTCATTTTTAAAGTGTAATCTATCCATAGTTGTCATGTGGCCTTTAAACAGTATGTATGTATGTACAGTATGTATAGGAAAATAACAGAAAATTAACAGATAAACAAACATTCAGATACTAAATAAAAATAAATAAACAAGATAATCTCAGCTGTGAAACTAGTTTTCATCAATTTGTTGTTCTTCAGATGTGATGGACTCACATTTATTTCCCAGCATATCTAGGAAGGAATTAGGACAGGCTATCTAAGAACTAGGAGCAATGTTGTTTGATATACTTCCAAGGTGAGATAAATTTATGTAAGGTGCATAGAATTACAGGCGAAAGGAGCAGAACTGAAGACAAGGGGCAAGTCCATAGGACAGAAGTTCCAGAAGTGAATGTTGGATAATAGTACATATTCTCATTTCTACAATATTCACAAATCTTGATCTCAAAATATAAAAAATAAATGATCCAATTGAAGTATATGTTCTTCATCCTTCTGCTCCTTGTAAAGATTTTCACATAGCTGGAATATAAATTCTCTAACAGTTACATAGCATATTTCTGTGGTTTTTTTTACATAACACTTGCATTTATATATACTTATCACCATATCTCATTGGTAATTCATGAGCAGACTGCTGCCTAAAGAAAGCACCATGGCTTTTTTGAGAAGATTATTCTCTTGGAAGCAAAGTTGTAATTGTCACCACTGGGTAATTTTGATGAAAACAGAAAAGCTATTGTCTTTCTAATAAAAATAATCTGCATGAAGAATAGAAGAGGTAGGAAAGGCAAAAGAGCAGAGAAAGACAATGAAAAATCATTAAATGAGACACCAAGAGAAAATTTCATTACTTTATAACTGCCTTAATTTTGAAGACATAGCAATAAAATTTAACTTTCACAACTACTGCCAGAAACTATTTGATACCTATCTTTTTTGAAAGAATGAGGGAAAACTTGGCATATTGCCACATACTGTAGTTTTTTTTAGTTGATCTTATTAGGCCTGTGAATTTATAACCTTCCTTCCTTCCTTCCTTCCTCCCTTCCTTCCTTCCTTCCTTCCTTCCTTCCTTCCCATGCCAATTCAGCTCGTCCTCTCTCCTGCACCTCTCATCTTTTTGTATCTACATACATACTTGTAGATTACACATTTGGAAATCACAGCAGAAAGTCTTCCCCAGTGCACTGCTCTTTCTATTAAAAACTCACATCTAGAATTTTATTTCCCCTCAACTGGCATCACTTCAGTTGTTGAGTCAAAATAAAAGTCTCTTTTTTGTGTTTTGTGTTTATTTTTCCCTTCAAAATGCTTGACTGAATGGTATACTGGGTTCACTGAACTTGGTTTTGGCTAGTTCTTTAACCAGAAACAAGGATGCTTTCCACAAAAGATTAGCATATGAAAACCAGCTGCTATTGCCTTACATCAGCTCAGAGCCATTTTCCAGAATTGTAAGAGGTTTCATGAAGGATTCAGTGCTCCATTTCTCCTGCTCCTTTCCCCAACATGCTCTTGGTTTCTACACGATGCTCCACTTTCTTCAGCTGGTCTGCCTATCTACTCTTTTCTTAAGTACAATTTCTTGAACAATTAGGTTATGCCTTCAGCAGTGTTAGCATCATAAGAAAACATGATTGTTGATTTGATAAAATATACAGATTGCAAAAATTGTTTGAGGGAATGGTTGTGAAGTGGGAATGATCTTGGAAGACGGAGGGAAAAGCCTTGGCCAGGAGAACAGTTGGACAAAAAACAGGTTAGACAGCAAAAGAAATGTGGGCTTTGCAAATGTCTCAGAACTGTAAGGCAAGAAACTAGGGAAATGTACTTTTAAACTTTGATTTTGCTCATGTAATCTTACAACAAAGTAGAATTAGTCTATCAGATCAAACTTCCTGTCTGGACTTCCTGTTCTGTATGTAAAGTGGATGACTCCAAATCTACCATTCTGATTGGTTAAGGAAAAGACAAGTGGATTGGTTCACTAGGAACCAATCCAAAGAGATACCAAAAAGGCGGCAAATCTAAATAGCTGCCATTGGCTGCAAGCAGGCAAGCCAGCCTGTATAAAAGGGCTGGCCCTGGCTTCAGCCGGCGTTCCGTTACTAACTGTTAACAATAAAAGTATTTGTTGTTGGAACCCGGTCTACCTCGTGTGTTTTCCAAACAAAACAGGCTTTGCAAATGTCTCAGAACTGTAAGGCAAGAAACTAGGGAAATGTACTTTTAAACTTTGATTTTGCTCATGTAATCTTACAACAAAGTAGAATTAGTCAGATCAAACTTCCTGTCTGGACTAACATGAAATATTGACAATACGATTTCTTAAATTTTCTTAATTAAAGAAAATTGTATCATCCCTGCCTCTAAAGCAAGCATTAATAGATAATTTTAAACAAAATACCACTTTCAGAATGATTGTTTATCTTGCATTTATTTGTGGAAGCTTGTGCCTAGCTTGTAGATATTGGGCAAAAAAGCTTGTACACTAAACTTGTGGTGAATATTTGATTCTTGAACTCAATAACAAAGCAAAAAAGAGGCTTCAGAATTCATCTAATCCAATTTATTCCTTGGTGCAAAATAATATTAATAATAGGCACTCACTCTCTTCCTCTTTTATTGACATGAATCAGTACTGAAAACTGAAGAAATCCAAAGTGTATTACAGTTTACTGAAATACATTTTGTCATTTCAGATACAAAACTAAAGACTGAGTTATATAGACAATTTTAAAGTGTGTTATTTATTCCAAGAGGATTACTGTTGGAAGAATATTAAAAACTGTCAAATAAAAAATTGGATTGAACTGCATAGATTAAAGTTAATATACATTATATATAAATCATACCAGTTCAACAATAGTGAGTAATCTGCAACGATATGTTATTCACTACAGCAGGCTCTTATGTGAAAACCAGCTACAGTGAATGCAGTCCAGACTTAATCTAGCCTCAGTTTCACATTTTTTTGATGAAACTTTGACATGCAGTTAGCTCTCCATTCTCCAGTGAAGTAAGTGAGTCCTTAAGTGATAGTGCTGGCTATATATACTGAATGCTCTTTATAGACATTCAACCTGCATATTCAAAATTTAAAAATTTAAAATATATTTAAAACTTCCAATGCTCTCTATCCAGTTTCTTCAAAAGATTGGTAAAATCTTCAGGAAAAATGTAAAGGCATGCATCAGACCCTTCTTACAAATGATTAAGAAACTGCAACAGATGGAATAACAACATATGGAATGCCATTCCATGAAAGAATATCTGAAAAGCTCAGAAGGATTTTCAACCATCAAAACATACACACATACTTTAAAACCAAGAGTACACTAAATGTCCATCCCAAGGATAAAACACCGAGATCCAAACTGAAGACATTTCAGTGAGACTTGTGCAGATCTTTACATTGGAGAAATAAAACAATTATGGCACAACATAGGACAACAAACCCACCAAGACAAGATTCAGCAATCCATTTGCATTTGAAAGATAAAGGCCACACTTTTAAACACATTCTGAAGCAGAGAAGACTGCGGGTTTGAAAGAGGGCTCAAAGAGGCCATCTACATTAAAATTAAACAGCCCTGTCTCAACAGAGGGGGAGGCATGCAACATCATCTATCTCCTGTTTACAACACAGTCCTTTCAGTGGTTCCAAGAAGGTTCTACATCCACTTTGCACTCTTCAGGTGACCTGAAAAGGCAGATAAACCTCCCAAGTGGCCTGAACAACTCTCAGACAGCGTGCTAACAATCATGTGACTGAAATGAATATAAATCCTTCCATTCTCCACCATTCAGTCAGAACCGAAGAAGTTTCTTGGATGAGAAGTGAAACGTCTTCAAGAAAAAAGTAAGTCCAGGTGCCTTTTGAAAAAAAGTACCTTTGGGATTTCAGCTGAATCTTCTTTTAGTCTTTCAGTAGACCTCAGTGCTTAAAATGTGAAACTCTGAAGAAGAGTCAAGACCATGTATAAGATAACCAACTTTTTTATAATGAGAAAGAGAACACAAATAAATTGAAGAAAAAAAAACAAAGCCACTTGCTCATGGTGCACTCTTGTGCATGGTGCACTCTTGCACATGGCACACTGTCTCAAAACAATTCTCCTGTGTGGAGCGCATGCATCTCATAATCACGTCTTGCTGCACTGTACCGAGCCTTGACGAATTGTCATGTCAAATACAAATATGGTACATCACACACAATGGATCGTATCAAATACAGAGATTTACAGATTATTCTTCAAATATTAAAAAGAAGGACATGTAGGACACTTTTCGAGAGAGGACAGAACTTACAAAAGAAGGACTGCCCTCCCTAAATGAGGACGGTTGATCACCTTACCATGTGGAAGATGACAGTGTGTGATTTAACAGCCAAATTCTTTTTGCTGTCCCATATACAGATCATGTTTCTTCCATTTACTATTCTACCAAACAGCAACTTCAGTTCACTCCTTAAATGGAGTTTGAGAAAAACACCTCATGACTAATGTCTATAATCTGATACAAACACTAGGACAAGGCCCAGCTAAGATATAAACCTGAACTATATGAACTATAATGGTGGTGTGAAAATGTATTTGGTATGCCTTTTTCCTTCCTCAAACTTATCCATGCTAAAATCTATATGCAAGGTTAAGTGCAATCTGATAGGAACACTTTCCTGAATTTTCAGTAATGTTCAAAACTTGAAAACTAAGCACAAAAATGTATGTTACATAAAGGCGTGCATTAAAATGTCTATAGAAAGGTCAGTGTTTTGGATTTTTTTTTCTTGGAAGCACCTGGATCTTGAAATGAGAAAAACGATATTCAATGAGAAATGAAGAAATGAGAAAAATGAGAAATGTTTCTGCAGTACAGCTCCACTCTTAGGCACTGTAAAATATAAATAAATGATGGGGATCTTCTTCCAATTGAGTTGCATAGCTCTCCCGGAGAAAACACCACCATTTGATCTTCATGGAAGTATGCATTCTATTTCCTTTGCTGAACCCCTAATAATATCCCATATGATTCTATAAGAAATCATGCACTATTCAAACCCTTTGGATTCGAGCCATGCTGTGAGCTTTCTGTACATTAAAAATTGCATCTTCATGTCATGTTACACTTATGTAACTTTAATGGGTTAAGTGCACATACTACATAAATACATAAGTAATATATTAATGTGTATCTGAAGTATACATTACATTTTGTAATGATACAAAAACACTCAAATCCTTTATTTGAAATATGTATCTCTTAAAATCTTTATTGTCACAGTTCTAGTCTCTTCTTATTAAATCATAAAAAAGATTTACTGTATTAGAAGAAAAGAGGAAATAATGATGCTCACAGCACTGACTCTAATTTAGGGATTTGTACATGAAGATGTAAACATATTTTAAAGTTTTTCCAACTTATTTGAGACTTATGTCATTATACAAACATAGTTGTGTCCCCCCCCCCCGTGTATATGTGTGTGTGTGTGTGTGTGTATAGCATTAAGACAATTATTTTTATATTCCATGCTTCTATCTCTAGATACTACTAAAACATTTGTGTTTGGCTGATTGTTTGTAACCTTCAGTTGAGCAAAGCAGCACAGCATAGGACAACATTTTTTAAAAAAAATCAAGCATACTTCTAATGAACTAATTTATAAAATGTGTCCAACATTGGGAATCCATGACTCTCTTTGGATTGAAATTTGGCAAAGTTGTGGTTGCTTCAGTGCTGCTGGGCTGCTTCGGTCATGTAATTGTCTAGTATTCATTAGCATGTTTCTTGCAGAAAGATCACATTCTCTGATTTGCACTATAATATACGGGTGCCAAACTTGATCACGTCATGTGACCTATCGTGATTTTTTTGCTTTTACCGAGGCAGAGTGGGTGTGGCCTGTACATGATGCATCCAGCCCATGGGCTGCCAGTTTGATACCCCTGCCCGGAAACTATAACATCCCATGTAGTGATGGGATTCAAATTGTTTTAAAACCAGTTCTGTGGACATGGCTTGGTGGGTATGGCAGGGGAAGGTTACTGCAAAATCCCCATTCCCTTCCCACTCCTGAGGGAAGGTTACTGCAGAATCCCATTCTGTTCCCACCCCACTAATCTGCTTTTCAGCTCCATTCTCCTGTGCAGGGCAACAAAAGAAGACCCAGCCAATCAGCTGGAACTCAGGAGGCAGAGAATAGATGGGCACGGTGCCAGTCAAAGGTGGTATTTTCTGCTACTGGTTCTTCAGAACTGGTCAGAACCTGCTGAATACCACCTCTGATCCCATGCCTGTTTTTCTTGACTGTGGTAAAGTATTCACCTAGAAGACCTCATACACTGTGCAAGGATAGAAAAATTGCCTTTCTTTTGTTATGATCTACCTCCCTAGGGGCAAGAAACACTGCCATGCTGTCCTCCAAGAGGCAAAAATTAGAAAATGTCAAATTGCATACTCCCTTTACCTACACTGTGAACCTTGTCTTCTTGGCTTCCTGAGAAAGAAATACAGATTTAGGGTAATTTAATAAACAGTGCAATTCCCTCCACTTTTTGATTTCTGATAGGCTTTATTACATGTACAAGGTTGACTGGTTTGTTTTATTTGGTTTTACAATGATAAGGTATCTTATTAAACAGGCAAGATTTGTATCAAGAGAAGAAGGGAGGAAAAGAAAAAGAAGCAGAGAAAGGGAGAGGGAATGTTAATAATACATTGGTAATAATTGCAGATAAAAGTTCATCTCTTAACAGATGTTGGGAAAAAAAAAACCTGATATGAATCTCATCCTGGAATAATGATAGTTCACAGTGGTATCGATCTAAAGTTTTATTTTAACCCACAAACTCCTTTCTTGAACAACAAAGGAGATGTTGAATCAGTTTTGCAACAATTTTGCAACAGTTTTGCAACAATCATGTCATCATATGATATGACATATGATGATGTCATATCTTGATGATATGACATAATCAAGGGCAGTGATGTCAATTACCAGATGTCTTTTGTCAGTTGTATCAATTTCAGAGACTCGAATGATAGATTTGCCATTACATGTGATCTCTTTTTTAGCTAGAATAAGCTAATGCTATGACTAATCAGGAGTAAATGTCATATGATACCAGGGTTGTGAATTTTCTCTCCAACTTGCTAATCACCATGCCACATTTTCAAAGCTCATTGGTCTATGGCTGTGCTCACCCAAACTGCTTAGGGCTGATCTGCAATAACAGGTTGCCTCAACATCAAGGCTGGCATTTAAAGTTTATTGAGGGCAGGAATACATAATGTATTCTCTCCAAAACCCACCCTAATGGGAAGACAATGTCTGCTTGACTTTCCCTGCAATGCATTAAAAAATACTTTCTAACTTGTTCTGGCACCTTGGAGGTGCTGTACTTCTTTTCATGGTGTAAAAATTCCTTCACTCCTTGAGCTAATATGCATGATGATTTGAAATCAAAGAGGCATGTATGCGTTTTTTCAAGTTCTCTGATTTGGATTTAGTGAAGTATTTCAGAATGACGATGTGCTGTATAGCTTTTCTTCCTGGATTTATTATCAAAGACTTCTGCATGCTGACTTATGGACTGAGTTTGTTCTGCTGGTATGTGATGATTGTAAGAATGGCTAATGGCAGACTGGTTTCTTGTACAGAATAAATATACTCTAAAAGCACTGTTAGATGGTTATTTATCTGGCAACAAAACAGTTGAGGAATATATTGGGCGGTCTTATGTTCAGCTTATATTTCTACTTGGCATGTCCTTATAGTAAGGCAAAAGACAATATTTTTAACTCTCTTTCCTCCATAGTATTGGACTAATAATATCTATTTGAAATTTTATTGATCTTTACAGGAATAATTATGAATTTGCAGTGGACAGAGTTTCCTCTTCTTTGATTAAATTTAATGGGCTTGAGCAGATGGATTCAGAAAAGATTGACTCACCAAATGTGAACTAAACTAAAAATAAATTCCATTGAATGTAAAAATGGACAGTGACTGAAAAAGTAGGTTTAGAAATAGAATGGACTCTTATTTGTTCAACTAGACCAGGGCTGTTAAACTCATGGTCCTCGGGCTTGATGCATCACGCACCACTCATCCCCATACCCAGTTTAGCAAAGGGGAAAAAAAATCTGATATGTCATGTGATGATGCTGTGATAATGTGAATTTGACACCCCTGAACCAGACCAAGTAGATTTCTGAAATATATATTATTTCTCAGAGCTTTAAGCCTGCTTTTGGAATAGTTATGGAAATATTAATTGCTAATGAAAACTCGGTGAAAAGCTTACTTAAAACTTTTATGAACTACTCTCATTATGATTGTGGATTTTTCTCCACTATCACAGATTTTTGATAGTGCATTCTTTCTCCTTGAAGCAATTGTTAGCTTGCCTTTTATTTAGTATCAAGTAACATTATTTAATATCTTAGCCTCCCTTTTCTTTTCAGATCATAGACCATGAAATCTTCTTTTTGATTAAAACAAATAAAAAATGCTTAAAAAGGCTGCCAAAAGCTATTTTGTACATGATATACTTTTCTTCCCAACTTCATTGGATTTTATTTTCAGTGCTTTTACTGTTTTCTTGGTATTTTTAAAGAAGGTTTTAAAATCTTTTTACTTGTTTTCAATGTTTTCATCAACTTGGTATCCATTCAGACTTCTCAGTTATTAATTGGATTAAAAATAAAATAATAACTGTTAGAAATTAAAGTGTATGCATAAGACAATCTATGCATTGACTAAGGACAATTTTGTGTAAAAAATAAACAAACACCCACCCATTTTTTCCCCATATTTTTAGCAAGGAAAATTAGCCAGACCTGATGAAGTGGATAAAACGGAAATGTTGTTGGATGAGAGCTGGATGAAAATATGATAGCAGAAAAAAAAAAATTTGGCAGAATACTGGAAGAGTGAAATAAGCCATTTTTTTCTGATCTACCAGCTTTGGCTTGGCACCTTGCTGACTTTCTGCCATCAGAAGGGGGAAGGTGGGGGGAACAAATGGGCAATAAAATTATATCTTTATGATGGGAAAGTGGGAGGAGGGATTCACAGTTGAGGAATCAGAGAGTTTTGGAATCTTGTTCCTGTTGGGGTGCTGACATCTTCAAGGCTGTTTACACTGAGAATAGAATTTCACCGGCCCAAACACCTCAGCGTTTCCCAAAAATCTTGGCAGTGCCAGACTGCTACATACAGATGGACCATGGGAAGAAGGGGCTAAGGGGGACCATAGGGTTAGTTCTGCACAGGGCCTTTAGATTCCACTTGACTTTACTGCAATCAGCCTGTCTTATTAAAAGTACCTTTTCATCTCAATTAAATGGAGTCAAGAGTTTTACTTCCCTAGGAGATCAGACTGAGGCAGGTCTAACACATTTCCTTGAAGAATCTACACATGTCAGTAACATAGATGCCCATTCAAGCTTCTGCTTTTTGTAGCAATCTATATGAACAATGTTAAAACCATCCAGCCTTTCCTTAAATGTACCCAGTGAAGGGGAAGCCATAATCTCTCTGGGAAAATGGTTTGATTGTTTTTTTCCATTTGTTAGGAAATTTTCCCTAATATGTGGCTGTTTCCTTGTAAATTGTCCTTACTCCATGCCTTGGCATGAGGTATAAAGAACTATCAGCAAGTGATTTTTAGCTAGTTCCACACAATCCACAATAAATGGTTTGGTGTAGTGGTTAAGACTTCAGGCTAGAAACAGGGAGATTGTGAATTCTACTCTCATTGTTTTGTTCGGAAAAACACGAGGTAGACCAGATTCCAACAACGAAAAGTCTTTAATTACAGGAGTCAGTGAAACGGAACAGTTGGCCGACTTAGCGGCAGCCTTTTATACAGGCTAGCCTGCCGGCTTGTAACCAATGGCAGCTGATCGAATTTGCCGCCTCTTTTACTTTATTCGGATTGGTTCTTAGTGAACCAATCCGATGCTTACTTTAGTTGACCAATCAGATTTGCATGTTTTGGAGTAACCCAATTTGCATACAGAACACCCCTCCCCCCTTGGTTCAGTCCTACGTGGTGATGTAGTCGCGTAGGGAGGCGGGGCTTTTCCTGACTCGACTGGACCTGCGCAGTTCAGTTTCGGCGGAGGCTCCGACCTGTTCGGATGGGGCTGCTGTGTCGTCCGTCCTTCTCTCTGGAACCGTCTGGAAGGGTGAGTCAGCCATTCTGCCGCCTGAGTTTCTTAGGCCGGCGGTTTTGCCGCTCCCTCCTGTTTCCTCCGGGCAGGTCGAGCTGGCCTGGTTGTCCCCTTCCGATGGGCTCTTCACGCAAGTCTCTTCAAACAGTGAGTCTTTTATTTGCTCTTTTTGTTTGTTAATCTCTTTGGTTTTTGTTTGTATCGGTTCTTTATTTGTTTCTCGCATTCCCCCCCCCCCTGGTTTGTCCATCCCCGGTTTTTTCAATGCATGGGTGTATGTCTGTATTTCGTTCTATATTTCGGGAACGGAGCTGGTCTATGTGCCGCTTCCATTCCCTGCCGTCGTCAATTGTTAACCAGTAGGATTTGGGGCCTGTAATTTGCGTTATTTGTCCTGGTAGCCAAACAGGGTCCCTGGTGAGGTTTTTGCGTAAACCAACTCGCCTACTTCAAATTTCCTAAATCGTGTGGAGGAGTCGGGGGGGTTTTCTGGCGTAAAATTTGGATTCAACCTATCAAGGTGTGATCTTAATTTCCTCCCCATGAGCAATTCTGCTGGGGACTTGTTGGTCGTGGTACTGGGCATTATGTGTTGGAGAGTGAGCAATCGGTTTATTCTCTGTTGGACGTCCCCGGTGTCCATTCTTTCTATTCCCTCTTTGGTAAACCGGACCATTCTCTCAGCCCTGCCGTTCGCGGCCGGGTGAGCCGGCGCGGTTAGGGCATGTCTAATACCTAGGGAGGCTCGGTATTGCTCGAATTGTAAGCTGGTGAGCTGTGGCCCGTTGTCTGATACGAGGACATCCGGTAGACCATGGGTGGCAAAAAGGTTGTCTAGTTGTTTGATTACAGCTTCTGTTGTCATTGATGGCATGATTTTTACTTCTAGCCAATTAGAATAGGCATCAACGACAATCAGAAATGTATGCCCTTTGGTAGGACCTGCGAAATCAATGTGGATCCTTGACCAAGGGCCTCGCAGGGTTTCCCAGTCTCTAATAGGTGCTTTAGGCGGGGACGGTCTAATTCCCTGGCACTTGTTGCATGAGCTTACCCAATATTCTATGTCCTTATCAATACCCGGCCACCAAACATAACTTCTTGCAAGGCTTTTCATTTTCACAATTCCCGGGTGCCCTTCATGTAACATCCCGAGTACCCTGGGTTGCAGTTTGTTAGGAATCACTATCTGATCACCCCACAATAAGCACCCTTTTTGAATTGAAAGTTCAGTCTGTCTGGTCCGGAAAGGTTTAAAGTTTTCAGTTTTTTGGTTTTCCAGCCAGCATTTACCTACCCAGCTGAGGATGCGGGAAGTCACTGAGTCTTTCGCGGTGGCTCTGGCGACATCATAAGCAGAAATGGGTAGATCGGGGCAAGTCTCTATTTGTAATGCTGTCATCGCTGGTGCCGGGTCTTCCTCGGTTTCTGGCAAGGGTGCTCTGCTCAAAGCGTCCGCATGGGAAATTTCTTTCCCTGGTCGATGTGTCAGAGTGTATGAATAGGCTGCTAGAAACTCTGACCATCTAGTCAGTCTTGGAGAAAGGATATTTGGTGTTGGCTTGTTTCCCGCCAAAATCCCCATTAGCGGCTTGTGGTCTGTTATAATTTGAAAAGTCCGCCCGTAGAGGTACTCGTGGAAGCGTTTTACTCCAGCGACAATTGCTAGGGCTTCTCTGTCGAGTTGGCTGTAGTTCCTCTCGGTTTTAGACAAAGTCCTTGAGTAGTACGCGACGGGTGCCTCTCTGCCATCAGGCAGTTGGTGGCTCAGGATGGCACCGACTCCAAATGGCGAAGCGTCGCAGGTCACCCTCAATGGCAGTGTCTTGCTGAATTGGATGAGAACGTTTGTTGATGTTAGCAATTTTTTTATTTTCTGGAAAGAATCCTTTTCTCTATAACCCCAAGTTCAAATTGCTTTCTTATCCAATAGACGGTGCAACGGTTCTGCTATTGTGGCTTTATTCGGTAGGAATACATTATAAAAATTTATCAGTCCAAGAAATGCTTGTAATTCGGCTTTGTTTCTTGGTTCTGGTGCTTCATTGATGGCTTTAATTTTCTTGTCTGTAGGGTGTATCCCCTCTCCATCTATTAAATAGCCCAGGAATTCGACGCTATTCTTAGCTAGGCAACACTTTTCTCTTTTCACTTTGAGGCCAGATTCTCTAAACTGAGTTAGTACTTCTTTGAGTCTTTTTTTTAATTGGGTTTCATCTTTGGCTGAGATCAGGACGTCGTCAAAGTATGGTACGACTCCTTGTATGCCATTTAGAAGGTGTTCCATTAGACTCTGGAAAACGCCTGGGGCTACACTTACTCCAAATTGCAGTCGGTGACATTTGAATGCGCCCTTATGGGTAACTATAGTCTGTGCTTCCACAGTTTCTGGGTCCACTGGGAGTTGTTGGTAGGCTTGTGCTAGGTCGAGTTTAGCAAAAACCTTTCCTTTTCCCAGGGAGTGGAGTAAATGCTGGACTACTGGCACCGGGTATGCGCTTGGTTGTAATGCGTGGTTCAGGGTAGCCTTATAGTCACCACAGATTTTAACGGACCCGTCAGGTTTGATAGGTGTGACTATAGGTGTTTCCCACTTGGCATGGTCCACAGGTTCTAATACCCCTTGGGCTATTAATTTGTCTAGCTGTTCCTCTATTTTTGCCTTTAGTGCAAAAGGAACTCGTCTGGCTTTTATTCTTCGTGGGGCTATTTGGGGGTTTAAACTGAAAGAAATGGGATTTCCCCGATAATTGCCCAGTGAGCCGTCAAAAACGTCCTGGAATTCCCGGATGAGGTCTTCTTCCCAGCCGGTTGCAATCACTCGATCGATCCCGGTCATCCCGATGCCCAATGGTGCGAACCATTCGATGCCCAGGAGACTTGGTCTGTCTCTGTCGACTATGGTCAGCGGTAGCACTTTGACGTGTTCTTTGTAGGTAACTTTGAAATGTCCCATGCCGACTACAGGGATTTGGTTTCCCTGGTAGTCCTTGAGAGTTAGGTGCTGCTTTTTTAGTTCTTTGGTTTTGATATCTGGGACAAGCTGTTTTATTGTGTCCCACGATACCATAGAGAGAAAGGACCCCGAATCCACTTCCATCTTGCATGGTTTCCCCTCGATCTCTACAACAATCTTAACTTTCTTCCCGCTTTCCGTCTGAGCGCTCTTTATAATGACAGTTTGGTGTGTATTGGCTCGCTTCTCTTGTTGCCACTTTCTTTCAGCTCGTTTAGGCTCAGCTCGTATTGGGGAATTTCTGCGTCTCGTGGGGCTGTAGTATTTTTTGTTTCTGCAGACTTTTTTGATATGCTCTCGTTTCTTGCAGACCCTGCAGATGGCATCAAGAAATCTGCATTCAGCTCGGGGATGGTTTCTTCCGCAGCCAGCGTATTCCCGCCAATTTCATCTTTCGCGCTCTTTTCTGTTAGTGTATAGACGGTGGACCTCGTCATCTTCTTCGCTAGAGTCAGGTGTTTCGCCATACTCTTCGTAATGCGTGGTGGTGGTAGATTGTTTTTTGTCTTTGGTTGGGTTCGTTTCATCACTATGTGTGTTCATTTTCTTCATAGTGACAGCCGATTTTTTCGCGGCTTCGGCGGCTGTGGCTTCCTTGATAGCTTCGACTACGCTGATGTTGGGTTTGTTGAGTAGTTTACTCTGTGTGGTCGAGTCTCTCAACCCCAACACCACTCGATCCCTCATTGCCTCGTCGAGGTTTGAGAATTCACACTCACCACCTATTTGTCGAAGTGTGGCAATGAAATCGGCGACGGTCTCTCCCTCTCTCTGGTCTCTCCTGTAGAATTCATGTCGCTTTATTAAGTTTGACACCATCGGAGCGTAGTGTGCTTTGAGGATTCGTTGCAATTCTGGCCACGTTAGTTGCTTGACATCTTGTGGCTTCGCTAGAGCCTTTGCCATCTTAAAAACCATTGGCCCGCAGTGTGTTAGGAACACAGCTCTCTTTCGTTGCTCTGAAATTCCTTCCATTTCATTGCTTTCCAGATACATTTGGAAGCGATCTGCATAGGAATCCCAATCCTCTTCGTTGGGGTTGAAGGGTGCGGGCGGTGCGTTGTTTCCAGGCATCTTCGTTGTCATCTGGGCTTCTTCTCACCGCATGCAGTTTTCGTGTTCAGGACGATCCCACCTTCGTCGCCAGTGTTTTGTTCGGAAAAACACGAGGTAGACCGGGTCCCAACAACGAAAAGTCTTTATTTACAGGAGTCAGTGAAACGGAACAGTTGGCCGACTTAGCGGCAGCCTTTTATACAGGCTAGCCTGCCGACTTGTAACCAATGGCAGCTGATCGAATTTGCCGCCTCTTTTACTTTATTCGGATTGGTTCTTAGTGAACCAATCCGATGCTTACTTTAGTTGACCAATCAGATTTGCATGTTTTGGAGTAACCCAATTTGCATACAGAACACTCATCTTAGTCATGAAGCCAGCTGGGTGACTTTGGGTCAATCTCTCTTTCTTTGCCCTAGGAAGCAAGAAATGGCAAACCTCTTCCAAAATCCTGCCGAGAAAAATGCAGGGGCATATCCAGAAAATTGTTAGAAGTCAACATTGACTTCAAAGAGCCTGTAAACAGCATACCTTCCACCTGTCACCTAAGTAATATTAATCAGAGCGTAAGAATACCGAATGCAGAAATTTCTTCTACACTGACTGTCTAACACAGAGAAACTGTTGTGTTTTATCTGAGGAAGGAACCTTCTTCATTTGGAAGAGTGAATCTTGTATTCATTGTAGTGCTTCAAAAATTGGTTTCCAGAGGCTCTAGTGAAGGGTCAAAGATGATAATTGGTATTTGGAGAATGGAGATTCCAATGTAGGACGAGTGGCAAAGTTCCATTTCTTCCAAGTGTTTTCTTCACAGTGATTCGTCATTTCTACTTCTGCTCCATTTTCCCTAATCTTTACAAATCAGATGCATACAACCATTTATAAATGTAGGTAGGACAATCAGGAATAACTTATTTTCCTCCTTATTTTATCTTCCAACCAGCTTACCCATTTCAATGTCTGTAATGCTGACGTTGGTTTGGAGGGATTCTTGTCCAGAAGTTTTTACTATTTAATCTTCTTGAAATGATTCCATTCCTCTAGCCTTGTCACTGATGTTCATTCTGTTCCCCTTCTCTTGGGTCTAGGGATGCAAGGGTATCCAAACTGCATACAGTTTTTTTTAGGCAAGCAGTGTAAAAATTGCAAATTTTATGATTATATTTACATAAAATATTTCTTGTAGTAAAATGCAAATGAAACTGACCTCTGCAAAAACAAATATGAAAATTAAATTTATGGTATTTTTTTCATTATTTGAAGACTGATGTCAAAAATATAGAAAGGAGAAAGAAAGAAAAAAAGAAAGAGAAAGAAAGAAAGGGAGAGATGAGGGAAGGAAGGAAGGAAGGAAGGAAGGAAGATTGCAGAACTGTTGGAAAAAAATAGATTATTTCTTAACATGATGTGTATTTTAGGAAAAAGATGCAGAATATGTTTTCAACAAGGGGAATATTTCCTGAGATGTGCAGAGTTTTGCTGAGGAAATTGGATGCTTGGTAAAATCACAGTGAAAAATGCTGCACATGAGGGAAAAGTCTATGAAAGAATATGCTGCATAAAATGAGGATAAGAAAACCATATTGCATAAGTGAGAGAGAGAGAGAAAACCAATTAAAAATTTAAAAGGCAGAGAAAATTTCTCATTAGCTTTGATCGGATTACCAATTTGTCTGATAGAAAGAGAAACAGCTAAACAAGGAACATCTGGCAGACTGAATGGTATTAAAAACAAATATGATATAGGATGAAAATGAAGTGAGGAAATGGAGGAATGAGTACTTAGTCTAATCTCTCTCTCTCTCTCTCCCCCTCCCTCCTGCCCTCTCTCATTATCTATCTATCTATCTATCTATCTATCTATCTATCTATCTATCTATCTATCTATCTA
>BLBF01000032.1:13075092-13121890 GCA_015471245.1 Laticauda colubrina
CTATCTATCTATCTATCTATCTATCTATCTATCTATCTATCTATCTACCTCCCATCTATCTATCACTGTTAATGGTATATCAAAGGGTGTAATTTCAAGGAATACCATAATTTAGAACGAAGAAAGAACTGATGAAAAGGAAACAACAGATGTTAATAAAAATAAGGCATTGGTGTAAATGAAGTATTTGCAGAAATTTTTAATTATAAGTTTAGTTTGTACAAAGAGTGGTTGTACAATTGTTTAATATATGTGCAAAGATTTCATCTGCGCCTGATGATTGGGAGAATCTTGTTATAGTCCCTCTAGTGAAAGGAAAAGACAGCAAGGATGAATTCAAACACTGCAGAGGATTAGATTATTAGGTGTGCCTGAGAGAGTGTTTGGCAGAATTCTGGCTGAAAAGATGTAAGAGATGATATCAGCTAAAATTTAGGAAGTACAGCCCTTCCTCTGGCTAAGCTTTTGCTTTATAGCTGGTCATTAAAAATGTATGAATAGGAGAAAAATATTTATTGTATGTTCTTTGATAGAGGCAAAACATAAAATAAAGCATAAAACAGGTTGGTATTTATTTATTTATTCCCTGCTTTTATCATTTTAAAAAACAACTCAAGGTGGTAACCATATCCAACACACCTTCCTCTTCTTATTTTCCCACAACTCTGTGAGGTGAAAGGAGTTGACTGGCTCAAGATCATTGAGCTGGCTTTCAGATCTAAGGCAGCACTAGAATTCACAGTCACCTGTTTTCTAGCCTGGTGTCTTAACCACTAAACCAAACTGGTTGTCATAATGTTTTGCATGAATATGCAACTTTTGTATAAAAGGCAAAAACAGTAGGTGAATGAATTTATGTACCTTGGTAAAATATTTACTAAATACAGGAAAATAGATGAAGAAAATGAGGTTTGCAAATACTGGTACAAATGGCCTCTCTCGAAGAATGAAAGTTATAAGAAACTAAATGGCTGTTCATACATAACAGCATCTTTTTGCCTACTTTGTTATAGGGAGATGAAAGTGGGTCCATCAGAAAAAAGTATATTGAATAAGTCAGAAGAGGAAAGCATGACTTAAAAAACATATGTGAAGAGGGGATCATAAGAAGAGGGGATCAGAAATGGATGATTGACAAATATACGGATGGATGTGGATTAAATTTGAAAGTGAATGACAGGTAAGATAGTAGTATGTTGAGGTGGCTTGGTCATATGGGAAGATGAACAATGTTTCAATCAAATAAGAGTGCACTGACAGAAACAGAAAGGCCAAAACAATTGTGGTTGGATGGAGGTGGCAAGTTCCTCATAACAGAGGAATAGGCAGCTAAAGAACCAAAGGCAATATAGAAAGTGATGTATGGATATGGTGGAAACAATGGTTTGCAGGAATAGAAAAAAATATGAAGAGGTCTAGTGAAAGATACTGGTATAGGCATGAGCCGTGGTGATGCAGTGGTTAGAGTGCAGTATTGCAGGCTAACTCTGCCCATTACCAGCAGTTTAATCCTGACCGGCTCAAGGTTGATTCAGCCTTTCATCCTTCCGAGATCAGTAAAATGAAGACCCAGATTGTTGGGGAACAATATGCTGACTCTGTAAAACTGCTTAGAGAAGGTTGTAAAGTACTATAATGCAGTATATAAGTCTAAGTGCTGTTGCTCTGCTAGGTTTAATGACATCCTTTTATTCTGGTCTCCTATGTTTGATTGCTTTTGTTTACGATTTCTTACTCTTTTTAATCAGCTTTGTACAGAAAAGGAAATAGCATGTCAAATTTGCATGTAGATGTGCGCTTGTGTTGCATCTGCTCTCAGAAGATACCTCTACATGACAGGTACACACAGCAAGCTGTGATAGTTAGAAACATGAGCTAGTGGTCACTGTGAATTCAGAGAAAAGCAACCCAGCATCTCCCCCCTCAGTAAAAAAAAAATGGCTATAATTGTCTCATTAAGACTGGTTCTTGCTTACTGCAGATGCCACCTCCACATCAGCCAAGATCTTCTTCACTCTATGTAGCAGAATTGAATAATCAACACATTATGATGGATTAAAATAGCCCAGGGTGGCCCCAGGCGAGCAGCTTTTCTCAGGATGATTTGCTTCTTTTTGTATTACTTTCAGGAAGCACTTCCCCAGATCTCACACTGTATTTCTTTTTAACTAGACTTGAGAAAATTTATTGCTGAAGTAGGGGAAAAAGTTATTTATGAAAAAAAATAATTAAAAAAAAAGCCAAGGCAAAGATAGCTAGGAGGGAGAGAGAGAGAAGGAAGAGATCTTTTTGTAATACAAGATTATCTTGGAGTGCAATAATATATCTTACAAAGCTCTGAGACCTATAGCAAGCTTACTGTTGATCAATTTTCCACACAGTTTGCTACAGTTCATAAATCAAGGGGACTATATTTTTCCCCCCCTCTAAGGAGAAGTTAGCCTCCTGGATATTGCAAAGAGATTAGCATCAGGCAAAATAAATATATATGTATACAGAGCATAGGTCATAAGTGTGAATAATAAAGCATAATAATGCGCGCACGCACGCACACACACACACACATGAGAGTATTTCTTGGCTGGCCAATGGTGATTGGAAAAATGTATGAAAAGTGGAGAAATTCACACCCTACGGACAGTGTGCAGCTCTACCCCAGTGTAAACCTCCCTGATTAGATGAGTAAGAAATTCTCATCTCCCAGTCTTTCCTTTTTTCCCTTTCCTCTGTGCCTTAACTTGCTCTGAGTGAACATGTTGGGTTCTGTTGTGCAGCAGGCTTCACATCCTGAGTCCACTGAAAGAATGCCCCATCATTTAGGATTTTCTTTTCTTTTCCCACCACTGCTACTGAGGTTGTGCCAGTTTTCTCATTCCTTTTAATGTCCTCTGTGCTGTTGAATGGGTGATTCATGAAGACTCAAGGGCATCAGTCTGCTATCTATAGGCAAATAATAAAATAGAATTTGTCTCCCACACACAATACACCAGGGGTGTCAAACTCTCAATGCCACATTGTCATCATGTGATGTATCTCAACTTTCCCCCCTTCATTAAACAGGGATGGGCATGGCCAGTGTATGATGCATCCGGCCCGTGGACCACGAGTTTCACACCCCTGCAGTAAACAATGTACTAGACCTTGATAAGGTGATAAGATTCCCTGCTTCTTCAGTCAGAGTAGGTAGTCCTTCAAGTCCGATAGGCTTCTTATATCATGGGGAGCTCTTCACTTTATGATGCTTCAATAGATTTTATGGCACTAGGAGAGAGAAGAGAAACAAACTATAGAAGGAGGATCATGTAAAACCTCCTAATGTAGGAGATGGCCAGACTGAGTCCAAGGGAGGGGTCAAGCATGTCATCAGTTTCAAATCACTTCATACCTGCAAGAGATGTAAATCCAACCTACTTTGAATTCCACTGACTATTATCTACCGCCAATTTGATTGGACTATTGGTAGTTCAGGTGCTTATAGAGCAGGGGTGGAAAATTGGCGGCCCATGGCCTAGATGCATTATGTACAGGCCATGCCCACCCCAGCTCCTCGAAGGGGGAAAACATTGCAATACATCATGTGATGCTGCAAGTTTGACACTCATATTGTAGTGGGTGTTAGCACATAATAAACCTTGCTTAGCTACCTTGCTTCCTGATTTCTTGTGCCTGACACCTAAGTTGACACTTGTGATTGAATGTAGTGAGGAGATGGATCCCCAGGAAACTGGGAGTGCATCCTAGGGGAGCAAGAGGCAATATTTCTAATGACATTAAAAAATCTATTAAGATAGGCTAAATTGCAATTATCTTTGTTGGATAGAATATTTATAATTAAAATGAATGTTTTACCAAAGATGTTGTTTTTGTTCCAGATATTTCTTGTACTTATGACCAATATTCTTTGAAAGGCAAGGATATATTTCTAAGTTTATCTGACAAGGAAAAAAAAGTCCAAAAATTAAAGATAAATTGTTGCAAGAGGCTAAAGAAAGAGGAGGGTTGGCTTTACCAGTTTTAAAATTGCATGGGTAGATTGCAGAGGACTAAGAGGCAACTCGGCTCAGGTATTATATTTGAGAGAAAGAGGGTGAAGTCAGCCCCTTCTTGATAGTTCCCAGAGTATATTATAGATGCAGACTATAGCCTCTGTCCCACTGCACCAACGGATGCAAAGAGGATGTAAAACGTTAAAAAAAGCATGCCTTCCATTGGAAAATGCTATGCATCCATTGTGTACTCACTGCATACATGTTTCATACGCTCTATCCCTCGAGCATCCGTCCACTGTGATTTCATCTGTGCAAGAGGTTTTGAACTGACAAAACATTTTGAACGGATGAACTTTCCGCCACGTACGATGTACATCTGCGACATATACGGGCAACAAACTTTCTATGTCCGTTATCATTCGTTAAATGTCCGCTGCATCTTCTCTCCATCCTCTGGCCATCCACTCAACTCACATCTGCTGCAGCTGAAAACGGAAAGAGGGAGGAAACGAAAGGTACACAGAATGTCCACACAGCGTTAGTAGCACAGAAATAGAAAGGATGTAGCGTATGCATCTCGTATATAAAGGATTAAAACGGACAAAACGTTTGTATCTGGGATGTATCTCGTATATTTAGGATGTCTGCAGGATGTCTAGAGTATGTAGAAAGATACCTAGCGGACAACCAATATTTCCTATAAAAAGGGGGAGAAAATCATCTGGATCTCAGTAGAAGTCCAGCAGCCGTGGTGTACAGACCTCTTCACCCTTGGTCTTGGTCTTCCACATCATCCATTGTTCTCCACCATGGAACATGACACAGTCCGTATGGTAGCTGCGATCATTCATCAGCAGAACCAAAACCTGTTCAGACTGTTTCACCTTTTATACAGAAGGAGAAGGAGACATCCAAGAGCTGTGTGGGTCCGAGGATGGATCATGAGAAGAATGGAGTTTGGACTGTATGACCAGTTGATGGTGGAGCTGAGGAATGAAGACTCTTGTGCATTCCATCACTTCATGAGGATGCCACCAGCCATGTTTGACGAACTTGTAGAGCGTCTGAGATCCAGGTTGACCAAGACAAACACCAACTTCCCACCGAGCCTGGAACCTGGGCTCAAGGTGGCACTCACTCTGCGCCACCTGGCCTCAGGGACCACCTACAGGAGCATGCAGTACGGCTGGAGGGTGCCACCCAGCACCATCAGCTTTGTGGTCAGAGAAGTGGTGCAGGCCATCATTGAAGAGTACATGGAGGAGCTCCTCCAGTGCCCCTTCACTGAAGAAGGATGGAAGAAAGTTGCAGAGCAGTGGTATCAGAAGTGGAACTTTCCCCACACCGTTGGAGCCATAGATGGGAAGCACGTGGCCTGCAAAGCTCCAGTCAAGTCAGGCTCCACTTCTTTCAACTACAAGGGCTTCTTCAGTATCATCCTCTTTGCCATGGTTGATGCTGACTACAAGTTCATGTACATTGATGCTTCAGGCAACGGGTCAGCTTCAGATAGCCAGATATACAATGCCAGTGACCTCAAGGATGGGCTGGAAGGCAACCTCATCATGGGTTTTCCAGATCCAGACCCCCTACCCGGTGACACACAAGATGTGCCCTACTTCATTGTGGGGGATGACGCCTTCTCCCTCAGAACCTACCTCATGAAGCCCTACAGTTCAAGATACCTCACCCGTGAAGAGAGGATCTTCAACTACAGGCTGTCCAGGGCAAGATGGGTGGTGGATGTAGTGGTCCTACAGGATGGCCTTTGGCATCCTGGTCAACCGGCTCCAGATACTTCTCACCACCAAGCAACATGAGGCACATACTGTGAGGAGCATCGTGGAAGCTTGCTGCATCCTGCACAATCTCATGCGCACCCACTACCCAGTGTTGCAGAACAGGCTCGTGGACCATCAACCAGGGAATGGGGATATGGAGCCTGGTGAATGGAGGCAAGGACGTAACCTGATAGACACTGTGTATGTACAAGGCCCCAACAGAGCTTCACGTGAAGGGAAGAAGCAGCGCAACCTCCTGAGACACTGGTGCAACTCCCCAACTGGAGCAGTGGAGTGGCAAGACAGGATGATAGATGATTAATGGATGCTTCCTTGAGCCTGTCGCATAATACTGATGAGATTGTGCCATGTATGTTGAGTGGTCCTACAATGAATAGGGAATTAATAAAGACCTTTGTTTATTTTGAAATGTGTTGATCAGTGAATAAATTGTTATTGATAATAAAGGTCCATATGTATGGCAGCTGGGATGGTGGACCATACAGTCCCACGATGCTTGCACTGGAGGTTTATCTATCCCACAACTATCCTTATCTGTCCCACAACTATCCTTATCTATCCCACAACTATCCTTATCTATCCCACAAGCATGCAAAGGCTTAACCATTTGTTAAAAGTTTTCACCAACACTTTATTAAGATAAAAAAAAATATGAACCAAGTGTCTTAAGCAACGATAACCTTTTTTATCTTTCTTAGGTAACCTTTATGACTTTATTAAATAAGCAAAATGAATCAAGTAAACTGAATTAAGTGTGTTAAGCAAAGATAACCTTTATTAACTGTCTTAAGTAAACTGTATGACGTTATTAAAAAAGCAAAATGACCCAAGTAAGGTGTCTTAAGCAAAGATAAAGTGAACAAGTAACAACTCAGTCTCTGGCACGATTCTCAGTCACTCTGAATCATGTCCATGGTCTCAGCTGTTAAGTGGGCAGGGACTGTGGAGGTGGCTGTGGCTTGAGTGCTGGTCTGAGGCCCCATTGGGGTGCTTGGCCCCGAGAGTACAACAGGGGATGGTGTGTTCAGGAAGCTCTCAGAGAGCTGACTCAGTCCCATGAGGTTGAGAGGCCCTTCATCAAGTACCTGGGATGTCATGCACAAGACTGATGACAGATTGTCCATTGACGGGCTTGGCTGTGGGGTGGAGGAAGGAGGAGTGTAGTGGGGCTGTCTGGTCTGCAGCTGAGTAAGGAGTGGCGTCTGTGCCATGCGATGAACCTGGGCCTGGACTGGGAAAGTCTGTTTTTGCTGTGGGAAGTCCTGGTAGTCGTAGCCTTGGTAGGTGAGAGGCTGTTGAAAGCCGTGGAAGGGCTGTGGCATCGCCTGGGGTGGAGGAGCAGACCTGGACTGGGTCCGAGCAGGTTCAGCTTGGCCTTGAGGGTTGTGCAGGAGTGCTGTTATCTTCTCCTTCATCACCTGGTACTGGGCTCGGGCAGATCCCTCAGGGTGTGGCTCACATAGGTGATGAAGGTGTGGCGGCTCGAGGATCCTCTGTCCAAGTGGACCAGCTGAGAGAGAAGTTCTGTGCTGGTCTTCATTGTGTCCCTGATCTCCAACAGGGCAGTGTGGCTCTGGCCCTCCAGTCTGCCTCTCTGCCTGCATCCTGTGGAGCTGGGGGTGGGGGTGGGGGTGCGTTGGTCTCTGGTGGCTGCCGCTTCTTGCTCCATTTGTGACAGGAGATCCTCCAAATCCTCCGGCATGGGGTGTGCAGCTGATGCGGGGGTCTCTGCCATGGGGCTCTCTGAAGATACCTGCCCTGACAGGCTAGCTGGCTCCTGGCTGGAAGAGGACTGGCTGTCTGTGGGGTGTCTGAGGGAGAGGGGTCTCAGAGGGGCTGCTCCTCAGTGGCAGACCTCACCCTCCAGGAAACTGCACTTGGCCATGACGTACATTTCCCGGTCAGTGAGCTTGACAGCAGCCTGCCCGAATTTCTTGAGGTGTAGCTTGCCATACCAGGTGTTCATGTGCTTCCACCATCCCAAGAGTACATCTGCAGTGTAGCCCAGGCTCTCTGCCTTGTCTCTCCAAGCTGCCTGTTTCTTCTTGGTGTCGCGATAGAGCCTGTGGCCCTTTCTCCAGAGGTACTCATTCTCCCTCAGCCATTCCAGCACCTCCTCCTCATGCTCCTCAGAAACGGTGTACTGTTTCCTCTCTCCCTTCTCCTTCCCTTGCCTCTTCCTCCCTCTGGCAGGGGCTTCAGCAGGGCTTTCAGGGCCTTGAGCAGCAGGGCCTTCAGCAGCAGGGCTTTGAGGGCCTTGGGGCTGGTCCACCACAGCAGCAGCACCACCACCACCACCACCAGCAGGAGCAGCAGCAGCAGCAGCAGCACCAGCAGCACCAGCACCACCACCACCACCAGCAGCAGCATCAGCACCAGCAGCTTCAGAGTCAGTGCCAGGGGGTGGGATGCTGGTTCTGTCCTTCTTGCCAGGGCTGGCACGAGTAGTCACCGGCTTCCTCTTCTTCCCTGACTGATGAACCATGGTGTTCTTTCAAGATGTATGTGGCAGCACGTCTTTCCTCTGAATGCTGACTGCGTGCGAGCTGCATCCTTTTATATCCACGGAGCTGATGCAATTCATATTCCCCGCATGCGCAGTGAATGCTTTGCATCCAATATATATCCGCTCGGCATCCGTTTTGTTTCCTCTAGGTGTCCATGATGCATTCACGTCATCCACTATGCATTCACCCCTTCCACTATGCATCCACTTTGCAATTCTCCCCTGGAACCCCTTCGGATGTGTCATCCACTTCTATCTGCTGTCATCCGCTAGGCTTCCTATGTACATCCGCTTAATATCCTCACTATGTACTACCCCTGTTTGTTCTTTTCCGTTCTTTTCTGTTCTGTTTATGCAAATTTTTGCCACTTTTTGGAGCGGATGACAACGGATGGAGCCACCCCCAAAATTTTGCTCGTCCACTGTATCCTTTTTGCATACGTTTTGCTTCCATCGGCCAGTGGGACCTAGTCTTATAGTCTTTAATGTGGCAAGAATTTGTCTATAGGTGTAATACAATTCAAAAGTAAGCTTGGAAGACTTACTACATATCATTCTTGGTTTTGGACCTGACACACTTATAATGGACTTTAAGAATGATTTTGAGCAACAGGAGGAACAGTTGCAACTAAGGCAATGGTCAGATAAAATAAATTTGAGGCAAAAACTAAAATGTAATTTGAGAAAACATCTCAGACTTGATTCTTCCTCTTTTTCTTAAAGGTTTGGAATGGGTGAAGCCACATTCAGTTTTACAAGATTTTGTTACTATAACCTTGCAATAAATGTAGTATTAGCATTCATAACTAGTCTTTTCTACCCCAAAAGGCTAATATCAATTTTGCAAGTCTCAATGTACACCACCCTTTTTTTGCTTGTATCTTTCAGAAAATTAGGGAGGATCAGATCCAAGATAAGTTCTCCAATTGCATTTCTGGTTGAGACTTAGGTTTGTTTTACTGGACTGTCATCTTCTTTCTATTCCTTAAGATTTTTCCTATAGCCCATTACACCACTACATAATGGCACATGAGTGAATTTATGCTGACACATTCTGTTCAAAATTCTTTAGAGACTCTTCTAAATGTGCCAAATTTTTACTTTTCATATTACAGAGGTAGGCAACAGTCCCAAAAGGATCATGAATAGACTGCTGTTACTCATCCATCTGAGGTAGTATATACAATATATCTGCCAGTAAAATCAAGAGATTCCTCTACTAGTAGCTTCTGTTAACTACATAGCCATGTACTGTTTTTTTAAAAAACTCAACTGGTTTTAATTCAATGCTAGTAAAAAGTGAGCCTATGTTGTAGGTTACAGTTGTCCTTACTGGAGAGTCCAATCCCAGATTGACAGAAGCTGGAACCAGACAGCTTGTATTGGGGAAGATTGTTTTATGCATTCATGTTTTTGGAATTGCTAGAATTGCTATGATAATTATGAATTAACCTGCCGGCAGTTCTAATAGGGAAAGGCACTCTTTCATGTGCCATCCATTCTTAAAACATTAGATGAGTCGGAGAAATTAATATCTACAGATTCTGCTCTACCACGGATCCAGATGCTAGATAACTTTACCTCTGAGATTGCTTTGTATATTATGCCTTTATGTTTGATGGGGATGTTTTTGTTTTTGGGTGCCTGAAGAAAATATATCTGACAGTTCAAAAGACTAAAGCTGAGGTTTCAGCTGAACAATGCACTAAGCAGGTAGATTAGTCTACTCATGAGGATGGTGGGGGAAGTTGAATATTTGACAGTAAGTCATCTTGTCTGATTGCTTGAATCTGAGCACTTTTATCTTTAAAATGATGCCGGAAAAAAGGAAGAGGGGAAAATATTGAGATTCATTACCATCTTTCAAGATTGTCCTGGGGGCACATACACTCATTACTGTGGCATCAACCAAGTGAAGGTTTCCTTAAAAATATTGTTCAGTCTATTTAGAATCCCTCGAGCTGATGGTTTTACATTTTTGTGGCTTGAGATTCTAACAGTAGCAATTAGTTCACTTTGTCTTATATTTTATGGTTCCTTCCTTCCCTTTGCAGTCCTGGACCCCTGATGAATTTACTTCCCCATGACTGCACCATAATCATAATGAGCTTTTGAAAATCATGAATGAAAATAGAAGCACATGCAATCACTGACTATGACTAATAAAGATAAATCAGACTTGCTATCAACCAATTTTTTTCTCTTTGCAATGTTTGACCCTTTATGTAGAGGCAAATTACTATCCTTGTGCCTTTGATCATTACAGGGTTTCCTCCAATTGAGACCTTTCATACAGACAAAACTAGCTGAAGGACTAGCCAAGGAATAAAAGAAGCATTACTGCATTTTTCATTTCTTAATGACAAATTGGAAACTCCCTCCAAAGATATGTGAAAGGACAATGAAATGGGCTGAGATACAACATGTAACTGAAATAGTGCTAATTAATTAAAACAGCTATGTCAATTCTGATACAACATTCTTGAAGCTATTGTTAAACCTGGCTTGACTAATCTGAGCACAAACATGTAAATATGGGCATTGCATAACAGGTACTATCTTTTCCCCTCTTACTGTTCGTAGTATTTTCCTATTGCAATGCAAATAGTACTATTTATAAATCCTTCCATTCCCCACCATCCAGTCAGAGCTGAAGAAGCTTCTTGGATGAGAAGCAAAATGTCTCCAAAGAAAAAACAAGAAAGTCCAGTTGCCTCCTGAAAAAGCATATCTTTGTCATTCCTTTGCTTTTTGCAGCAAATAATGCTTCCCCCACACACCCATACCCACATCCAATCCCATCATTAGGGTTCAGCAAATCCATTCCTCCGAGCAAACAACTGGAGAGAATGTAGACAAAGGCATTGGTGGTGCTTTAGGTTCAAGAAAGATGAAGACCTGGGAGGAGGGAGTTTTTCCAATTGGAAACCAGCTGCTTTGCAGTTCCAGAAGAAGTGATCCAAAAACTGTCTTTGTAACATTTTATTTGGAGCAGAAGCAGAATGGGCAGTTAAACATTTCACAGCAGAAAATCTATAGAATCCCCACATTAGCCTTTGCAAGTTGAAGGGACTACTGGCAGTTTAATAAAATCTCTGATATACCATCTGTTCTAAATTTTGGATCCGTTATAATTTGTGGGCCTTTTAACGAGGCATTAATGTTCAACTGAGCACAATTTACATGGACTCATTAACATTCCAAGAAAGAACTTCCCCTAAATTCAAAAGTTTGTACTGGAATAAAATGTTACTCTAATTTTCAAGTCAGTGTAGCTAGAGAATATTGAGTATTGGTCATTCAAGGAATCAAATGAATGGAATTTGCTAAAGCAGCAATTTGACTAAAGGTAACTTCCAACATTGTCTAATAGTTCTCCTTTCTACATTGACCAAAATGACTTTGGAGAGGTGTTAAATATTCAAGGTTAGATGGACTTGAGCATCATTTATATTCCCACCAAGATTATCTTATAGTGGGATGGAGGGTAGAGTTACTACAGGTTAAGGTTCATCTAGGCAAAACCAAAAGGTAGCCCACAAAAATACCAAAGTTTGGCAACATTACAGATAATTACATATTGATTCATAGGGAAGGAGGCTATTATGTGCCTTACAATATATCCTAAGTGCACATCACTCTTTACTCATTGGGGCATTGAATAGTATTTGCATTCTAATTTCCTGGAGTAGAGGTGGCTATAATTGCATCCTTCATGCACAATTTCAAGCTGATATGAGGTTTTAAAGAAGAGGTTAGACAACCATTTGTCTGAAATGGTATAGGTCTCCTGCTTGAGTAGAGGGTTAAACTAGAAAACCTCCAAGGTTATTCTGCTATCTTTATTTTCCTATTTCAAAGATTAAACTCTCTCTCGCTCAATACTTACATAGATTCTGAATTAGTTCACTATTAATCAGAAGCAGCAGACCACTTCCTTCACTTTTCCCCGTTAGCAGGCAATCTGTTCCACAGATTGTTTTGAAGAAAGTGTCCCTTCTCTTCTCTGGAAAAAAAGGACAATATCTCTGCAGTAGCTCCAGGTGCCTCTATTTTTCCTTTTATATATTTCTCTTTTACCACGGCATCTTTGCTTGGTCAAGGTGACTTTGCTTGAATGCCATTACTCAGATATATATTGGTAAGAAAGGAACTTTCTGTGTTTCCCTGTGTCTCCATTGGTGACTTTACTATATGCGTAATAAGTAATAGTTGATCATATTTAAAGGCCCTGTCACACTGGCCGATGGATGCAAAATGTTTGTAAAAAGGACACAGCGGATGAGAAAAATGTTCCATCTGTTGTTATCCGCTCTCAAAAGGGGCAAAAATTTGCATAACCAGAGCGGACAACACGGAAAGGAACGGACGGGGGGAGGATGTAGGGCGGATGGAAAACAGATGCTCCACGGAAGCCTAGCGGACGGAAGCAGATGAGAGCGGATGGCACATCCGCAAGGCTTCTGGGGGAGTACAGCAAAGTGGACGCGGAATGGATACAGCGGATGCAGAGCGTACACCGAGCGGATGAAGCGGACGCACAGTGGATGCCGAGCAGATGAAGCGGATGCAGAGCGGAAGCCTAGCGGATGCCTAGCGTTCAATGCGCATGCGGGGAGGATGCATTGCATCAGCCCCGCGGATATAAAGGGAAGCAGCTCCCAAGCAGGTCAACATTCAGAGGAAAGACCTGCTTCCAGACACATCGCCTGCCTGCCTGCCAGCCTGCCTGCCTGCCAGCCAGCAACCCCACAACCATGGAGAAGAAGAGAAAGCCTCAGCCATCTACTGCCAGCCCTGGCAAGAGGGACAGGGCCGCCCTCCCACCCCCTGGCCCTCACTCTGCTTCTGCTGGGGCTTCTGCAGCACGGGCTCACTCTTCTGGGGCTGGGGCTTCTGCTGCTTCTCCTTCTGGAGGAGCTGATGATGCTGCTTATGCCGGTGGTGCTTCTGCTGGTGCTTACTCTGCTGATGCTGCTTCTGGTGGTGGTGCTTCTGCTGGTGCTTACTCTGCTGGCACTGCTCCTGGTGCTGGTGCTTCTGCTGGTGCTCACTCTGCTGGCGCTGCTCCTCGTCCTGCTGGTCTTTCTCATCCTGCTGGTGCTCCTGGTCCTGCTGGTGCTCCTGGTCCTGCTGGTGCTCCTGGTCCTGCTGGTGCTCCTGGTCCTACTCATGCTCCTGGTCCTGCTCGTGCTGCTGGCGCTTGCTCTGCTGCTGCTGCTGCTGATCCTGGTCCTGCTGTTGCTGTTGCTGCTGTTGCTGTGGTGGTGGTGGTGTGGAAGAGCAGCCCCTACAACCTGGAAGCCCCTCTGATGAGGGCCCATGTGGTCCTGCCAAAGAGAGGAAGAGGCATACACGAGAATGGGAGAGGAGGCAATACACCATAGAAGAGGAACATGAGGATGAGGTGCTGGAGTGGCTGAGAGAGAATGAATATCTATGGTGGAAGGGACACAGGCTCTATAGGGACACCAAAAGGAAGCAGGCTGCTTGGAGAGAGAAGGCGGAGAGCCTGGGCTACACTTCAGAGGTGCTCCTCAGCTGGTGGAAGCACATGCACACCTGGTACGGGAAACTGCACCTCAAGAAATCTGGCCACTCAAGCTGACGGACAGAGAGAACTACATCATGGCCAAGTGCAGCTTCCTGGAGGGTGAGATCCACCACCAAGGAGCAGCCCCTCTCACAACCCTCTCTCTCAGGCAGCCTGCTGAGAGCCAGTCCTCTTCCAGCAGAGAGTCAGCTCCTGTCTCCAGGCAGGTATCTGTGGAGCGTGCCACGACGGAGATCTCCCTGACAGCTGTACTAACTGTGGCGGAGTGCGTGGAGGACCACCTGATGCAGTGGGAGAAAGGAGACAGCACTTCCACCACAGCCCAACCCACATCCACCCCCAGCTCCACCTCCACAGAAAGGCAGAGAGGCAGATAGGAGGGGCAGAGCCACACTGTCCTGCTGGAGATAAGAGACACCATCAGGAGCAGCTTAAATCTCCTCTCTCAGCTGGTACACACCGACTCCTCATCCTCCAACCGCAAGCCCTTCCTCACCTATGTGACCCAGACCCTCATGGAAATGGCGGAACCCCAGTACCAGGTGGTGAAGGACAGGATCACCGATCTGCTTCACAACCCTCCAGACCCAGTTGAACCTGCTCCCACCCAGTCCAGGTCTGCTCTTCCACCCCAGGTAATGTCACTGCCCTTCCAAGGCTTTCCACAGGCCCTCACCTACCAAGGCTACGGCTACCAGGAGGTCCAGCAGCACAAGCAGCAGCCCTTCCCAGTCCAGGCACAGGTTCATTGGACGCCACCGTTGCCACCGGTTCCACTGATGCCACTGATCCCACCCACGCCACTGATGCCACCGACGCCACTGATGCCACCCACGCCAGCCCTCACCCAGCTGCAGACCAGACAGCCCCACTACACTGCTCCTTCCTCCACCCCACCGCCAAGCCTGGCCTCAGTACATCTGTCATTGGTACTGGGCTGACACCCCATGGAATGGAAGAAAGGGCTCTCAACATCACGGGGCTGAGCCAGTTGTCTGAGAGCTTCCTCAACACACCGTCCCCTGTTGTCCTCTCGGGGCCAGGCACCCCAGTGGCGCTTCAGACCAGCACTCCAGCAGCAGCCACCTCCACAGCACCTGGACCCTTCACCCCTGAGACTGGGCACACCTCCGAGTGACCAAGAGGAGTGCCAGAGACTAGGTGGCTACCTGTTGACTTTATTTGGATACTTGACTTGGGCCATTTTTCTTTTAAAGTTTGTTATTAATAAAGTTTATCTTTGCTTCACACACTTGGTTCAGTTCTTTTAGTAAATAAAGTCTTGGTGGAAACTTGTAGAAATTGTTTAAGCCTTTGCATACTTGTGGGATGGGTTAAGATAGCAGTGGGATGGGCAAGGATACCTTTGGGATGGGTTAAGATAGCAGTGGGAAGGGCAGGGATACCTTTGGGATGGGTAATAGCTGTGGGATAGATAAACCTCCAGTGCAAGCATTGTGGGACTGTATGGTCTACCCTCCCAGGTGCCACACCTATGGCCCTTTATTATCAATAACAATTTAATCATTCACCAACACATTTCAACATAAACACAACTCTTTATTAAATGCCCTGTTCATTGTAGGCCCACCCAACATACATGGCCCAATCTCATCAGTGTGATGAGACAGGCTGAAAGAAGCATCCATTAAGCATCTATCATCCTGTCTTGCCACTCCACTGCTCCAGTTGGGGAGTTGCACCAGTGTTTCAGGAGGTTGTGCTGCTTCTTCCCTTCATGTGAGGCTCTGTTGGGGCCTTGCACATTCTCAGTGTCTATCAGGTTTCGCCCTTGCCTCCTTTCCCCAGGCTCCATGTCCCCATTGCCTTGTTGGAGGTCCACGAGCCTGTTCTGCAACACTGGGTAGCGGGTTCGCATGAGATTGTGCAGGATGTAGCAAGCTTCCACGATCCTCCTCTGGGCGATGCTGCATGGTGTTGAGAAGTACCTGGAACCTGTTGGCCAGGATGCCAAAGGCGTTCTCCACCACTCGCCTTGCCCTGGACAGCCTGTAGTTGAAGATCCTCTCTTCACAGGTGAGGAGCCTGGAAGTGTATGGCTTCATGAGGTAGGTTCTGAGGGAGAAGGTGTCATCCCCCATGATGAAGTAGGGCACATCTTGTGTGTCGTTGGGCAGGGGGTTTGGATCTGGGAAGCCCATGATGAGGTTTCATTCCAGCCCATCCTTGAGGTGACTGGCATTGTATACCTGGGCATCTGAAGCTGACCCGTTGCCTGAAGCATCGATGTACATGAACTTGTAGTCAGCATCGACCATGGCGAAGAGGATGATGCTGAAGAAGCCCTTGTAGTTGAAATAAGTGGACCCCGACTTGACTGGCGCTTTGCAGGCCACGTGCTTGCCATCTATGGCTCCAACGGTGTGGGGTAAGTTCCACTTCTGATACCACTGCTCTGCAACTTTCTTCCATCCTTCTTCAGTGGAGGTGCACTGGAGGAGCTCCTCCAGGTATTCTTCGATGGTGTCCTGCACCACTTCTCTGACCACAATGCTGATGGTGTTGTGTGGCACCCTCCAGCCATACTGCATGCTCCTGTAGGTGGTCCCTGAGGCCCGGTGGCGCAGGGTGAGTGCCACCTTCAGTCCAGGGTCCAGGCTGGGCCAGACGTTGGTGCTCTGCTTGGTCAACCTGGGTGTCAGCCGGTCCACAACTTCGTCAAACATGGATGGAGGCATCCTCATGAAGTTCTGGAATGCACGAGGGTCTTCGTTCCTCAGCTCCACCATCAGCTTGTTGTACAGTCCGTACTCTGCTCTTCTGGTGATCCATCTTTGGACCCAGACGCTTCTTGGCCACCTCCTTTTTTTCCTGTAGAACAGTTGAAAGAGCCTGTAGATGGCTTTGCACTGTTGCAGAACGATGGTGGCTACACAAAGGACTGTGTTACGATCCATGGTGGACATGACTGGATGCTGTGGAAGAGCAAGAGGCAGATGAAGGCTGCAGAGGTCTGCACAGCAGGGCTGCTGGACTGGAAGTGAGATCCAGGTGAGTTGCTTCCCTTTTTTTTGGCAATATAGGTTTTCCACTATGTGTCCTTTTGCATCCTCTAGGCATCCTCTAGACATCCTTAATATCCGAGATAGGTCCCCTCTGCGAATGTTTTTTCCATTTTAAATGCTTTCTTTGTGAGCTGCATCCGCTTTCATCCTTTCTCCATCCATGCTACTAACGCTGCGCGTCCGTTCCATGTCCGTTTTGCTTCCTCCCTGTGTCCGCTTTCCACTGGAGCGGATTTGAGTTGCGTGGATGCGCAGCGGATGCCTAGCAGATGTAGCGGATGCGTAACGGATGCCGACGGATGCAGAACAGATGTTCCCCGTATGCGTAGCGGATGCAGAACAGTCAAAAATTTTTGAGCAGCTCAAAACTTTTTGAGCGGATGGAACCTCAGTTGACGAATGCTGGACAGATAGAGAGGAAAAAAAACGGACACAGTGAGTACAGAACGGATGCATCGCGTTAACCAACGGATGGCAAGTGTTTCTCTCTGTTTTACATCCTCTTTCCATCCGTTGGTACAGTGTGACATGGGCTTAAGATATTAATGGAATCAAAGCTTACCATCCCCTTATGAGAAGGTATGTAGTTTTTTTGATGCTCAGAACATTAAAAAAAAGTAATTTGTTAATTAAGACACATTTTAGATAAATATTACTAACAGCAGCTTAAACCAGGCATCCATTGATCATCTGTGCAGTTGATATATACAGTGAGCAGTGAGTCACTATAAAAAGTAGGCAAGAAACAAATATGAAAGCATATCACAAATTGTGACTGCCAGTGTTAAAAAACAAACAAACCAGTGGTTCCCATCTTGTGATTTTGGGGGAAACGATGAGCTATATAGATCAATAAGGTCAGACATTCTTTGTGAGATTCTTTCATCTCTGAAATGTTTGGTAGGACCAACCAGCTGTCAGACACGCAAGCCAATTTCCTCAAATAGTCAGTGCTTAGAGCCCCAAAACTGATAGCCTTGTTTCTGGTCATTCTGTAGAAATAAACTCATTGCCAGATGGCACCTGTTTTCATAATAAGTATGTTTTGTTGCTTTGGTGTCTCTATGGTTTATTTCAACAATGGCAATTCCTCAAATTAGCTTTGCATCAGACACCCTTAAGACCTCAAGCTTCAAGATGGTTAACTGAGCACCCTTTGTGGATAAGAGGGGTTGTTCATCTACTCTTTTGTAGAGACCACCTACTCTTTTGGTTGTGAAGAGATCTATAAATCATCCAAGCATTCATTAGATAATTAGAACAAATTGTTTCAGTGACCAGTATTCTTCATATTCTTGACAGGGATTCTGTGCTATTGATTCTATAATTTTTACAATATTCATATTACTATATCTAATTCTATATCTCCCTCTATCTCTCTATATTTATATCATTTCTCTTTCCCTTTCTCTCTCTCTCATCTCTCTCTCCCATTCTCCTCCTCCTCCTCCTCCTCCTCCACCTACCTATCTATCTATCTATCTATCTATCTATCTATCTATCTATCTATCTGTTGTATTATCTATCTACTGTCCTATCTATCCATCATCTATCTTTCATCTATCTACTGCATTATTATAAAGTACATTCAGTAGTAGTACCTTTCTTGTCAGATCCAAAGAAAGAAAAAAAGAAGGAAGGAAAGAAAGAAAGAAAATTATTATAAAATACAAGTAGTATGCTGATTATTTATTTGCTATAGCTATACTGTTAATTTGAGATGAAAGGAAATATTGAGAAAAGAAGAAAGAATATTTTGGAGTTACTTACTGAGGATTGAGGGCATCCTAAAACTAATTTATATTTGAGGTTAGTAGGCTTTGTAGTGTGATTCAATTACAACCTATTTCAAACTAAAGCAGATCAGAAAGCTTAAGCTCAGTGATGCTAGATGCTATCCTCCCTTTGCAACTAACAGATTTGGAAGACAGGAATTGGGTTGGTCTACATTCATGAGAGAGAATTACCTGAATGTATCCAAAGGTCTCTCAGTAGCAGCTGCCATTTTCCTTTTCTCAACTTTCTTGGAACAACCACTGTAACTTTAAAAATCCATTCAAAGAGATGTTTTGAAATGCACAAATTGTTCAAGAAATTGTGTTTTTTTTCCAGATGTATGCAACTGCTTTAGAAACTGCCTCGATGTCTTGCTGTACTACAGATTCCATCAACTCCTAGGACAAGATAGCAGAATTGCTGCTTTTTTGGTTCTCAAGGACCCGTTAGAGAACTGTAAGGTTCTCAGACCTCATCCAAATTTCAGAGGATCCATTTTTTCCTTAACTGGTTCCATCATCATCATCATCATCATCATCATCATCATCATCATCATCCAGACTTAGTCATCTATTTAAGCATCTTCAGGGAAATTCACTGAGAAATTTGATTATCCAACTCAATTAAAGAAACATCTGAATAAAGATTCATATCTGATGAATCTAAAAAAGAGATGGGACTTTGATCATAGATTTGTGGTTGTCATTTTGATTTTTTTGATCGCTTTTGCAGAGAACCCTAAAACTCCAGCCAGCTTAATTGTTTCTTCATTTCAAACTGAGAACCATTTTCAGTGTGTTGCCTCAATGGTCCCCAAAGAGGAAAGTTCTGTTTCAGAAGACATTCAACCCCATGTGACTTGATGGGCACATGCAGTTTTCCTGACATGATACACAAGTGGTTGATAGAGCCTTCTGCCAGTTGCTTTGAACATTCACTCCAACCCATTGGTGTCCAACCTTGGCAACTTTATGATTTGTATACTTAAAGGCATGATGGCTGGGGAATTCTGGGAGTTGAAACCCACAAATATTAAAATTGCCAGTGTTGGACACTTCTGCTCGAGCCTGAAGTTTTGGAATTCTACCATCAATGCATTTATTTAGCCCAAATTTGCAACTTCCAAAGTCAGCTAGATGTGCAATATTTCCCTTTAGTCAGAAAATCATTTGCTGCCTAAATGCAAAAAGTAGTGACAATAGCAATGCTACACTGGGGCTTTTTTCATCTTGGTGTGTATTCCACCATTTAAAAAAAAAAAAGGGGGGGGGGAGGGAAGAGAAAAAAAGTCAATTTGAGGAGAAACTGAAGAATACAATGCAAAATGTGTCATTCAGGCTGCAACCGCTAGCAAGTGCTCTTGAATAGTTTTTCAAGGCATTGAATCCCTGAAACTCAACCCCACCCTTCAATCCCCTTCAAAGCTTGCCTCTCCAGCATCTCTAATTTTAATTGTTAGGAGAGAGGAAGGCAATTAATAATGAGGGGGAATCACATTGTTGCCAGAGAATCAGGCAGAAGGCACAATCCACCAGCCCTTTTTAATGTGTAAATTCGCTGACAAGAATGAGAATAGCATAAAGGCTTGTGCAGTTCAACTGGCCTTGTGTGAGGGAATGTCCCCAGATCCAGGAGATGCCAAGAAACTGTAGACTCTTCAAGGAACATTAACATTCTAGCACAAGCAGGAGAGGCATCATTTTTAACTTATTTTGCATTGACTGACAAACCTTAAAAACATTCTGCTTAGACATTCTAGGTCTAATTATATTTGAGAACTCATCTCAGCCATCCGTTGACAATGACACTGATTTACACTTCATATTATCTTAGTTAAAGTGTGATTCTTCAAACTTTCATTGCAATGGTATCAGGGTTTAGTAAACTGTACAGTGTATGAATCCCTGTTCATATAAATCCTGTAGGTCCATAAGATTCTATTTGCCTAAACATTATAAATGCATTGAGTAGGTGGGTACAAAATCCCATTCATTCATATATTTAAACAGTAGAATAGAATGAATAGAAATCTTTATTGGCCAAGTGTGATTGGACACACAAGGAATTTGTCTTGGTGCAAATGCTCTCAGTGTACATAAAAGAATAGATACATTCATCAAGGAGTCAAGAATCATAAGATACAATGCTTAATGATAGTCAAAGGGTACAACAAGCAAACAAATCATACTAAGAAAAAGCTAATATAAATCTTAAGGATACAAGTGACAGAGTTACAGTCATACAGTCACAAGTGGGAGGGGATGGATAATAAGGAATGATGAGAAGATTAACAGTAATAGTAATGCAGACTTTGTAAATAGTTGGACAGTGTTGAGGGAATTATTTATTTAGCAGAGTGATGGCTTTCAGAAAAAACTGTTCTTGTGTCTAGTTGTTCTGATGTGCAGTGCTCTATAGCATCGTTTTGAAGGAAGCAAATCTAGAATTCTAACATATTCTAAAATACACCGTACTACTCTGTCCATACAAAGGCATGTACTGGGTAGTGGTGGGTTTAATCTTAACAGGGAAATAATGAAGGGAAGCAGTGAACAGAGATGAACTTTGAATCTTTCCCTCTGCCATTTTGTTTCCTAAACATTTTAGTCTTCTTTTAGCTTACTGCCAAGGGTTTAAGAACAGAAAGTGAGAAACAGTCCTCAGAACTGGAGGGATTAGCTTCAGCCATGGGGCACCTAATTGGTTCAGAGCAATTTCTGTTCTCTCAGATTCCATCCACTTTAAGCAGTTCTGGATTTAAATATGTAAATTTGATCTTAGCTTTGTATGTAATTGTCAAATAACTTTATACAGTGTGAGTAGCTGTCCTTGATGGAGAATATTTAGCAGTTAATCCACATTACATTTGTTTTCTTGAAGTTATGGGATCATCTTCACATCCCCCTAATTATGGCACACTAAGCATTTTTTAGGCCCTGTCTTCCCCTTGTTCCCATTGTCTTGTCTTCTTCCCCCACTTGAGGATGATGAATACCATCCTCAGTTGTCCACTTTTCAGTGATGTTCTCCCTCTTTTCTCAGTACAGTTCTTTGCCTTGCAGATGATCTAGCATGGGGATGTCAAAGTCACATCATCACTGCAGCATCACGTGACATATTGGGACTTTCCCCCCTTTGCTAAATTGGATGGGGCTGAGGCCAGCTTGTGAGGCATGCAGCTCATGAGCCATGAGTTTGATATCCCTGATCTAGCAAATTTCATCAGTGAAGTAATCAGAGGCTAGATTTGCTCAGCGTCTCCTAGCCATTGAGACTGATGGATTCTGCCTTCCAGGTTCATTTTGGCTTGTGCTATAGGTGAATCTGAACATCTTACTTCTGCAGTGGCTTCTGCTCATGACCAATGCTTCTCTGTATTCAAAAGACAGGCCTGTGTTGTCCTGAGAGAGACCACTAGTCCAGTGCTGTACAGAAAGTCAACTTAAACTGGAAGAAAGTCTGTAGATATTCTCAATCGTCCAGGTCATGGTTGTCCCAAAGGTGCTTTTTCAGGAGGCAACTAGACTTTCTTGTTTTTTCTTTGAAGACATTTCACTTCTCATCCAAGAAGCTTCTTCAGCTCTGAAGTTAAACTGGAAGAGATAGAAAGAGAGTTGGGTTTTTCCTGCTGTGTGAAGCTGGTTCTGACACCCCCATTTGCTTTGCAAATTTTCTGTTGCTTCTGCCAAGGAATGATTTCATGAAGCCATATTTTTCACTGCTTTCATTTTTCACTGGTGCTGGCACCATTTGTGACTCTGAGATGCTGCCAGAGGCTCCCTTTCACCACTGCCATTCCCCTGCAGCATTAAGGACAAAGCTGGCTCATTGTCTATTGCTACCTCTCCTTTCACCCTCCACCTCCTGCCTATGAATCTGTGACTTGCAGGCCAGAAATGTACCTTATGCATGATAGGAATAGCTCTTATATACCACTTCACAGTACTTCACAGCCTCCTTTAAGGGATTTACAGAATAAGAATATCATCCCCAACAATCGGGGTCCTCATTTTACCAACCCCAGAAGGATGGGAAGCTAAGTCAACCTTGAGCCGGTCAGGATCAAACTCCTGGCAGTGGGCAGAGTCAACCTGCAATACAGCATTCTAACCATTGTGTTACTACAGCTTTAGCAGCTTCTATGGGTATTTCAGATTTAGGTTTGGCCTTACTTACATGATCAATTCCATGCAAATCTATGTGTTGGGATTCTAGATTTAGCAGAAACCTGATTTTTCCCCAAAAGGAATGCTGAATTCTTATCAAAGAATTTGCTCAGAAGTCCTTTGGTTTCTGGAGTTGTAATCTTACAGTACAGAAACTGAAGAAAAGGGATGTTTAGAGAGAGCCCATTTGACCATAGGTTGTAATTTTTCTTGTTCCATCTTTCTACTCTTCCTTGAGTATGGTGATTATTCCTTAGTATCTGGAGAGAAAAGATCTTTCGGCTTTTCTGCAATAGTCCTTCTGTTAGATGACTAAAGCAGAGATCGGGACATGAGTATTGATCTTCAGGATAGAAGAGGTGGAAAGCAGAACTTCTATCTGACTTGAAACATTATAGAGATGGATATGGATATACTTTCTCAACTATTAATGTACTGTATAGTTGAGAAAGTATAACTGTAGCTATGGTGGTCTTTTTATCTCTTTGTATGTGCCAACTCTAGAAAAGTAGTGGCACTTTTCCTGCCAAAGAATAGAAAAGTAGGCAAGAGGAAGAGTAAAGGAATGAAGCGAGAACAGGTAAAGACAGCCTCCTCTTTCTCAGAAGCAAACTTTGAACTGTCTTTTATCACCTTGAATAATTTAACAGGTGGAGAAGGAAACAGAGATAATGTCAGCAAGAGGAGGCTAGAGCTGTTAACACGTAAAAGAAAATGAAATTTGAGCCCTGGGAAAGTAGTAAGTATCAGAAAGAGACTTCTCCCCATTTGATTCTACATACAGACAATCCTCAATTTCGAATCACAATCAAACCCAGAATCTTGTTTAATGAGTGAAGCAATTGTTATGTGAGATGTCATGGGATGGCTGTTTGCTCATTGACTGACTCTCCTGGTTTCAGTCATTAAGCAATCATTTGGGTTATTAAACAGATGGAATCCCAAAGAAGGAGCATTGGGTTCCTTGAATGGGGGGAGGACAGGAAACACTGGGAGGCTCTGCTCAGGAATTTAAAATCCTCCCTGCCAAAACCCAGGCAGGATTTTCAGCCTTTGAGTGAAGACACTTTCATGCAACCTCCCAGAGCCTCCCCTAACCCTCTGAGGCAGCACACATGCTTACCTTACCTCTCTGCCTCTCTTCTTGGATTTTAGCTCCTTCTCGGGGTGTGATGCTAGTTTGCCTCCTCATGGTGCACCCTGGATATCATGGAAGTGTGAACCAAATGACTCTCAACAATTGGCAGCCGGACTACATTGAAGTTAACGGCAGTTAACGACAGTTGGAAGTCAGACATTTCCGTAGAACTCCTGGCTCTCTCATGGCAATGGATAAACAAAATGGCTCCCTGTCCTGAGTCACATTGCACCACCAGCTCTATAAAGACAGGAAGCCTTTATCAAGGAGTACAACAAAATTATAACTCACTCAACAGCTGTTTAACAACTTTGACATCAACACACAGTAGAAAGCCAAATGGACTGCTGAACACCCCTACGTGACAGGCAGTCACGTAGATGATCCTATACAAAAGGTGCCAGGTTTTGACCTTCCTCACCAGCACTGGTCAACTCTGAACAGGATCCATATCCAACATGTCTGCCTGGACTCAATGTTTAAGTGGGGTCTTATCTCTACCCCTCAGTGTGAGCGTGGTGCTCCTCAACAAAATATCCATCACATTGTGTCCGAATGTCCATCAAGAGCTTTAACATTTGAACTACTTTAAGAAACACTGTTCTACAACTAAAGTAGAGTTCCATTGGAGTCTGTTTTTTGACCTGGAGTACCTTAGAGGGCTGACCTTAACCTACCCAAAAAACTCTGATTAGAGGTGTGTTTGTGTGTGTGTGTGTGTGTGTGTGTGTGCAAAAAAAATGAAGAGCCACAACTACACAATCAAAGCCAAGCCCCTTTTTATATCTAGTGATAACACAAAAAAGAATGGGCTTTGGTTTTTTAAAAACTCTCCTTTTGGACACCTCTGACGTTGACACTATAGACTAGGAAAAAAATATGCATTCCTCGGCTTTCACCCTTGCTACTCATTAATAAAAATATTTTTGACAATTTACTGCATTCAACTTGATTTTAGTGCAGAGTTTCCTTCAAGTTGAGCTGGACTCTTGGCGATTTCAAGGATACATCTATGTCATTTTACTTGCAATAATCTGAATATGGTTTGCCAATGTCTTACGCAGATTTTTTTAAAAAGAAACTTCCCCAGTCTTGCCTACAGCCCTGGGATTTGCTATGGATCTTCCATATAAGTTCTAGAGAGGTACAACCCTGTTTGTTTTATAAAGATCAGACCAAATCAACCAATTTGTTTTATTTTAAATAGCCATAGGAACACATGGCAAAGAGCATTATTAAGTCCTAATCCTATTGATTTCAAGAGTTTGTCCTAGAGATATCAATCTACTCTGACCATTCCGGGTTTTTCTAAATTAGAATTTTCACAAGAGTCCTCATTTGGGGGAACAGGAATCAATTCTGTTTTTGTTCCCTCCATGTAGCTGCCATTAAGCATCATAACTTCAATCCCTAAACTCTATTTTTAATGGAGTTTCTCTCTCTCTCTCTTTCTCCCTATTTCTCACTTATTGTAATTAATTTTATGACCTTCTTAGAAAGGGGAGACCACTACATTTTATGCTACACTGCACTTGCAATTGAAACTTGCATATAAAAAAAGGGGAGAGGTGGGGGCAGAGATAGGAAGAGAAGAAAGGCCAGTGCCAAATGTTTAGCAGGTTTTCCTTCTATCTGAAATGAGCAATCTATTTAAATCAATTATCAGCTTAAAATGAACAGCCTGATCTAATTAGTTGGAGCCCCTAGAGAGCTTAATGAATGAAAGGGAGGTCCTGGGCAGACGTGGCATGCCCCTTTTTGCTGACCACAATGCCTCCAAATCCCTTGAGAAGGGCCAGACCCCAACCGGAACAACTGCTGAATGTTAGAAACGAGTGCAGAAGCACTTGCTTATCAGGAAAATGGTATAAGCTGAATGACAATTCTGCAGGTTTTTGTTGTTGTTGTTGTTGTTTCCTTGCTGGATTTCATAACACAAAGCCATGGATTCAAAGCTGGAGCAAGAGCCATTCATTGTAGTCTGGGAAGGGTCAATAGTCAGGTTTAATTTCGTGCATTTGCTTCCTCCCCCCCTCTTATTTTTAAACCTGGATTTCATTTTCTGTATTAATTGCTTGTTGATCTGCAATTGGTTGGCTTTTTCTTATCAAACGAACTTTAGTTGGAAAAGTAGCAAACATCTATGGAGATTCTCAATCATCCAGGTCATGGCTGTCCCAAAGGTACTTTTCCAAAAGGCAACTGGACTTTCGTATGTATGTGTGTGTGTGTGTCCCTTTGAAAATGTTCCACTTTTTATCCAAAAAACTGAACCTTTCTCAGTTCTTCAGCAGCATATTTTCTCACATCATTGTTGAAGCTGCAGTAGGTGCTTGCACTAGTATTCATTAGAAGAAATGCACATGGTTTTCTGGTGCATGTTCCTTTTTAAATGGTGTTTACTAATATCATTTTTTAAAAAATAATGTTAATCAAAATCCATCCCAAATCCATCTGACCCACTGGATCACTTAGAAAGAAACTACTTTTGATTGCTTATCACTTTTCCAAGGCAGTGCCAATGCCTTGGAATAGATTTCTGAATATGTTAGTCAATATTGACTAATCTAAGTGAGAGATTATCAACAGTGGTGGGAATCAAAGTTTTTTACTACTGGTTTTGTGGGCGTGGCAGGGGAGGGAATACTGTAAAATCTCTAGTCACAGGTGGTATTTGCCGGTTCTCTGAACTACTCAACATTTATGCTACCAGTTCTCTAGAACTGGTCAGAACCTGCTGATACCACCCCTGATTATCAGTCTGGAAAGTGAAAATCTTTGAGGTGCTCCCACAAAAATGGATGGAGGTCTTGTAGTCAACGCAGAGCTGCAGAGTGGAGGCACAGTCAGGGAGCTGCCTTCCTTCCTCGGTGGCCCCCCTGCAGAAATGAATAGATGGCAAGAAGTTTAAAATGGGATGATGTACTTGGATCCTTAAGTCAGTCTTGTGGATGTGAAATGTAGTTTTCTACAGGAAGTGATGGAGGGAAGCCACTCTTTTCCTGAAGCAAGTCAGGCCCCATTTTTAAAAGCTGGGCTAATGGATGTTTGCATTGTTTTAAAGGCAGAAGAAATGAGGAGGGCGAGAGTTAATCGGGATTACAGAAAATGAAAGGAGATTGGATCCCTCTGAAACCCCCCTCCCCTTGCCCCTCTGCCCCCTCCCCCCTGCCCTTCGCCATGGAATATGAACCTGATAATCAGTTTCACAAGGGCTATTACAATTATTTATTCAATTAATCTTGAAGATGTGAGATCCTTCATTAACTAAGCCAAATTTGAGGGCAACAATTACAAATTTTGCTAACTAGATGCTGTGTTACTTATGTATTAAGTGTTTAATTCTACCAATATTGGGGCCTGATAATTTTTAAACATAATTACCTCTTTTATTACACTTTGATTAGATTAAAATTAATGCATTATTAAGCCATGATATGTTTTACCATCTCGACTTCTGTATAGGCCTAGATAGGAGAGCTCTCTTTCTTTTCTTTTTTCCCCCTCTCCTCCTTTTCTAAGTTAATTAAATTCCCTTTAATTATAATTTACTAAAAAGCTGCTCTTTTACCACTATTATGCCTTTTGAACTTTGAAATTCAAGCGAATAAAGAGCAGGGGGAAAAAATCCTCTTAAAACAGTCTTTTGCAGGAGAACTGAACTGTCAGCGAATTCAGGCAAAATTAATTATTTCAGCTTGATAAACCTTTTCATCTATTTGACTCCTTATACAGAAAAGCCAATTAATAATGTCAAACATGCTTTGCCTCTAGGGACCAGCAAGTTCTAATGAGTCTGTTTATTGTAGAATGGCTAGTGGAATGAAGCTCACAGAGAAATTTTCTAATCGTGCCACACCTGTCAAACACACTCTCATTATCTGTGTACCAAGGGCAAACCTCATTTTGTCAGGAGTGGTTTTCGAAGAACTAACAACTGCCTGGGGAAGCATACAGGACTGTCGGCCACTAGATGAGTCACTTAATTACCAATCGGAGCCCTGGAAGCGAATTCTTAATGGCCTCTCACACAACCCTGTTCATGCTGACTCGCTGCATCTTATCGGATGATCTGAGACTCTCCATTTTTTTTTCCTTTTTTTGTTTGCAAGGAGCAGGGCTCCTTCTTCCATCTGTGCTTTTGATCAGGTATGATTGATGACGTTACGGAAGAGATGGCTATTAATCAAAGGCTCATTATGATGCGAGAGGACTCTTCCCGGCCAATCTGGTTGCTGCTTCTGAATCTGATTAATCGTTGATAATCCTGCAATTCTATTGGACTGCAATGACAATATTTTTCTGCCGTGACCTCAAGGGACCCCATGTCTCCTCCACTTCCTCTTCAATTTGCATGGGCTAAATCAATCTGCATACAAGCCGGACAGCTTCAGTATATAAACAAAGAGTAATCCTGGATTAAGCACTGCTGTAAATGACTGGTGCTGTGAAACTAACTAATTTTCACTAGTGTCCTCTGAGATAAATATTATTATCTCTCTTTTCCAGATATGAAAATAGACGCAAACTGCTGCCTGGCCTCATATGGAAATGGCCTCTCCCTCTTCTTTCTATGGCACAGTCATGAGTCTACATGGTTATGTCCTGACCTGCCAGACTTTCGTGTGCCACTGTGAAATCAGAAGATAGAGGAACATGTTACAGTCTCTATCCCCTTTTGTGCCTAGCCTGTTCCTTTGCAGAGCTTAAAGCCAGAAGGGTTGACATGGCTGTTCCTCTCACCACAGTGCCAAAAGGTCTTCTGAAACCTCCCTCCTGGATTAGCTAGCATGGTGTTTTACAGCCTTAGGATGGCCCATGAAAGAGTGCAATGTCTATTTTGTGGAGGATAACTGGAATGTGGCATTTGCAAATTATATACACCTTACTATAGGGTGCCAAACTCATGGCTCATAGGCCCAATGCGTCACATGCTGGCCACTCCCATCCCCAGTTTAGGAAAGGGGAGAAAAGTCCCGATACATCACAAGACAATGATGTGATGACATGAGTTTGACACCCCTACCTTACTACTTTTACCAAATGCAGCCATCTGGTACAGCAAATCACTATTATTCAAAATCTGCATAAGATAAAGATGGCCAGATAGATTGATGGACAGGAACACAGGCCAAATATGGATCTTCTGATCTAATGTCACAAGAAGGATTATAGAGATTTCATTTTTCCTGCTCTCCATGACAGGAGAGGTTATGCCTGAAATTATTTGATGGCCTTGAAAAACTTTTTCACAGGTTTACTATTGTTCTATTGTTTAATGCATAATGAGTTCTTAAGCATGCCCGTTAACTGGAAGCATTCTAAAAATTACATCTTTTGGGGAAGCATTTTTCCTGTCACTGAATAGCAAAGTCAGTTTCAAAGAAAAAACTGATGTGGTGTTTACTACAATTTTGCTTTCAATTATAGGAAGGAAAGGGGAAAATGAATGGAATAAATTAACTTGATTTTACCAAATGAATCTTACTGAGTTATTATTAGTGTTCTTATTATTTTGTTTATGTTTTTGCTGCTATATGACCTGTGTCAAAGCTCTCTTTCTGGGAGAAAATTAAACTAAGACCAATTAAAACAAACAGATCCCCAGATTCATATAGTTTCTACCAAGTCTTCTTAAAAATATTAAAAGTTTTGATCTTTTGCCATAAAAATAAACGTTTCTCCTTTAAAATGGCAAATGCTGTTCAAGGTAAACCAGTGTAGAGTGATGAATGCTGACATGAAAGCCCTAGAATGCTTATAGATCTTAATGGGATCTGAGCTGGCAATTACTGACCAGGAAAGGAATCATGGAATTACGAAAGCTTAATTGAAAAGTTAATCAAGTATGCAATTGCAGACAAAACAAAAGTAACTTTCTTGATGGAATCATTAGGAACAAAATTGAAATACAGTTGCTAATGTAATTATTGTAATGTATTTGTTTGTTTTATATGCTGTTTTCCCCTTTCTAAATACTCATGATAGTGACTATGGCACTCCCCTCAGATATTTTTCCCCACAGCAACAACAATCATAGTGTTAGGTTAGGCTAAGATAGAGTGATTGGTCTAGAGTCTCTCAGTGAGTTTCTACGCCCTTTAAAGTACCATAGGGTAAGTTAACAACAAGCAGAACAGGGATTCCAAGAGTACTCTTTACTGTTGGAGGTCAGAGTAACATTTTCAATGTCTATTCGAATTTCTCTCTATTCTATTTCATACTGAACAAAATCAAGGTGTGATTCTTTTGAGTTTCTTTCTCACACTTTTCTTTTCCTTGGGGCTGAGTAATCTTTTCTGGAACTTCTTCCTTAATGGCTTGATGATTCCTTTTTTCATTTCCAAGATTATGTAACTTCTTTCACAATGGTTTAACCTGGATCTCCCAGTCTTGACAAGTCCAATACCTTAACCACACTATCATTCTTGGTCTTGTGCAAATATTCGGTGAGACCACATTTGGATCCTAGTGTTCAGTTCTGATCACCACATCTTAAAAATATATTATACAACTGGAAAATGTGCTAAAGTGGACAATCAAAGTGATTATGGGACTGGAGAGAATGAGTGCCAAAAATAGGTCATGAGCAGAAAGATAATTCTTGAACATAGGATTGAAATAACATATCCTGGACCATCCTTTCTCTTGAAGAGTGTCCTAGACTGATGCTATGGAAATTGAATTCTCCTGAACCTCTTTGTGAGTTTAATGACATTTTGCTCAATATAACAGTTTAAGATCAAAACTAAAGCATCATTGAGTTTCTAGTAGTTCAGTCTTAAGATCCAAACATAAATGTTCTGTCCCTAAAGTCAGGCTCCCACATAAAGTTGAAATTTAATCCATTGTTCCACTTCCCAGAAGATTTTGGGGGGCTTCCTTGAGACTACAGATTATATTTTAGTTCTCCTCTAAGAACAGAAAGGCTATTGTCAAGGGATACTGTGAAGGCAGGACATCTGTATCTCAGTAAAGCATTTAACAAGAGTTCCCATGATATTCTTGTGGACAAGATGTATAAATGAGGGAAGAGGTACTATGGATTTACAACTGGTGGTGTAATCACACCCAAAGGGTCCTTGTGAATGTGCTCTAAAGATATTTCCAACTCCATTTCTTACCATTGCTTTTCAATAGCTATGTAAATGACAAAAATGTTTGTGAAAGTTGGACCTTAAAAAAGCAAGACTGGATAAAGGCCAACTTGTTTGACCTGTGGCACTGAAGAAGGCTCCTGCATATTCCTTGGATAGCAAGTACTGGAGTGCATAATATCAGACATGTTATTAAAAGGCAAAATCATGAAACTGTGTCTCACTTATTTTGGCCATGTCATGTGGGGGAATTCACTGAAAAAAGCAATTATGTTTGGAAGAGTTACCGGTAAAAGGACCACTAGACAAAACACGGTGGCTGGACACCATCAAAGCTGACATCAGCCAGAGCATAGAAAAACTCAAAGAAGTAGTGCAAGATCAGATGTGGAGAGACCTGGCCTATAGAATCACCAAGAGTTTGACAAAACTGAATGGCTAACATCATGATCATCATCTGACATAGGCAAGAGAAAGTTACATCATTTGGAAATTGCACCAAGATAGGGGAATTGACATAATACTTTAGAGGACTCCTTTCTACTGCCTAGGTGACCTATAATGTTCTTTCAGCCATTCATCCCCCCCCCATTCTTATTTTGTATAATTTAGAGAATGAACTTGGGGTGAGTTGTGTTGGTCAACTAGGCATAATTTTCCTATATTGTATAATAAAGGACTAGTGTTGGTCATATCCTGCTTAGGTTAGATCTACAAGCTGATAAAGTTAGTACTCTGCAGCAGGAATTCTTTTCAAAGTCTGGCTCTGACTTATAAAGAGCACTTCAAAAGCAATGTGTGATTTGGGCATACTGCCTAGTTCAAAATGCATACAAAAAGCTATCAATAAGACAGTCCACTATCTTGTATCCTTTATTTTATTTTAAAAAATTATCGGCCACCTACCTTAACCACAGGGTAACTCCTTGATCATATCATTTATTTTTCTGATCACTAAGGAAAACAAACCCGAATATTCCAAGTTAACTAAACCATGCTCATCTTGGAGATATTCCAAACAATAAGTCCTGCTTGAGAATACAAGATACCTTCCACTTCTCTCACATTTTTAAATTTTAATTCAGACTTTGGACTTCCCATGCAGAAACAACTTTCATTTATTTTGAAGCCTTCCTAGGTAACCTTGGCTTAAAATTATTGGGGGAAAACCTGACATGCCCACCCAATTATTTCTGAGATACAATAAAATTTTCATGAAGTCAGAAAAAAGTTGCTTGTATATGCTTGATAAGAGAGAGGGACAAGGTAAAAGAAAAACAGCTGAAGGAATGTTTTTGGATTTGTGGATATGTTGGCAGCCCTGCCAACTCTCACGGTTCTGCCATGAGTCTCACGATTTTTTGGCATGTCTCACAGTCTCACGACAAGGCTCCTCAATCTCACGCCAAATTTAAAATGCTTTTTTTTTTCAAATTTGGGGGTCTTATGCACTTATACGCGCATAAATTTGATTCTCACACAAACGACATGACGCCACTTCTCAGATCACGCAATATCGATATTACCATACAGTCATATATACATACAGAACATTTCTTTTCACTCTGGGCGCCTCCATTTTGCTTTTTCTACCACCGGATATAACACGCTCTGATTGCTTAGTTATTCACGTGACCATGAATCTCACTATTTTTTATAGAATCTCCAGATTTTTTTTCATGGGTCTCCAGATTTTCCTTTATCAGGGGTTGGCAGGTCTGTGTTGGACTTCAACTCCCATAATCCCCAGCCAGCATGACTTTTGGAGGATGCTATGATGAGTTGGGGAAAGATAAAGAAAAGCATAGGTTAGTGAACCTCACTAAATAGCAGTCTTTCTCTGTTTGTTCCTGTTTCTGATTAGCACAAACCATATGGAATGAAGACAGAGATTTCTTAGGAACCTGGCTTATAAAATCTAATCCCAGCAATCATTATTAAAGCCTCCTTTTCTTTTTGATAGAAAAAAGCAGACCACCTGGGGTTACCCTCCCCTTTTCTCCTTTAAGGGCCTTGAGTTTTCTTATAAGTTAACAAGAGAGAGAGAGATTAGGTTACCCAATGAACTCGTTTTCTAATGAGTACAAACTATTGTCAAGTATGTAAATAAAAGAAATAGATCAATGTTAGGAAACTAAATATAGCACACTACCTTTAAGTGAGGTACTGTGTCAGTTGTGAATTATCATCTCAGTCATCCAGGTCCAGGTTGTCCCAAAGGGTCCTTTTTCAAAATGCAACTGGACTTTGTTTTTCCTTGAAGATGTTTCACTTCTCATCCAAGAAGCTTCTTCAGTTCTGAATTATTTTATTTTAAGTAGCAATGGGTTTGTTACATTAAGAGTTAAGACAATTGGAATTTTACCCACCGTGATAGATCCCTCTTTATGAAAGAGCTAAGTAAAGATTATCTTCTGTTGTTCATAATATTCTGTCCATCTTTCAGCTCCTGCTTATGGAAGCCTCTAGTCATCCACAGTTTCCTGGGTCTTCTTTAGGTTTAGAAAGAGCAGAACTAGAGATTGTATTAAAATATTATGAACCTATTATGAAAAATAATTATCACATGCCAACATCCTGCCATGTTTCTCTGTACTTGATTCTACTTTTTCTTGGGATGGGAGAGAATTAATTGGACAGCTAAATTTTGGGGGGAGATCTCCTTTGCAAATAGTTGCATAGCATATATATATATTGACAGCTGTTCTATATATCTAGCTGTCTAGCTGGCTGGCTAAGATTTGACTGTGAACTCATCTATAGAGAAAAGGATAAAACCAGCATAAAATCTACTAGCATGCAAAGCTGGCTTCTTATTGTTACACTTATTTCTTCAGCGCATTGTAAATATCACATAGTCTTGAGAACAACTTTTGAACAACTTGAGAACAATTGTTGCACAATTTATTTGGTAGTTAAAACAAACCATTTTGGCTTAATCTGCCTAGTTTTTCTGGGCATGGAAAAAGGCAAAGATATAAGCAGGCTACCAGTTCTTTGACTCCATTCACAGGAAATCTTGATTAGCACTTCCAATATTTCAAATTGAATCAAGCATTGTATATATGTATGCATGCTTGTATCTATTTATTTATATTTCCTATTTCTAAGCCAATCTTCTCTTTCTAAGATGGGATTTGAACAATGTACAATGTAATCAATATGTAAACAAGGTACAAAATTGACATTAAAGTATTAAAATTATGATTAAACAATTGTAAGATTGTAAAATTATAACATTTTAATAAAATTTCAAAAAGGTAAAAAAATTCCAAGATTTCCTTGCAAATATTTACTGCCATAGAGAAGAAAGGTTGCTTTGCCTTCTTTTCTTAAAGAAAAGAAGCATGGGGGGGGGGGGAATTTCCCCCAAAGCAAAATATTGGCGTCAGAGGCATTCTTACTTTAAAATATCAGAAGCAAGTAGATTAATAAAACAGAAGATGTCAGTCAAGACCAGGTACAAGTACTTCCCACCTAGATAAAATAAAATATCTTTCCAAAACAGCAGATTTCCCTGCTATATAGACATTCAAACATATGTTTTAGCTCAGTGGTCACCAACCAGTTGGCCAGGGACCCTTGGTGGTCCACAAAATTTTTTTTGTGGTCTGCAGAGAAATGTCACCCCCAAAGCAATTAATCCAGGCTGCGTAGGAACACAAGGCTGCACCGCCCACACGGCCCACTGGAGTATAAGGCTTGTGTTGCTTTCATTGAGAACAACATAAGGTAGTGAGGGGAGGAGGGAAAGGGGGGGGGGACTTGCCTCACGTCCCCTACGTGCCTTGTTTGGCCACCGGCTGCTTCTTTCCACTTCTTTCTTCTTCCACTTTTGGCTAAATGCAAGGAAAACAGCAAAAGTCTTTCTTTCTCTCCCCCAAACTCAGCCAGAAATGAGTCTTTGGGACCATGCAAGGCATCCTGCTCCAAGAGGCTGCGCCAGCAAAGATTCACTTCTGGTAGAATTTGGGGCAGAGAAAGAATGACTTTGGCTGCTTTCCTTGCATGAAGCCAAAAGTCTCTCTCTCTCTCCCCCTGAAAACAGAGCTGGAGACAGCAATCCCAAATAAAAAATAATTGATTGGTAGAAAAACGGGGTGGGGAATTTTCCTGCAGATTTTTTTTTTTTTTTATTTTCCCAGGGTCTCTGGTCCACAGGATTTAAAATTATGAGTTTGCTGGACCCTGAGGTCCAGAAGGTTGGTGACCCTGTTTTACCTTGTTTAATTACGTAGTGCCCAGGCTTGTCTTCCACTACAATGAAATATTTTTTTTGTCTACAGAATTGTTTAATGTTCCTATTGAGCATAATGAAACATCTTTTTAAGACATGAGGTAAAAGCAGAACCATGAGTACTGCAGTCAGATCCTGTATTGGATGTAGGTATTGCCATATTTTCTGGGATCTTGGCCTTTTGTGCAAGCTCAGAAAAACCTGAGTGAGAGGACAATTAATTAATACATTCATTCATTTAGACCTGCTCAGCAAGCAACTGAGAACAGAATCATCTTCCAAATGCATCCTCCATCCCTTTGAGGAAATACCATACCTCCTTCTTCAGTGGCACATGTTCACAATCTCTACATGTTGAAAAAGTGTACTGATTTTTGATGGACAGAAACTAATCAAGGAAAGAACCAACCTAGAACTAAGGAGACATTTTTTTGACAGAACAATTAATCTGTGCAACAGTTTACCTCCACAAGATGTGGGTGCTCCAACATTGGAGGGTTTCAGACCATTTGTCTGAAAGGGTACAGGGTCTTTGGCTTGAAATATTGGACTACAAGACCTCCAAAGTTCCTTCCAACTCTGCTATTCTGTTATTCTAACCAGATTTTTTTTTTGAGGATTATCCTGCATACACCTGTTCATCTGAAAATCCTTTTGGTTTGGTTGAAGGCAAAAAGCATATTCAAGCTTTGATTGTATTTTAGTGATGCTCTTTGTGATGCTTGCCAGCATGCAAGATGAATTTGGCACTGGAGAGAAGATTAACCCAAAGCAAAGAGCAGTAACAAAATTATGAAAAGTGTATCGATTCACAAATGCATCATTTTAATTCCTTCATCTCCAATACTGAATGTGATTTGGGAACAATAGTAAGACAGTGCTGTTATTTTGAAACGAAAAATACCAGGACTTTCTGAAAATGTAACTTGAAAGCATTGTCTTTTTAGATTGATACATCAAACCATCTAAAACAGTTTAGTGTGCCTTTTCTCTCCTTCTAAAGTCCACAGAATGGAATCTACATAGGATGTTAAGGCTTTTTATTGGAGTTAAAATTTCCGGTGTCGGATTTTCTGCAATTTCAGAGTTACTTCCCTTCTGTCTTATAACTTGCAAAAAGCAGATCCCAAAGCCAGAATGCTCACAGTCATCTCATAAAGGTTATAATGCCTTTTATAGAAACAGATTTTTCCTCCTGTAGTAATCTCAAAGCTAGCTATAAAGCTGAAACTTAAACTGCAGTTGTACATCCACGACAACACACACACACAAAGCATAAACACATGCACGTGCAGACACAGTTGACCTCTGGAAAGGGTCAATTTGCTTATACTCTTTTCACTTGAAGGGAAAAAAATAGCATTGATGGTAAAGGTTTTCCAAACATGTCAGTGTTCTCCAAAAGGTCTCAGTTGTGGGGCATGTGAAAAACATCTGACAATAAACAGTGAGGACAATTAACCAATGGAACAGCTTGCCTTCAGACATTGTGGGTGCTTCATCACTAGAGGTTTTTAAGAAGAGACTGGACAGCCACTTGTCTGAAATGGTATAGGATCTCTTTTTTGAACAGGGGGCTGGACTAGAAGACCTCCAAGGTCCCATCCAACTCTATTCTGATTCTGATTCTAAATTAAAAGGACAGCCCAGTGGCCCAATTTTGCTAGCAGGAATGACTTTTTGCCCATCAGCTGATAGAAGTTTGCCAAATGTGGATGATCTTTGAAGTCTAAACAATGCCATTAGTGGCTAGATTAGTGGTTAGTGGTTAGATTAATGGTTAGTGGCTAGATGGGAGAGTACCAGGAAAAACCAGGGTTTAGATTGTAGAGATAAGGAAAAAGAACTCCTGAAATAAGGGCCAGCCACTTTTGCATTGCTGCCAAGAAAACTCCATAGACAACACTTGTGCTTGGTTACCAGAAATCAGAAATTCAAACTGAAGGAGACTTGTTTTGATGATGATGATGATGATGGTGAAGAAGTTATCGCATATAGACATGAAGACCTCATAGGCAGAGGTAAGCCAACCAACTTGTGTTTTACTGAACACTTGTGGAGTCAGATTTTGAAACAGTTGTATATATATCAATCGCAGCATGAAAACAAAGATTCAGATAAACCCCCTAATGGACTTTTGGCTGAAAGCAGAAACACATGAACTTATGATTTATGATGTTTCACAGCAGAATAAAGCAGGGAAAGAAGCATCAGATTGAACACAAAGGGAGATAGAGTTGAATGTTAATTTATTTGGGGGTTTTCCTGCCCTTTTAAAATCCTTCAGCTGTATCAGACATAATCCAAAAAAGATATTCCATTTTAGGGACAACCTAAGGAGATCCTCAGTCCAAAGTCACTCTAGATTTTTAAATGACTTTTTTAAGCCCTTAAAGAAACTTGAGCAAGGAAAACTGATGCCAACTGTTCTTGATTTCCTTTATATGTTTAAAATGCTTTGTTCCTGCCTGTTGCCCGGAAAGGGAACTTAAGACACTTTGTCTCCTCAACATTCCTAATATTTAATCTTTAAAACCTCAAGATTAATAAAAAATTAAGCGTATTGCAAAAATAAAATTGTAACTTTTAATAATTCAATCCTCATAGAGCCCTATCTGGCTCTACTTGGGTATCAATTTTTAGGGAGTAATTGCAGATATCTGGATAGGAGCCATGGGGAAAAAGATGTCAAGTGCAACATCTTTTGCATTTTTTTTCATTCAATCAAATGAGAGAAAAAATGCTTTGAAAGCAAAGGAGAGGAGAATTTCAGAAAAAAAAAAAATCATCGGATGAGTTTTGGCATTCTCACCTGTTTTTAATTACGAGTGTCTGGATATGGGTGTGTAAGTGAATATCACTGCGCTCTACAATCCTCTCCAGCATTTTCCAGTCACTCTGATTTCCCATTTTTCCATTAAATCTCCAGGAAGGATCATCTAAGGGGCTTTTTTCAATTGTAATGCCACTGTCATGTCTATGGAGCAATCTGATCATTTAAAATGGTCAGAGAACTTCTCCTTCTCCTGGAGAAATTTAGAGAACTCATCCATTTAATTTCTCTGTCCACAATTTTGGAAGGAAACATAATAATAAAAGAGTCAATTATTCCAGTTTTAAGTTAGAGAATGCTCTCATTTGCCATCAAGTCAAATTCTGCTGGGTAAGAAACTTTCTGCTGAAAGAGACAGAAATATAATATTCACTTATCCTCTCTCCTAGTGCAGAAAGAGCTTTTCATTTTCTTCTCAGAATTAGCTTACAGTGTTCCAGATTAGTTTTAAGAAAACAACTTTGCTTTTGCTAAAGGGTATGTATCAAATATGCTATATTTTTCTTCTTGGCATGTGACAATGCATTGAAAAACAGTATGTAAAATGACTCAAAAATAAAATATCTACATTGCATTGTCTTATGACAAACACCCCATGCTAATGCTCTCCAGATGTCATGAGAATCAGATGGCAATTCCCAGAATTCTTAGCAAGAATGGATCAAGGCTGGCTGATGACAACACTGTAATTCCTATCTCTCGGAACTGGTTGCCTATGCTATATTTAAAAGTTGTATTCACCCTTGTCCTCATCTTGCTGGCCAGTAGCCTTAGAATGATTACAGAATGGAAACATATTTTATGATGGAAGAAAAAGGTTAACCAGATGCACAAATGCTTGAATAATTAAGAAGCAAAATAGCAAGAAGTGTCTTGAACACAAAGCATTTTTAGATTCTCAAGTGTGTGGGTTTTTAAAAAAAACAAATGCACCCACCTGCATTTAGCATATACAGCAAGATTATATTTAATATCCAAGCTCCTGTGTAGAGTCTTTATCATTGATTGCTTCTGCCAACTTTCATTTTTCATAGCACTCATTTATCACAATTTAATATACTAGTGGGAAAATGATGAGCAAATTATCTTTTTCTAAAGTATGTAGGTGCACATGTGTCTCTACATATATACACATTCCTATCCAGCGATGGGAAGCAATTACATCAGACCTGAATCAAGTAGATACGTTTAGTCATTTAAAAAATATCTTTTTTTTTACAGATTACAATCTATTCCATCTACAAATCGTTATTAATTATACTCCTGAGTATTTTTGTAGGACAATGGAAATCAAATGAAAATTGTGATGTATCTTTTGTTTGTGTTTTGAAGCCTAGGTAGAAGTTGTTTTTTGTAGTTTTATAATATCCTCCTCATGATATTTAGCTGTTCCTTATGGTTGGCCCACTTTAGAGAATTAATGGAACACACCAGGTTCCAAAACTGTCAGCAGGATTTCCTTTTAAAGCCTAGTTTTTATATTAAATCCTGCCTTCCTGAAATAGCAAAAGTCCTGAATGCTGCTCAGACTGTTGGATGGTTTTCCATTGAGATATTGACCAGTTCCAGCTCTACTTGGTTTTTATAACATTGACAGACCATGTGCTTTACACCTTGTCTATTTCTCTCTCTCTCTCCCCCACCCTCTCCCTCTCCCTCTCTCTCTCCCTCTCCCCTCCCTCTCTCTCTCTCTCTTCCTCCAAAGTTGGATGCTTTACAGGAAGATTATGAACCCATAAAACTACAGTAGTAGCTTTAAAACAGCTTTTAAAATAATTTCATTGCAATGAAAACATTACTGTCCAAGAAAATAACAACCCTGGAAGCTCAAAGGCATAAAAATGAAGTCAGAGAAACTAGAAAGAACCATAGAACAAGGGTGAGTTCAACAGTTTGGGGATTGGGGAAAGGAGGCATTCTGTAAATGGCCACCTCTATGACAAAAGGTTATTTTCTTAGTAGAAGTTGTCTATCCCTCTCAGTCAAGATGAGAGACAGATATGTAAGCTTAAACATGGGCTTTGAAATCTCTGTATAGCAATCTAGGACCTGAAGACTTGGGACTTATGTGAAAACACAGTGAAAAGTTTAAAACCAAGCAATTGTAGGGCTTGTCTTCAACAGCTGGGCCAACATATTCATGCTTGGGTATCATACATCACATCACATTATTACAGACTACTAACATCAGTCCAGTAGAAAATGCAGGCAAGGATATAAAATTTATAACATGAACATATAATTATTTACTGGAGGTAGAACTAGAGAAGGAAATTGTTAAGGGACCAATGATTGCCTGGGCAAGAAATGTGGGCCATAATATAAATTTGGATGAGTGGGAAAAGACATGGACCAAGAACTGGAAGCTGACTTTGTTGATGGCATTCAAAGAAAATCAATATAAAATGTTTTGTAGATGGCACTTAGCACCGGCACGACTGGCGAAAATGTATCCACCCTTGAAACCAGAATGCTGGAAGTGCAAAGAAAAGAAAGGAATGTTTTTCCATATGTGGTGGCAATGAATAGAGGTCAAAAAATACTGGAAGAAAATACAGAGATGGCTTTTTGAGATTACAAAATATAAATTGGATTTGGAACCCAAAATGTTTTTATTAGGTATGATCAAAGGGAATTTGAGTAAAGATAAAAGATACCTTTTGTACACATCTTAACTGCAGCAAGAATCACGTTAGCAAAAATTGGAAGAGTGATAAAATACCACCAGATGAAGTTTTGATTCAAAAAATAATGGACTGTGCTGAACTAGATAAATTCACTGGAACTGAAAGACAAAGAGGATCGAGAATACTATGTGACGTGGGAAAGGTGGTACGAATGAGTGAAGGATAAGGATAAAAAGAATGTATAGTCACAAAATAAGAAACATGTATATACAGTGACACAATAACTGTTAATGGAAATGAGATTTTTGTATTTTTTTTAAAAAAAGAATAAAAATTAATCATAAAAAAGAAAATGATGAGAGAGATTATGTTAATTAATATTCCTCCTATGGTGGAGGAATGCATGTGGAAGCAATTGGCTTAATGATAAACTTGTAGAAGGCTCTAAGTCATATTTTCTCATTGCTGCAGTGATGGTAATAAGGAAAGTTCCCAATACATCTGCAGTCAGACACACAGAGAGAATTAAGCTGATCCATCCTTCTATCACTCTGGAAATTGAGCTGCTGTCAGTTGTGATGAAATTGCCACCTATGCCGTTGATAAAATTACTCATACTCAGTGTGACTTGGGCTGCTCCTGTCGATACAGAAACAGGGCTTAGTGCAGAGTTCTTAAGTGCAGAATACTGGGATTTGAAGTCCACAAGTCTTAAAGTTGCCAAGTTTAGGGACCCCTGGTTTAGAAGGTTTGTTCTGCTTAAGTGGTTCAGTTTTCTTCTGCCTTCTTTGGAATTGGGGATTCTAAAGAATATTCTGAAGGTTCTGGAGCTCCCCTTTGCACAAGTGGGCTTTAAATCCCACAATAATAGAAATAAGGTAGAGGTTTGATACAGGAGGATTTGAGGGTGTGATCTAACTATTTCTCGAATGGACCATTTTACATGGTTTACATGGAGAGTCCCCTAATTGGATTTTGTCTCCTCCACTGAAAATTAAAGGCCCTGTCACACTGGCCGACGGATGCAAAACGTTTGTAAAAAGGACACAGCGGACGAGCAAAATGTTCCATCCGTTGTTATCCGCTCTCAAAAGTGCCCCAAATTTGCATAACCAGAGCGGACAAAAACAGAAAGGAACGGACTGGGGGAGGATGTAGAGGGGATGGAAAGCGGATGCTCCACGGAAGCCTAGTGGATGGAAGTGGATGGGAGCGGATGGCACATCTGCAAGGCTTCCGGGGGAGCACAGCAAAGCGGACGCAGAACAGAAAGAGCAGATGCAGAGCGGATGCCAAGCGGATGCCAAGCGGATGCCTAGCGGATGCCTAGCATTCACTCAGCATGCGGGGAGGATGCATTGCGTCAGCCCCGCGGATATAAAGGGAAGCAGCTCGCAAGCAGGTCACCATTCAGAGGAAAGACCTGCTTCCAGACACAGCTTGCCAGCCAGCCAGCCAGCCAGCCAGCCAGCAACCCAACAACCATGGAGAAGAAAAGGAAGTCTCTGACATCTGCTGACAGCCCTAGCAAGAGGGACAGGGCCACCCTCCCACCCCCTGGCCCTCACTCTGCTTCTGCTGGGGCTTCTGCTGCCCGGGCTCGCTCTTCCGGTGCTGGGTCTTCTGCTGATTCTGCTTCTGGAGGTGGTGCTTCTGCTTCTGCTGCTTCTGGTGCTGGTGCTTCTGCTGGTGCTTACTCTGCTGGCACTGCTTCTGGTGGTGGTGCTTCTGCAGGTGCTTACTCTGCTGGCACTGCTCCTGGTACTGGTGCTTCTGCTGGTGCTTACTCTGTTGGTGCTACTCCTGGTCCTGTTGGTCCTGCTGGTGCTGCTGGTGCTCCTGGTCCTGCTGGTGCTCCTGGTCCTGCTGGTGCTGTTGGTGCTGCTGGTGCTCCTGGTCCTGCTGGTGCTGCTGGTGCTCCTGGTCCTGCTGGTGCTCCTGGTCCTGCTGGTGCTGTTGGTGCTGCTGGTGCTCCTGGTCCTGCTGGTGCTGCTGGTCCTGCTTTTGCTGCTGCTGCTGCTGCTGGTGTGGAGGAGCATCCCCTACAACCTCGAAGCCCCTCTGATGAGGGTCCATATGGCCCTGCCAGAGGGAGGAAGAGGCAGATGCATGAACGGGAGAGGAGGCAATACTCAATTGAAGAGGAACATGAGGAGGAGGTGCTTGAATGGCTCAGGGAGAATGAATATCTTTGGTGGAAGGGACACAGGCTCTATCGAGACACCAAGAGGAAGCAGGCTGCTTGGAGAGAGAAGGCGGAGAGCACTTCGGAGGTGCTCCTCGGCTGGTGGAAGCACAAGCACACCTAGTATGGGAAGCTGCACCTCAAGAAATCTGGCCAGGCCACGGTCAAGCTGACAGACCAAGAGACCTACGTGATGGCCAAGTGCAGCTTCTTGGAGGGTGAGATCCGCCACTGAGGAGCAGCCCCTCTCACAACCCTCTCTCTCAGGCAGCCTGCTGAGAGGAGTCCTCTTCTGGCCAAGAGTCAGCTCCTGTGTCCAGGCAGGTATCTGTGGAGCGTGCCACAACAGAGACCCCCCCCGAAAGCTGTACTACCTGTGGCAGAGCACGTGGAGGACCCCCTGATGCAGTGGGAGCAAGGAGAGGACACTTCCACCACAGCCCAACCCGCATCCACCCCCAGCTCCACCTCCACCCGAAAGGCAGAGAGGCAGACCGGAGGGGCAGAGCCACACTGTCCTGCTGGAGATCAGGGACACCATCAAAAGCAGCATAGATCTCCTCTCTCAGCTGGTACACACCGACGTCCCATCCTCCAACCGCAAGCCCTTCCTCACCTACGTCAACCAGACCCTCATGAACATGTCGGAAACACAGTACCAGGTGGTGAAGGACAGGATCACCGATCTTCTTCACAACCCTCCAGACCCAGTTGAACCTGCTCCCACCCAGTCCAGGCCTGCTCCTCCACCCCAGGTGATGTCACTCTCCTTCCAAGGCTTTCCACAGGCCCTCACCTACCAAGGCTACGGCTACCAGGAGGTACAGCAGCACAGGCAGACCTTCCCAGTCCAGGCACAGGTACAGCATATGCCACCGGTGCCACTGATGCCACCGATGCCACCGATGCCACTGATGCCAGCCACACCACAGATGCCATCGGTGCCACCGATGCCACCGACGCCAGTCCTCACACAGCTGCAGACCAGACAGCCCCACTACACTGCTCCTTCCTCCACCCCACAGCCAAGCCCGGCCTCAGAACATCTGTCACTGGTCTTGGGACTGACACCCCATGTCATGGAGGAAGGGGCTCTCAACATCACGGGGCTGAGTCAGCTGTCTGAGAGCTTCCTGAACACACTGTCCCCTGTTGTCCTCTTGGGGCCAGGCACCCCAATGCTGCCTCAGACCAGCACTCCAGCAGCAGCCACCTCCACAGCACCTGGACCCTTCACTCCTGAGACTGGGCACACCTCCGAGTGACCGATAAGAGTGCCAGAGATGGGTGGCTACCTGTTGACTTTATTTTTTCTTTGGACACTTGACTTGGGTCATTTTTCTTTTACAGCTTGTTATTAATAAAGATTCTCTTTGCTTCACAAACTTGCTTCATTTATTTTTGTCAATAAAGTCTTGGTGGAAACTTTTAGAAATGGTTTAAGCCTTTGCATGCTTGTGGGATGGGTTAAGATAGCAGTGGGGTGGGCAGAGATACCTGTGGGATGGGTAATAGCTGTGGGATAGATAAACCTCCAGTGCAAGCATAGTGGGACTGTATGGTCCCCCCTCCCAGATGCCACACCTATGGCCCTTTATTATCAATAATAATGTAATTATTCATCCACACATGTCAACATAAACACAACTCTTTATTAAATGCCCTGTTCATTGTAGGCCCACCCAACATACATGGCCCAATCTCATCAGTGTGATGAGACAGGCTGAAGGAAGCATCCATTAATCATGTATCATCCTGTCTTGCCACTCCACTGCTCCAGCTGGGGAGTTGCACCAGTGTCTCAGGAGGTCACGCTGCTTCTTCCCTTCACGTGAAGCTCTGTTGGGGCCTTACACATCCTCAGTGTCGATCAGGTTTCGCCCTTGCCTCCATTCCCCAGGCTCCATGTCCCCATTGCCTTGTTGGAGGTCCACGAGCCTGTTCTGCAACACTGGGTAGCGGGTGCGCATGAGATTGTGCAGGATGCAGCAAGCTTCCATGATCCTCCTCACGGTCTGTGGGCGATGCTGCATGGTGGTGAGAAGTACCTGGAACATGTTGGCCAAGATGCCAAAAGCGTTCTCCACCACCCGCCTTGCCCTGGACAGCCTGTAGTTGAAGATCCTCTCTTCATGGGTGAGGCATCTGGAAGTGTATGGCTTCATGAGGTAGGTTCTGAGGGAGAAGGCGTCATCCCCCACAATGAAGTAGGGCACATCTTGTGTGTCGTTGGGCAGGGGGTCTGGATCTGGGAAGCCCATGATGAGGTTGCGTTCCAGCCCCTCCTTGAGGTGACTGGCATTGTATACCTGGGCATCTGAAGCTGACCCGTTGCCTGAAGCATCGATGTACATGAAGTTGTAGTCAGCATCAACCATGGCGAAGAGGATGATTCTGCAGAAGCCCTTGTAGTTGAAATAAGTGGACCCCGACTTGGCTGGAGCTTTCCAGGCCACGTGCTTGCCATCTATGGCTCCAACGGTGTGGGGGAAGTTCCACTTCTGATACCACTGCTCTGCAACTTTCTTCCAGCCTTCTTCAGTGGAGGGGCACTAGAGGAGCTCCTCCAGGCATTCTTCGATGATGGCCTGCACCACTTCTCTGACCACAATGCTGATGGTGTTGTGTGGCACCCTCCAGCTGTACTGCATGCTCCTGTAGGTGGTCCCTGAGGCCAGGTGGCGCAGAGTCAGTGCCACCTTGAGCCCAGGGTCCAGGCTGGGCCGGAGGTTGGTGTTTGCCTTGGTCAACCTGGGTCTCAGCCGCTCCACAACTTCGTCAAACATGGCTGGCGGCATCCTCATGAAGTTCTGGAATGCACAAGAGTCTTCGTTCCTCAGCTCCACCATCAGCTTGTTGTACAGTCCGTACTCTGCTCTTCTCCCGATCCATCTTTGGACCCAGACACTTCTTGGCCGCCTCCTTTTCTTCCCATAGAACAGTTGAAAGAGCCTATAGATGGCTTCGCACTGTTGCAGAACGATGGTGGCTACTAAAAGAACTGTGTTATGATCCATGGTGGGCATGAATGGATGCTGTGGAAGAGCAAGAGGCAGATGAAGGCTGCAGAGGTCTGCACAGCAGGGCTGCTGGACTGAAAGTGAGATCGAGGTGAGTTCCTCCCCCTTTTTATAGGCAATATAAGTTTTCCACTAGGTGTCCTTTTGCATCCTCTAGGCATCCTCTAGACATCCTTAATATCCAAGATATTCGTTCCCTCTACGAATGTTTTTTCCATTTTAAATGTTTTCTTTGCGAGCTTCATCCGCTTTCATCCTTTCTCTGTCCGTGCTACTAACGCTGTGCGTCTGTTCAGCATCCGTTTCACTTCCTCCCTGTGTCCGTTTTCCACTGGAGCGGATTTGAGTTTCGCGGATGCGCAGCGGATGCCTAGCAGATATAGCGGACGCATAACGGATGACAACAGATGTAGAACGGATGTTCCCCATATGCGTTGCGGATGCAGAATGGACGCGTTTGATACATTTTCCACTCAAAAAGTTTTGAGCAGCTCAAAACTTTTTGAGCGGCTGGAACCTCAGTTGACGGATGCTGGACGGATAGAGAGGATGAAAAATGGAGGCAGTGAGTACAGAATGGATGAATCGCGTTAACCAACGGATGGCAAGTGTTTCTCTCTCTTTTACATCCTCTTTCCATCCGTTGGTGCAGTGTGACATGGGTTTTAAAAGGGATGTTTGTGGAAAGGGATCAGCAGCTCTGCTGTATAGGGCTGCAGTTACTTTCTTTGCTTACCTCTGCTATAGGTTATCAGAATTGCATTAACCAGTCTTCCTTCCTTCCTTCCTTCCTTCCTTCCTTCCTTCCTTCCTTCCTTCCTTCCTTCCTTCCTTCCTTCCTT
>BLBF01000032.1:13131624-13147949 GCA_015471245.1 Laticauda colubrina
GCCCATCCCACAGCTATCTTAACCCAAAGGTATCCCTGCCCATCCCATAGCTATCTTAACCCATCCCAAAGGTATTCCTGCCCATCCCATAGCTATCTTAACCCATCCCAAAGGTATCCCTGCCCATCCCACAGCTATCCTTACTCCCACAAGCATGAAAAGGCTAAACCATTTCTAAAAGTTTCCACCCAGACTTTTTAGAAAAAAAATAATGAAGCAAGCGTGTGAAACAAAGATAAACTTTATTAATAACAACCTGAAAAGTAAACTTGAACCAAGTCAAGTGTCCAAATAAAGTCCAAAAATATCCAGGCAGCCAGTCTCTGGTACTCCGTTCGGTCACTCAGAGGTGTGTGCCCAGTCTAATTTTTAGGGTGCAGGTGCTCTGGAGGTGGGTGCTGCTGCAGTGCTGGTCTGAGGTGCTGATGGAGTGCCTGGCCCCGAGAGGACAACAGGGGACGGTGTGTTCAGAAAGGTGTCGGACAGCTGGCTCATCCCCGCGATGCTGAGAGGTCCTTCCTCCATGCCATGGGGTGTCAGCCCCAGTACCGAGGACAGATGTACTGAGGCCGGGCTTGGCTGTGGGATGGAGGAAGGAGTAGTGTAGTGGGACTGCCTGCTGTGCAGCAAGCTGAGGAGTGGCATGGCTGGCATCAATGTCATCGGTGGCATCATTGGCGTGGGTGGCATCGGTGGCATCAGTGGAACAGATGGCAACAGTGCCGCCCGATGACTCTGTGCCTGGCCTGGGAAGGGCTGCTGCCTGTGCTGCTGGACCTCCGGGTAGCTGTAGCCCTGGTAGGTGAGGGGCTGTTGGAAGCCTTGGTATGGGAGGGACATCACCTGGGGTGGAGGAGCAGACCTGGACTGGGTGGGAGCAGGTGCCTCTGGGTCTGGAGGGTTGTTAAGCAGCATGCAGATCCTCTCCTTCACCAGCTGGTACTGGGGATCCGGCACCTCCTTTAGGGTCTGGTTTAAATAATTGAGGAAGGGCTTGCGGTTGGAGCAGGAGGAGTCGATGGGGACTAGCTGAGAGAGGAGACCTATGCTGGTGCGGATGGTGTCCCTGATCTCCACCAGGACCTTGTGGCTCTCACCCTCCTACGGTCTGGCTCTCTGCCTTCCTGTGGAGGTGGCGGTGTGGGTGGATGGGACTTTGGCAGCGGTAGACTCGATGTTTCCTTTCTCCCACTGCACCAGGGAGTCCTCCTCACTCTCCACCAAGCTTTCAACACCTGCCAGGGGGTTCTCCGCCGTGGCACACTCCACCGAAACCTGCCTGGAGACAGGGACTGACTCTCGGCTGGAAGAGGACTGGGTCGCAGCAGGCTGCCTGAGAGAGAGGGTAGTGAGAGGGGCTGCTGGTGCTCCTCAGTGGCGGATCTCACCCTCCAGGAAGCTGCACCTGGCCATGACGTAGTTCTCTCTGTCCGTCAGCTTGACGGCGGCCTGGCCAGATTTTTTGCGGTGCAGCTTCCCGTACCATGTGTGCATATGTTTCCACCATCCGAGTAGCACCTCCGAAGTGTAGCCCAGACTCTCCGCCTTCTCTCTCCAAGCAGCCTGCTTCCTTTTGGTGTCCCTGTACAGCCGGTGTTCCTTCCGCCACAGATAGTCCTTCTCTCTAAGCCACTCCAGCACCTCATCCTCGTGTTCCTTCTCAATAAAGTACTGCCTCCTCTCCCGTTGATGTGTCTGCCTCTTCCTCCCTCTGGCAGGGCCATATGGGCCCTCATCAGAGGGACTTCGAGGTTGTTGGGGCTGCTCCTCCACACCAACAGCTGCAGCAGCAGCAGCAGAATCATCATCATCAGAAACATCACCAGCAGGATCATAATCAGCCTCATCAGCAGCAGCAGCAGCAGCAGCAGAATCACCAGCAGGATCAGAATCAGAATCAGAATCAGCAGCAGCAGCAACAGCAGCAGCAGCAAGACCAGGATGAGTAGCAGCAGAGTAAGCACCAGTAGCAGGACCAGCAAGACCAGGAGCACGAGCAGAACGAGCAGGACCAGCAGGACCAGGAGCAGCTTCAGCAGAGTGCGCAGCAGAAGCACCACTGCCAGGAGCAGCCACAGCAGAAGCTTCAGCAAGAGAAGAGCGAGCCCAAGCAGCAGAAGCCCCAGCAGAAGCAGAATCATGGACATGGGGCGGGAGGGTGGCCCTGTCCCTCTTGCCAGGGATGGTGGCAGGTTGCTGAGCCTTTCGCTTCTTCCCCATGGTTGTGGGGTTGCTGGCTGGCAGGGAGGCTGGCAGGAAGGCTGGCAGGCACCAAGGCTGGCAGGAAGGCTGGCACCAAGGCTGGCAGGAAGCCTGGCAGGAAGCCTGGCAGGAAGCCTGTTAGGAAGCCTGGCAGGAAGGCTGGCAGGAAAGCAGGCACCAAGGCTGGCAAGCAGACTGGCTGGCAAGGAGGCTGGAAGGCAGGCTGGCAGCAGTGCTGGCAGGGAGGCTGGAAGGCAGGCTGGCAAGGAGGCTGCCCAGGAGGCTGGAAGGCAGGCTGGCAGCAAGACTGGAAGCGAGGCTGGAATGCAGGCTGCCAGCAAGGCTGGAATGGAGGCTGGAAGGCAGGCTGGCAAGGAGGCTGCCCAGGAGGCTGGGAGGCAGGCTGGGAGGCAGGCTTGGAGGCAGGCTTGGAGGCAGGCATGCAGGCAGGGCAGGCAAGGAACTCAAAGTGTCCAGCAGCAGGTCTTCCCTCGGAATGCTGGCCACGTGCGAGCTGCTTCCCTTTATATCCAGGGGGCTTGTGCAATGCATCCCCCCTGCATGCGCAATTAACGTGCGACATCCGTTCCACTTCCGCTGTGCATCCGCTAGGCTTCCGCTGTGCATCCGCTTCATCCGCTGTGCATCCGTTCTGTATCCGTTTTTTCCGTTCTGCGTCCGCTCTCCTGAGACCCCCCCGAAGCCCTGCGAACACGCCATCCATTCTGCATCCGCTGGGCTTCTGTTCCGCATCCGCTTTGCATCCGCCCTGCGTCCTCCCCGCGTCCGTTTCATCCGCTCCAATTATACAAATTTTTGCCCCTTTTGAGCGCGGATACAATGGAAGGAACATTTTCCCCTTCCGTTTTGTCCTCTTTGCATCCGTTGGGCAGTGTGACACGGCCTTAAGCAGATATGACCTCGTTGATGATCCTCACTCTGTCAAGGAGCTAGGAGTACTCATATGTAATGACCTAAGTGCCAGAGCTCACTGTCACAGCATTGCCAAAAAGGCATTAAGAGTTGTAAATCTAATCTTACGAAGCTTCTCCTCTGGAAATATTGAATTGCTAACTGGAGCATTGCATATCGGACATTAATACAATTGAGCAAGTCCAGAAGTATTTCATGAGAAGAGTATTACATTCCTCTGCTCGCAACAGAACACTCTATATTACCAGGCTTGAGATTTTGGGCTTGGACAACCTTGAACTACCCTGCCTATGGTTGGATTTAAGCGTAGCACACAAAATTATCTGCTACAATGTCCTACCACTCAATGACTACTTCAGCTTCAACCACAACAATACAAGAGCACACAACAAATACAAACTCAATATAAACTGTTCCAAACTTGATTGTAGAAAGTACGACTTCAGCAACAGAGTGGTCAATGCCTGGAATGAATCACCTGAATCTGTTGTTACATCCTCTAACCCCCACTCTTTTAACCTTAAACTATACACTATTAACCTCACCCCATTCCTGAGAGGTCTGTAAGGGGCATGCAAAAGTGCACAATCATACCTACCGTCCTCTCCTATTGTCCCCATTTGTTCATACCTATTTCCTGTATTCTTACTTTTGTTTATATTTATACCTGTTATCTTGTAAGTGATTGACAAATCAAATCACTCAATCAATCAATCAATAAAATTGACACATTTTTCTACTCTTAATCAACAATATCCATCCATCTCCCATCTTCTCTGAAGTCACTGGTTTGCTCCCTGAAAGGAGCAAAAATCAGTACTGAGGGGTGCACATTATTTTTTCCACTAGACCAACTCTTTGAGATGTGGGGCAGTCAATTTCTTTTTCTGTCATTTTGTTCCTTTAGGTCAGTTCATCAGAGTGAAAAGGGGGCTGTATTACCGGATTGTTATTTATCTGTTTTACAGCTGGGCTAAAAGAAGTAAGAGCTACTTTTCTGGTCAAGCCTTTTTTAAAAAACTACTTATCAAAAATATGTTTTATAGCAACTGTTGATCATAACCCTAAGCTATTATATTATAATGATACAATTAAAATGCATTATGCAATTAAATAAAATAAGTTCCAAGCTACAAAGTTAAAGTTGCAGCGTATACAGGTAAGCAGAAATAAATATAAATACTTGGATAGATAAAAAAGCTCTTTGGCTGGCATGGAAAGGGCTATACAGAGAGTGAATATCTCTAAGAAAAATATTCCACAATTGGCATGTTAAAATTGAATATTGTAAAGTTTGCATTTTTGCTAGCAATGTTGATGGTGGAGTATCTAGTGATAAGACACCTTTAAGTTATTGGATTCTTAAGATCAATATTGGTTTCTTGAGATCAATTCTTAGCATCCTATTGGAAAAACAACATGAGTTCCCTTGTCTATGGAGAGACTCAGTCATCCAGGTCATGGTTGTCCCAAAGGTGCTTTTTCTGACTGAACTGAAGAAGCTGCTTGAATGAGAAGTGAAATGTCTTCAAGGAAAAACAAAGAAAATCCAGTTGCCTCTTGAAAAACACCTTTGGATTAAATAAAATAAAATAATAGATGTCCTTGCAATATTCCAAATTCCTTCCACTGAAAATCTAGCAAAGCTTTAAAGCATTAAAATATTAAAGCTTTAAAAGCCTTAAAACTTTTTATTGGGGAGGGTTTCCAGAGTTACCCCCATTGCTCCTGTTCTGATTTACTATCATTTGTCACTGTCCTTTTCAAATTATGGTACCCAGGACTTGACACTGTCTGATCAAGGTGCAATAGAATGGGACAACTATCTTCCAAAGCTTCTGCACTCCTGATAATAAGGAAACCAAGATAGCATCTGCCTTTTCAGCAGTTACATCCCACTGTTGGCTCATGCTGAACTTTTGAACAATAAGGATTCTCAGATCAGGGAGATCATGGTCAAGATTAATGTGAGTTTGAATAGCGCAATATTCAATTTAGTGTGAATTAAAAATTTATACTAGGTAAGTCAAAATTCAGATAATACAAGGCAAGCACATGTACAACTGCTGTTGGGGTTCATGATGCTAACTATTGCATGCAAAATGGAGAAAACTAAGGCTCCTTTTGAGGAAAACTCAAAATAGAAGATGCTCATTTTGGAGAACTGCAGAAAATACAGGAGATAGTCTTAGATCTAGACTTGTCCTCCAGTTTGTCTTTTTGTTCACTCACTCAAATACCTTTCCAAATACCTTTATTTACTCTGGCTCTTAGGGATGATGATAGCCATCCAGAAATCACCATAACTCTTGGTGATTCTATGGGCCAAGTCTCTCCACATTTTCTGATCTTGCATTATTTCTTTGATTTTTTCTATGTTCTAGATGGTGTCAGTTTTGATGGTGTCCAGTCACTGTGTTCAGTCACCTCAGGAATGAGCTGGAGTCTCTATGCTGCACACAGTGGTGGGATTCGATTTTTTTTTATTACCGGTTTTGTGAGCATGGCTTGGTGAGCATGGCATGGCATGGCATGGCTTGGTGGGTATGGCTTGGTGGGCATGGCAGGGGAAGGATACTGTGAAATCTCCCCAACCATTAACCTGCTTTCCCTCCCCAACCCATTAACCTGCTTTCCAGCTCTGTTCTCCTATGCAGGGCAACAAAAGAAGATGCAGCCGATCAGCTGGGACTTGGGAGGCAGAGAATAGATGGGGGCAGGGCCAGTCAGAGGTGGTATTTGCCAGTTCTCCAAACTACTCAAAATTTCCGCGACCTGTTCTCCAAAACTGGTCAGAACCTGCTGAATACCACCTCTGGCTGCATAGCAAGACAGATTGGAGAAAAAGAAGGCAGGCAACGGATTTGAGGTGAGAAAAGAATGAAAGAGGCGACAGTTATTTTGCCTTAAACATAGATGGATTATGTATGTGTTTGGAGGAAGGAGTAGATCTACACATTGCAACCTGGCAGCTCCAGTTAACCTGATTGTAAACTCTATTCAGAGAAGAGTCCAATGAACTCATGTTATGGTCCATAAGAGATTTAGGAAAAACCTGCATGTAGCTGTTAAACAGCCAGGAAGCAGCAAACGTTAAGCCACCCTTGATGCAATATGACATATTAATTGAAATGTACTTTCCAGTGCAACCACTTAGCAATTTATATAAGAATCAAAGCTTTGGGTTTAACTGTCAATCTTTGCTTCTGAAGCAAGTATTTAATAAAAACATATGTTTCCAACTGCACAGCAGAAATATGTTTCGAAATTGTGGCTAAGGAACTCTGTTAGGCAGGCTTTCCTTGGCAGAGTCACTGGAGAAGCTTGCTAAGAAAGCTGTTCGGTCTTTCCCATAGCAACCCAGCCTTCACTGAGGGTCTTACACAATTAGTACTAATAGTTGGACACAGTGGGGGGATTCAATTTTTTTAAACTACTGGTTCTGTGGGTGTGGCTTGGTGGGCATGACAGAGGAAGGCTACTGTAAAATTCAGAGGTGGTGTAAAAGTCAGAGGTGGTATTTGCCGGTTCTCCGAACTACTTAAAATTTCTGCTACTGGTTCTCCAGAATTGGTCAGTACCTGCTGAATGCCACCTCTGGTTGGAGAGGAATTCTTGAAAAGAAAAAACAATGTAAAGGCCATGACAACATGGGAACAAAGGTAAAAAGCAATGACAACCAAAAACAAACAAAATCTGTTCAAAAAGATCCAAAGATCTTTGTCTCTAGTTTACCTACCTCTTTTTTAAAAAGTTACATTTGATCTTTCTTTTTCTACTGCTTTCTGATGGCAGAAATGTCTAATTTTCATAAATCTTTTTCAGCAGACAAAGGGAATTGCAGGAGACCTGCTGCTGGGAAGGAATGCGAGTAATTGCTAAAATATTAAAATCAGATTTTATTTGAAATGACATTGATTTTTTTCCTGTCTAAACTTATAAACATTTTATGTTTTTGAAAAAAAAGAGGGGAGGGGGGAGATCTTGTCTGATAGTTATTTTTGGACCTAGGATACCTAGATTCAGATCCATTATCTTTTTTTATATAGAGTAATGTCTCCATAAATATGGACAATCTGCTTTTCCAACAGACCTATAATCTATATACTTGCATAATATGTAGTGCTGTTTTATTGTACTGATTTATTCCTTTGACCACTTGTGCCTGGGTTGGTGGACTATCACTGACACTAAACAGAATCTTAACATGAATCTTAAGTCTGACTGTGGAATCCCATAAAATGCATATCCATATCAAAATAATGTATTAATTTGAACACATTCAGGAGGAAAATGCATAGTATTCTAGTATTCATGGCTCTGGGGGTGGGGAGAGGGAGGGAAGGTGGCAGGGAGAGAGAGATAATGAATTTTGTTTTGTTGTGGAGAGGTTATAATTAAGCACATAAGAGGAGAAAGTAATTGTTTTCATATAACATGCTAACTAACCCAGGGGTAACTTAAAGATGGTTTAGTGAGTTAACTAAAATGACCCACATTCAAACAAAATATTCAAACATGTTGATTCAGAATGTAGCTGGTATCTCTGAATAAATAAGCAACTAAAATAAAGATGGGGAAAAGTGAAGCTTGGACAACATCTTGCTTTCATGTACTAACACAAATATGTGTTATGGGGAGCTCTGTGTTGTGGTTTGCAGGAAAATATAGGAAATGGATTCCAGATAGCCAGGCAATCAAACAAAGTGTGGGGTCCTTTATCTACCCTGAAGATTTATACAGCACTTTCTAGAAAGCCCATAGGTCAAGAATCAATAATGAGGTTCACACAACATGCTGGGCTAAATTATGGTTTCCTTGACTTGCAGTGTGAGTGTTGTGTTGCCAAGTTAGTTTACAGTTGTGTTATTATCCAACAGAGTTAAATCAATGAATTGGAATCAATTAATGGAAGGTGTTGCACCAACACAGCTAATGGGTTGAATCTGGTTTGATCTGAGGAGACATTCAATAGGGGCCCTTTCCAATATATGCCCTGTGGTGGCAAAAGAGAGACTAGAAGAGTCTTTAAGAAAAGAAATAACAATCATAATATAGTCAAATAGGTTGGATTATTTTTGAAAGTGAGCCTGTTCGACATAAATCATGGCAAAGTTCTTAGCCCTTTGTGCCCTTGCTTAAAATAACACCTGAGTCAGAAAGCAAACAAATAAATATTTATTTATTTATTTATAAAGGTAATGTCTCTCACACGTACAAGATGGAAAGATGCTTAGGAAAGGGAGAAATCATTATATAAACAGTTCAAATGTATTGGGTTTGGAATATGTCCTCTCATTGGCTAGCATAATTTGAATAATTAATTATCTAGAGAACATGCTCACCTTCCACATGTATACATGTAACAATTCATATTATTCCATAATATTCTTAGCATAATCTTGTTAAGGATTAATTGAGAATTCAAGAGGTGCATTTTTGACATTATAAGTTTTTTAGTTACTAGAGTTCACTTTCTGAGCAGTTCTCACTTCTTACTGCCTTGAATTGGTTCGTATCAGATTCCAAATTCTTGCTTCTATCTACTTCAAAGAAATAGAAACATTAATCAAAGGTGTTCCTTGTTATTGAAAATATTACCTAAACAGGCCTCTTTCTCCTGCTCCCATCACTCCAGTCACCTTCTTAGATGAAAACATTAGCAGGAAACAATGTTATAAGAGGAAGATAGTGTTGGGCCTACAGATTCCCTTTTGATAAGATGGTGGAGATCTTCACTGAAGCAGTGAGTTGCATTATCTAACTTGCTTTGTTAAATGCATCCATACAAATATATATTTACTGTTTATGAGGAACTGTTTTTAATTATTATTTATTTGTTAACAGATTCAGAGAGCTGCTCATCTATCAAGGGAACTCGGTGGTGAACAAAAATAAAACATAACTGAACTATATGTATACAATTCAAAAGAAACTGAGTTGAGCCTTTCCACTCCCCCCATTATATCATTTGCAGATCAAACAAAGCCACAACCAACAACATCCCTGAGGGAAGAGCTAAGTTATCACAGCCTTGCAAAATAGGTTTGGGTCCCTCAGTCTTTTTCATTTTAAAATTGGCATATGTATTCACACCTCAAATGTGATGCAAATGTGGTTTTTGTTTTGTCAAAGAGTAAATTATTGGATCCAATCATGTCTGCTAATGAAGTAACACAAAGAATTTGCATTCAATTAAATGGCTCAAAAAGCCTAAACCCCAAAATAATTATTTTAAAGTGTTGCAGATGATATGCTAGAAAAAATTCATCTCCAGCTTCTTCTACAGTGGCTACAGAACAGTTAGTGGGATGAGACATGAATATTGCCCCATCATAGCATTTTTAAAAAGCCAGATTAAATTGTTTCAAAATGGCAGAAACAGATGTGTTATCAGTTTCATCTTCAATGAAAAGTAAACACGTGTTGGAATTCAACATGATTTATTGAAAACAAAAATATTTTTTCTTTAAAAAATGCTTCCACATCATCAGAGTAAAATTTTAAAAAGCCACAACCCCCCCCTCTTCCAAGTGAGAAAATGATGCACAATTTATAGTACTGGATGAATCAGATTTCTCTATGTTCTCTCCATTCTCTAATAGTCCTCTTGGTTCTTTGGTTTTTCCTCCCACATATTTCTTTTTAATTTTAATTCATGCTTTTCAGCGCAGTCTTCTCTGTCATTTTTTTTCCCTCAGAGGGTGAGAAACTTTGAAAAGAAACAGAGGGAAACTTCTGTTTCCTTCATTAGCGTCAAATAGAAAATTCTCATCAAATGTAATATGGCTACTTAGGAAGAAGCAGCCTAAATGCATTGTCTGAGTTGGATATGAAACTTGTGGCTGCTTTGATAATAGGAACCCCACAATCACTCTTTCTATTCTCCTTCCCCACAATGCAGAGTAAATTCAAAAGCATATCATCAGCTTGCTTCAAGTTTCCTACTTCACTGCATTTCATTAGTTGCCATTTGGACACATTTTTTCGCTGTCTGTTGAGAGAAGACAAAATGTTGCTGGTCAGTCAACAATTTTCAAGCATCATCTAGTTCTAGCTTGAGGTTATTTCTGGTATTGTAAAAATCTCAGTCGACACTTATTTCTGTTTTTGGCCTACCAAAGAAATGTTTGCCCACCAGTGAATTTCACATGTCTGCTTATTTCGACTCTCTGGCGTTTTCTTTCCTGCCAAGTGGATGATGGTTAGAGTTATCAATCAATGGTTGGCAGTTATCTCTGGAAATTTATGTACTCGGACTGCAGTTACAAAAAGGACATTACTCCAATCCATTAGGCCTGTGGCAGACGAAAAAAAAATCAGACATGAAATTTTAGCACTAAAGATGGGGCAGAAGAAAAGGAACAAGAGCCTTCGTATCCTTTTGCTTAAACATTTTGAAGTATGACAGCTTAAATTAATTACAGTCTATACATCATTCTAAGCCATGGCTTCTTTAATTACAGCTTATGAATCAACCACAGTTCACTTGGTTTACATAACATGACTAAGTCACAAGCCATGGTTGACAATTAAGAATGGCTGCACTCATAGTTTAAATCAAAATCAACCAGGCTTACCTTGAAGCCTAGACTCAGCCATCATACCCCAAATTATCTGTAAACTCAGCTGTGTCTGTGATACTGAATTATGTGTATAATAGCAGAAAATGACGTACATTTTGGATATTCGTTGCACATTGGCAGGATGATTTTCAGTTAGGGCACTTAATTATTTCATAAATTACTCTTCATTAGTTTTTGCTTGTTGAAGCTAAGTTTTTAAGCTTATATAAAAACTTATGCCAGATTCATAATCACAGATTCCCCAGTTTCACTATGCCCGTTGACTTTTATTATTAAACCTTGCAGATCCTTTGCATTTTTGGCTATTAGAGTAATGTCCTTAGAATAATAGCCTAGGTTACTGACATTTCTTGCTCTGGTTTTCAAACCATTCTCATCTTCTTCCAATCTATTTTTTACATTCATGGAGATTTCTGATCTATTCCCAAGTCAGCACCTGCCCATGTATTTGATGCTGTAACTGAGTTCCCACGCTTCCTTTTAGGAATAAAATAGTCAGTTTGATTTCTATGTATTACACCTGATGATGTCCATATGTACCTGTTTTGGTTTTTTGAAGATGGTGTTTTGAAGAAATCATTGGAATATAAGAAACTGGTAAATGAGTCTCCTGCTTTGTTTTGATTTCCTATGCCAAAGTGTTTCCAATTGTATTTTCTTCAATATTTCCAATTTAGGCGTTCCAGTTCACAATCACAAATCACATATCTCATACTGCACTCAATTATCAGACTCATTGGCCTCCTCTTCATCTATGGCTGGACCAAAAGCTTGGATGATTGACATATGAAAGTGTTGCCCACAGAGTTCAATTGTTTTCATTCAAACATTGATTGCCAAGTAACCAAGAATCATTATTGTTCTACTCTTCCTAAATATAAAAGCAATACCATTCCTAGTTTTTCATGTACTGAATAATAAGCAGTATTATCTTCTGAATGAAAATGTCCAGTCCTAGTCTATCTCAATTTGCTGATGCTTTAGATGTAATCCACCATTTTCATGCTTCATACTTTCCATGTTCCCGCTATAATTTAAAGCTACCAGTCCTTAAAATCTTCACACACTTGACCTTTGCTTGGGGTGTTTCAGCACTGAAAGCTCTTAGAATATTGCAAATGCTTGTAAAAATGGGATTTGATTAATCCTTGCCTCAGAATGCAACATTTTGCTTGTATTCTGGTTTTGCTCTGTTACCTCAGATAGTTCTAACCTGAAGGCAAGAGACAGCATTCCAGCAGAGTCAAGGACATTAGGATACTAACAAAATAGTTGCCTGCTTTTTATGGCTCATTTACCTCCCACTGACTTGAGTATTCATGTGCATAGAAAATTCACTGTGCTTGACTGTTGGCCTAAATAAGTATATAAAGATAAGAACAGGAGTAACATGTCTCCATTATTTCATGCAACATCCTCCAATTTGTTGCAGGAGGTTAACTTCAGGTAATTGTTAAACTTGCACTCAAAGTAAATACTCTACACTCTAGACTAAGGGTATCAAACTCACAGCCTGCAGGCCAGATATGTCACATGCTGGCCCCACCCCCACCCAGTTTAATGAAGGGGGAAAAGTTATGTTACATCATGTGACATCGCCATGATGATGCGAGTTTGACACCCCTACTGTAGACCTACATGTTGATGGCAAGGAATGCAAGATAACACAAGGAAAGTCAAAATGGAATTGTGAGTAGTGTCCCAGGGAATGAATACTTTTTCTCAGTTATACGATTCAGAAGAAAGTTGGTAGTTTTGACAGAATTTTGTTGACTGTCTAAAATGAGTTATTTGATTCTAAGATTCTAAGGAAAGAAATAAAAGAAAAAGCCAATAAAGTCTCATGTATTAATTAAAATTAGACAGATATAAATTCATGTCCATTTATAGAATCATTGCCAGTTTATTAACTAAAGAAGACATGTGGAACTAAAGAAATAAAATGAACTTGTTGCCCAGATATCTAAATGGATCCCCAAGTGGATTTCAATTGGCAAATTATGTGTTCAAATATCAAAAGCATTTCATCAAGTGACTGGATAATTTATGGGAAATCAAGATCTATTCAAGGGTGTTATCAGCTTTTCTCAGTCATAAAGGTGGAAAGTATCAATTTTCATCCTCAGATCCTTGGGATATAACTCCCTCTCCCCCCCAAAAAGATGGATACATAGAAAAGCTGGCGAGTTTTCTAGAAGAAAATTAATGAAACAACTTTTATTTAAAAAGGAGTCACTATCAACCTAAAATGTGAACCAATATTTTGTTTTAAGAATCACCTGTAACAATTAAACTTAACCTAGAAGTTGATTAATCTTAGAAGTTGATCTCCTGAAGAGATGCATAGTTATTCAATAGACATGAAATAATTTTGTTGGATTAATTATAATTTTAATCAATATAAATGTGACATGAGTTTCAAATTATCTCCCATTAGTTTTCAATATACTGGATACTTTGATTTCTTTTTATATGCCTTTAGTGTTGACAATTTAAATTATAGAACAGGTATTCCTTGACTTACAATCATAATTCAGCCCAACATTTCTGTTGCTAAGTGAACATTTATTAAGTGAATTTGCCCCATTTTATGACATTTCTGGCCAGAGTGAATCACTGCAGTTGTTAAGTTATTAATATAGTTGTTAAGTGAATATGGCTTTCCCACTGATTTTATTCATAAGAAAGTTGCAAAAGGTGATCACATGACCTCAGAACACTGCAACTGTCATAAATTTGAGTCAGTTGTCAAGCATCTGAATTTTGATCACATGACCATGAGGATTCTGCAATGGTCATGTGAAAATAACTGTAAGTCACTTTTCAGTGCTGTTGCAATTTTGAATGGTCACTAAATGAACTGTTGTAAGTTGAGAACCATCTGTATTAGAGGTAAAACCATTTCATAAAGAGATGAATCGATGATGTTCTAATAAGCATTTAGAAATAAGTATAATAGCCTCATTATTATTTTTTGAACAAATATCAGTGGTGGGAATCAAATTTTTTTACTACTGGTTCTGTGGGCATGGCTTGCTGGGCATGAGCAGGGGAAGGATACTGTAAAATCTCCAGTCAGAGGTGGTATTTGCCAGTTCTATGAACTACTCAAAATTTCTGCCACTGGTTCTCCAGAACTGGTCAGAACTTACTGAATACCTCCTCTGACAAATATATTCATTTCTCTAGAAGATTATGAAAGTGAAGGCTGACATCTTATAACTAGATATAAAAAGGTGTTTAAGCTGAAAATGCTGCCAAAGGATATATGTTTAAAGTTCTGAAATAACAAATTCATCATCATCCTATAGACATGCTATCATTTACTGTAATATAAAATATATACTCCACACACTATTCTTAATTCCACAGTTTTCTTATTAATTTCAGGTTTGAGTTTCTCATAATGCTAATATATCATAATTTAACTCAAACTGGGATTGATATTTTAATCCATGCCACACATCCCATAGTTGCTAATATAGAATGGAAAATAATTCCATACTTTCCAAGATAGATGATACTGTCTCATTTACACAGTGTTAACCATCAAAATGGCCCACAAGGGCACATTTCCAGTGGGCAAAACTGAGCGTTCACTAATCCAAGAAAGAAAAATATAGTATATAATATAAACTTAAAGCTGGAAAATTAAAACCTTCTCTAAGTTGCAATTGAAGCTTCCTGAGTGAAAAATAAGGAACAGAATTTCCCTGTATAAACTTTTGAAACAGTAAATTACATTTCTAAAAATACCTTTTAAAAAGATATATAAGAATATTACAGATGGTAAAAATCATCCATGGCAAAACATTGATTTTTGAAATATTAATTTTGCACAAAACATGCAGTTAAAAAATGGTTTTGATAGCTTATTAGCCCCAAAGTCATTCATTCAGATTTAAACCAATTAGTATTATGTATTTATTAATCAGATTTATATAGCCATTCATCTCATGAGAAATTTCTTTCGGCAAAAAATGATCATACATGCAAAATGAATGTAAAATGATCATACATGCAGTACATACAGTATAGGACAAACATTTTAAAATGTTAAAAGACAGCATTAAAAGTAGAGATTTGTGTGTGTGTGTGTGTGTGTGTTGTACATAAACATGTACACACAAACACACACACATCCATCCAGAAAGGGCTCCAAAACATCAATTAATTTTATTACTTTTGTATGGAAAATTCAGGCTTATTAACAACATATGACCTGAATTCAAAGCTACCTGATTTTTTTTACCTCAAATATGAAACTATAAATTTCACTACTCTGCTTAAATAGCACATACTTTTCAAGAAAAGAAAAGAAAATATTGCAAGTAAAGAAAAAAAAAGATTTTTCCACTTAAAAAACAGATTTATTCTTGTGAACGCTACTGACCCACAAGATGGGCATCTGCAAAATTCCTCTTTACCACAGCTACTCTTTGAGCCGTAGTTGTGAAATTCCAGAGGTAATTGTATGTGATAACATTTGTAAATATAATAGCAAGACTGAGTGGCTATGTGTTATAGGACCATACATATTGGGGAACCTTCCATTGTGAGTTCTGGATTGTGTAGTACTTCCCCCAGACAGAATTGTTACGCATCCTGAGGGTCTGCTCAAAAATCAGATGTAGCCATGGTTAAGAAGCCCTTGGCACAAATCTGTATTGGGCCCTTATGGTACATGTTCCTACATTGGATGGCCTTGCTCATGATCACTCATGCTCACGGTCATCTCTCATCTCTCATGATCACTCATCTCTCATGGTCATCTCTCATCTCTCTATACAGCATTTCAGTATGCTATATATGGACCTGGCCTTGAATCTATTGCTGATCCATTATGCTCAGTGTATACCAGGGATGTCAAATTTGCGCTGTCATGTTGTCATCACGGGACGTATCATGACTTTTGCCCCTTCGCTAAACTAGGCATGGGCGTGGCCAGTACATGACATATCCAGGCCACGGGCTATGAGTTTGACATCCCTGGTGTATACCATGTAATACCACTATTTTGCCAGCTTCTCTAGCTACCAGAGAGCTACTAAGTGCAATTCAGGTTGCTAGTTTTCATCTACAAAGACTCTAATGGCAAGGCCAGATCATTTGAGGGAACCCACACCATCTCCAACTATTTCTGCCCGTCCCTCAAGACCTGTTAGTGTTGGCATGCTCCAGATCCCTTGAAATTTGTTAATATTAAAGAAACATCCTATGGGATCCAGGAAGCATGTCTTCTCAGTCACTGTGCTTACCCTCTGGAATAGCACACCTCCCTGAATCTGGATGGTCCTGAATCTGCATCCTTTTGTAGACCTTATTTTTCCCCTGGGCAGTGGGTTAAGAAGATTAAACAAGCCTATTGTAAATGATTTAAGGGGCTATTTTTTTTTTTTTGCGTATTGCAAAAAAGCATATCAGTCCTTTGACTATTTTTTGTATAGAAATCTCCCTTTTTAAAAAAAAAATGTATCAGTGTAGGTTCTTCTTTGGATTGCAAAAATATTTCTTTTTTTCAAATATTTAACACTAATGGACCAAAGATATTTGTATGTGCTTCTTTGGGCTGTGTGTGTGTGTGTGTGTGTGTGTGTGTGTGTG
>BLBF01000032.1:13147959-13198536 GCA_015471245.1 Laticauda colubrina
AGAGAGAGAGAGAGAGAGAGAGAGAGAGAGAGAGAGAGAGAGAGATGAGGATGAATGGAGTAAGAGAGAGATGGATGGAATCCAATGAGCCCTCTATTTCTCTAATTGAAAATCCATATGTAAATCAACTATCTCACCTAGGGTTTCAATAAAGGCAGCAGTAAAAAAAAAGAAAGAAATCCATACAATTATTTTACCCTAAAATATTACATTATATTTTCATCTTCTTTAGCAGAAAATGGAGTAGGGAACAGTGGCAGTACAGCCCTCATCCCGTGTTTGAAACCTTTTTCTCAATGTTGGGTTTTCCTCTTTTTTTCTCAAGGTTATAAACAACCAACAATCTATTTCTTAATTAGTCCAAGGAAAACAAAATTAGCCTGCCTATTTATCAGTACTAATGAAGGACAGATGCATTGCCCTGGGTGAAGAAGAGGCACAAGGCACCAGGAGCAGGGAGAGTTGTAGTGGATTACATGGGCATCTTGTCTAAATTGTCTAAAGGGCTTTTGATGACAAGTCTCCATCTCCACCAGAATTACAAATATATTGTGCAGTTGAACTAGGAGCATAGCAATACAATATTGGGAGTCACAAGTAAATTGTTTCATCCCTGTTTACATGGCTTTCTGACCTTGGATTTCTCTTTCACCCAGCCTACAGTGCCAACTCAACTTTAATAGGCTAGATCAATCAGAGGCATGAGTGATGAATGAGAGTAGGCACATGATCAGCATATAAAAGCTGCATCTTCAAGACACAAAGGCCATCTTCATTTCTTTTATCACAACTACTTCCTTTTGTGCTGAGAAGCAAAAAGAATGTAAGAACCTCAAAACAGCTGTGCAGCAACAGCCCCATGCTTCCAAGAAATCTCTATACGAAGACAGATGGTGTAACCTCAAGAAGCTCAGTTTACATCTCATCTGTTAAGTGAAGATGATATGAAAATACTTTCTAGTGTCTCTTACATGTCAAAGCTCTAAGTGAATCCTAGTAATGCTATAATATTATCCATGCTTTAGTTTTCGTGGATTCAGCTTAGCCATCCCAAGATCTAGTTGAGGTCAGTGGTCATTAACTTCTTAATAAATGATTATAATTTAGAAATAAGTCAAATTATGCATCACATGCTGGCCATGCCACGCCCAGTTTAGCGAAAGGGGGGAAAATCCCGATATGTCACGTGACACCACTGTGATGATGTGAGTTTGATATGCCTGAAAAAAGTGGCCAAGCGGCCAAATTTGGAAACAGTACTAAACTATTGGTTACAGATATCCCCAGCACGGACAAACATAAAGATTTTACTTCAAGCATGACAGGAACTACACATAAATAGAATTTTACTTTGTTGCTGAGCTGTATATCATAAATATATAGTTAAATGTACACCCTATGTATGAGCTGCTAATATGCAAGTCAGTTTATTGCCACCAAATTGCAATATTCAGTGTGATAAAAAGAGAAAATTATTAATTAAATGGGGAAAAATGTTGTATTTAATTTTCATTTTACATGTACACAACTTTTAACCCTAATTCTATCTCTTTTTTCCCCCAAACCTGTTTTTGGGATGAAGCCATTTCTTGCTTCTGAACAGCAATAGCAAAAACACTTAGACTTATATACCACTTCATGATATATGCCTTTACAGCCCTCTCTAAGCGGTTTATAGAGTCAGTCTATTGCCCCCAACAATCTGGGTCCTCATTTTATTGACCTTGGAAGGATGGAAGGCTGAGTCAACCTTGAGCCTGGTGAGATTTGAACTGCTGAACTGTTGTCAGCTGGCTGTCAGCAGAAGTAGCTTGCAGTACTGCATTCTAAACATAGTGCCACCATAGCTCTTAAATGCCAGCTGTGCTCCTTGCTTCTCAAAAGTATCCATGTCTGGGTGGTGGTGGGGTTGATAAATGGTAGAGTCAAGGCCAGTGGAACTGACGTTTGTTAAAATATCCTTTTTGGTATCTTCTCTTCATCTGCTTTCAAAACAGTAGGGGATCAGACATGGTTTGATTTCAAGTGTTGTCTGCACCATTTTGTGATGATACCAAAATGGGAGCAAACATGATATCACGCAAATGCTTTCCTAGTATACTTTTACCTCAACATGTGAGGTAAGTATATTAAGTCATGTTGTTTGCATGTTCACATTGGCATGCACATCTCTTCATTTCTCCCTTCACCCACATGGACGTAACACAAAGTCAGTATGACCACTCAGGGCTGAAATAGGAGTGTTGCAACATCAGGGTGATGCAATCTGAGTCACATTAATGATGCTTCTACTTACGAGTGGGTTATTGGGAATTCTCTCACTTCACTATCAGGAGGCTGTGAATTTGATCCTAGATAGAGGCTGGCAGCAACAGTGGAAGGAGGGAGAGGATGATTTTGCTCATTCAATCTAATAGCAAGAGCACTTAGACTTATATACTGCTTCACAGTGCTTTACAACCCTCTCTAAGTGGTTTACAGAGTCAGCATATTCCCCCCAAAATTCTGGGTCCTCATTTTACTAAAGGCCCTGTCACATCAGCCGATGGATGCAAAACTTATGTAAAAAGGACACAGCGGATAAGAAAATGTTCAAGCCATTGTTATCCGCTCTCAAAAGTGCCCCAAATTTGCCTAAAGAGAGCGGACAAAAACAGAAAGGAACGGACGGGGAGAGGACATAGCGAGGATGTTAAGCGGATGCTCCACGGAAGCCTAGCGGATGAAAGTGGATGACATGTCCGCAGGGCTTCCGGGGGAGCACAGCGAAGCGGATGCGCAGCGGAAGGAGCAGGTGCAGAGCGGATGCCCAGCGGATGATGGGGATGCATCACGGACACCTAGCGGATGCCTAGTGGATGCCTAGCGGATACAAAGCATTCACTGCACATGTGGGGAGGATGCATTGCGTCAGCCCCGTGGATATAAAAGGATGCAGCTCGCAAGCAGGTCACCATTCAGAGGAAAGACCTGCTGCCAGACACATCTCCAGCCAACAACCATGGGGAAGAAGAGGAAGCCTGTGCCATCTTCTGCCAGCCCTGGCAAGAAGGACAGGGCCACCATCCCACTCCCTGGCGCTGACTCTGCTGGTGCTGGTGCTTCTGCTGGTACTGCTCCAGGTCCTGGTGCTTCTGCTGGTGCTTACTCTGCTGGTGCTGCTCCTGGTGCTGGTGCTTCTGCTGGTGCTTACTCTGCTGGCGCTGCTCCTGGTGCTGGTGCTTCTGCTGGTGCTTACTCTGCTGGCGCTGCTCCTGGTGCTGGTGCTTCTGCTAGTGCTTATTCTGCTGGTGCTGCTCCTGGTGCTGGTGCTTCTGCTGGTGCTTACTCTTCTGGTGCTGCTCCTGGTCCTGCTGGTGCTGTTGGTCCTACTGGTGCTCCTGGTGCTGCTGGTGCTGCTGGTGCTCCTGGTGCTGCTGGTGCTATTGCTGCTGGTGGTGGTGATAGTGTGGTGGACCAGCCCCTAGACCCTCAAAGCCCTATTGATGAGGGCCCAGAAGGCCCTGCCAGAGGGAGGAAGAGGCAATCACGCGATAGGGAGAGGAGACAGTACTCCATTGAAGAGGAACATGAGGATGAGGTGTTCTAATGGCTGAGGGAGAACAAGTACCTCTGGTGGAAGGGACACAGGCTCTATTGAGACACCAAGCGGAAGCAGGTGGCTTGGAGAGAGAAGGCGGAGAGCCTGGGCTACACTTCGGAGGTCCTCCTCGGGTGGTGGAAGCACATGCACACCTGGTACGGGAAGCTGCACCTCAAGAAATCTGGCCAGGCTGCGGTCAAGCTCATCGACCGGGAGACCTACATGATGGCCAAGTGCAGCTTCTTGGAGGGTGAGGTCCGCCCCTGAGGAGCAGCCCCTCTGTCAACCCTCTCTCTCAGGCAGCCCACAGAGACCCAGTCCTCTTCTGGCCAAGAGTCAGCTCCTGTGTCCAGGCAGGAATCTGTGGAGCGCCCCACGATGGAGACCCCCCCGACAGCTGCACTCCCTGTGGCGGAGCACATGGAGGACCCCCTGACGCAGTTGGAGCAAGAGGAGGCCACTGCCACCAGAGACCAACCCACCGCCACCCCCAGCTCCACCTCCACAGAAAGCAGGCAGAAAGCCAGACCGGAGGGAAAGAGCCACATTGTCCTGCTGGAGATCAGGGACACCATCAAAAGCAGCGTAAATCTCCTCTCTCAGCTGGTACACTCCAACATACTATCCTCTAACAGAAAGCCCTTCCTCACTTATGTCAACCAGTCCCTCATGGACATGTCCGAATCACAGGCGATAAAGGAGAGGATCACAGGTCTTCTGCACAACCCTCCAGACCCAGCTGAACCTGCTCCGACCCAGTCCAGGTCTGTTCCTCCACCTCAGGTGATGTCACAGCCCTTCCAAGGCTTTCAACAGCCCCTCACTTACCAAGGCTACGGCTACCAGGAGTTCCAGCAGCACAGGCAGCCCTTCCCAGTCCAGGCACAGGTTCATCGCACGCCACAGGTGCCACCGATGCTACCGATGCCACCGATGCCACCGATGCCACCGATGCCATCGATGCCATCGATGCCACAGATGCCACCCATGCCACAGATTCCACCCACGCCTCAACTCGCTCACCTGCAGACCAGACAGCCCCACTACACTGCTCCTTCCTCCACCCCACAGCCAAGCCCGGCCTCCGAACATCTGTCATCGGTCTTGGGACTGACACCCCATGTCATGGAGGAAAGGGCTCTCAACATCACAACACTGAGCCAGCTCTCTAAGAGCTTCCTTCACACACCATCCCCTGTTGTCCTCTCGGGGCCAGGTACCCCAATGGTGCCTCAGACCAGCACTCCAGCAGCAGCCACCTCCACAGCACCTGGACCCTTCACTCCTGAGACTATGGGCATGTCTCAGAGTGACTGAGAAGAGTGCCAGAGACTGGGTTGCTATCTGTTGATTTATCTTTGCTTGGGACACTTTACTTGGGTCATTTTGCTTTTAAAGTTTGTTATTAATAAAGTTTATCTTTGCTTCACACATTTGGTTCAGTTCTTTTAGTAAATAAAGTCTTGGTGGAAACTTGTAGAAATGGTTTAAGCCTTTGCATGCTTGTGGGATGGGTTAGGATAGCAGTGGGATGGGCAGGGATACCTTTGGGATGGGTAATAGCTGTGGGATAGATAAACCTCCAGTGCAAGCATAGTGGGACTGTATGGTCCACCCTCCCAGGTGCCACACCTATGGCCCTTTATGATCAATAACAATTTAATCATTCATCAACATAAACACAACTCTTTATTAAATGCCCTGTTCATTGTAGGCCCACCCAACACACATGGCACAATCTCATCAGTGTGATGAGACAGGCTGAAGGAAGCGTCCATCAAGCATCTACCATCCTGTCTTGCCACTCCACTGCTCCAGCTGGGGAGTTGCACCAGTGTTTCAGGAGGTTGCGCTGCTTCTTCCCTTCACGTGATGCTCTATTGGGGCCTTGCATATCCACAGTATCTATCAGGTTTTGCCCTTGCCTCCATTCCCCAGGCTCCATGTCCCCATTCCCTTGTTGGTGGTCCACGAGCCTGTTCTGCAACACTGGGTAGCGGGTGCGCATGAGATTGTGCAGGATGCAGCAAGCTTCCACAATGTTCCTCACGGTCTGTGGACGATGCTGCATGGTGGTGAGAAGTACCTGGAACCTGTTGGCCAGGATGCCAAAGGCGTTCTCCACCACCTGCCTTGCCCTGGACAGCCTGTAGTTGAAGATCCTCTCTTCACGGGTGAGGCATCTGGAAGTGTAGGGCTTCATGAGGTAGGTTCTGAGGGAGAAGGCTCAGGGAGAAGTAGGGCACATCTTGTGTGTCATTGGGCAGGGGTTCTGGATCTGGGAAGCCCATGATGAGGTTGCATTCCAGCCCCTCCTTGAGGTCAATGGCATTGTATACCTGGGCATCTGAAGCTGACCCGTTGCCTGAAGCATCGATGTACATGAACTTGTAGTCAGCATTGACCATGGTAAAGAGGATGATGCTGAAGAAGCCCTTGTAGTTCTGGAATGCACGAGGGTCTTCGTTCCTCAGCTCTACCATCAGCTTGTCATATAGTCCGTACTCGGCTCTTCTCACGATCCATCTTCGGACCCAGACACTTCTTGGACACCTCCTTTTCTTTCCCTAGAACAGGTGAAAGAGCCTGTAGAGGGCTTCGCACTGTTGCAGAACGATGGCGGCTACCAAAAGGAGTGTGCGATGATCCATGGTGGATATGACTGGATGCTGTGGAAGAGCAAGAGCAAGATCAAGACTGAAGAGGTCTGCACAGCAGGGCTGCTGGACTGAAAGTGAGATCCAGGTGATTTCTCCCCGTTTTTGTAGGAAATATTGTTTTTCCGCTAGGTGTCCTTCCACATACTCTGGACATCCACCAGACATCCTAAATATCCGAGATACGTCCCCTATACGAACGTTTTTTCCATGTTAATGCTTTATATGCGAGCTGCATCCGCTTTCATCCTTTCTACATCCGTGCTACTAATGCTGCGTGTCCGTTCCACGTCCGTTTTGCTTCCTCCCTGTGTCCGTTTTCCGCTGGAGCGGATGTGAGTTGCGCGGATGCGCAGCAGATGCCTAGCGGATATAGCGGACTCGTAACGGATGATGACGGATGTATAACAGATGTTCCCCGTATGTGTAGCGGATGTAGAACGGATGCGGCGGAAAGTTCATCCGCTCAAAAAGTTTTGTGCAGCTGAAAACTTTTTGAGCGGATGAAATGTCAGTAGATGGATGCTGGACGGATAGAGAGTATGAAAAAAGTATGCAGTGAGTACAGAACAGATGCATCGCGTTAACCAATGGATGGCAAGTGTTTCTCTCCATTTACATCCTCTTTCCATCCGTTGGTGCAGTGTGACATGGGCTTAACCTCGGAAGCAGTGGTAGGATTCAAAAATTTTACTATTGGTTATGTGGGGGTGGCTTGTTTGGTGGGTGTGGCTTGGTGGTCATGTGACTGGGTGGGTATGTCCAACTCAGCAAGATGGTGCGGCAGCTTGCTGCGGGTGATGTTAAATTGGCTACGCCCACTCAGTCACATGACCGATGTTTCAGAGACAGGGTGATTTCATATGTACCTTCCTCCCCCCTCTGCTCTTGGGTTGACAAAAAAAAGAAAGCTCAAGTAAATATCACGACTGCCTGCCAAGTCTGCTTGCTGAATGGGATTTATTTTGGGGTAGTTTTTGTTTTGTTTTTTGCCAGAAGCCCCTTGGAGATAAATTTGCACCGCCAAATCTTACTGTACCTTGTTGTTGCGGTTGCTGTCTGTTGCTGCTGTGGGTGCTGCTGCGGCCATCTGCGAGAGCAAAAGTAACGGCGGCAGGGCTGACAGGGCCATGTGATGGGTCCCTCTGCGGTTCCCTCCTGGGTGACAGCCAGGTCTTTGGCTACTGATCTTTGGCTTCACTCCACTTCTCCAACTATCTGATACCATTCTATGTGCTGGCTGTTCAGACTTGCCGGGACTGGTACATAAAACAGGGCATGCTTTTTTCAGTGCTGCTGCTGGACTGCAGCCACACCAAAAAAAGCACACAGCAGCTGCAGGCATCTCATGACAAGGGGGGAGAGAAGGCCCAGGACATCTGCCCACCCACCTGGTGGCTGGTCGGACTGGGCCAGGCTGCAAGAGGCATGTCCACCAGGAGAAGAAAGAATATGTGCTCTGGGAGGGCAGGCGGGCAGGCAGATGTCCTGGGGCTGCTGCACATGTGCACTGCATGTGTAGTGGCTGCACATGCCGTGCTCATTCATCCAAGCTGCACCATGCCCGCCATGTGGTAGGGAAATCTAGAAGAGTGACCGGGGCAAGTGAATGATCAGGTGATCAGGTGAACAGGTTGGGGGCGTGGCCAGCTAGGAGTTGCCATGGGTTTAGTAACCCATGCCAAATCACCGCTACCAGTTCACCTGAACCAGTGTGAACCAGTTGAATACCATCTCTGCTTATAAAAGGATGGAAGGCTAAGTCAACCTTCAGCCTGGTGAGATACAAATTGCCAAATTGCAGTCAGCTGGCAGTCAGCAGAAGTAGCCTGCAGTACTGCATTCTAACCACTGTGTCATCAGCGATCCCGCACATGTGTATATGGAGCTTTGCACATTCTTCTGCCGTTTGCGCAGCTCGATTCCCAATGGGCCATGAACTGGCACCTGTCCATGGCCTGGGAGTTGGGGATCCCTGCACTGAGATACAAAGAGCATCATCCTCTATATAGCTTCTACATGTTAGGAGAAAAAGATATTTTTCTAAAAGAATGAAGCCCGCCACTACCCCCCTGTAATTTTGCTAGGTTCAAAAGAGCAGTTTAGGAATTAACTGGGAGCTATTTTGGAAGGTTTGCATTGAGACTGGGAATAGTGTGCACATTCTTCTGTCATAAGGCTTCTGCTGAAGAACAAAGCCTGAAAGTTTTGGAAATCTCATTGATTATTTAAACCAAAGTAACATTTTTACAGGGCTCCTGTCTGCTGAATTTGCATCTAAAAACTGCCTGTCTCCCAAGTTTATAAATCATCTCTTTTTTGAAAGGAGCTCTGGAGACAAGCAAGTTAGGGGGAAAAGAAAGACTTTTCAAAGTGATTTGGTAAATCAAATGCAATGAATTCCCATATAACCTGATTCATGAAACCTGGAGATCAAAATATTACGGGATATGCATTGGAATGAAATCATTCTTAAGGGAAAAGTGGTAACCCCAGATAATATTGTGTATTTTTTTTTCCTGGAGATTATGTATAAGTAGATGAAAGTGAAGAATTCTGTCTTCCTCCCTTCAATTGTATAGATGATTTAAAGGATGTCACTAGGAATCAATTTGTTCCTCTCTGAAGTTTGCCTTAACAGTTCAGTGTGGATCCACGATATATTTGCCATGTTAGGCCACGTGCTTTGCAAGGCAGGGTGCATTTGAATATAAAGGACTGCATTTCAAAGGTGCCCATGGTAGTTGTTTGCCAAATTCCAATTAGAAACTAGTATCAAGCAGAAGCAGGCAGGTATTCAACCACCTGCGATATAGCAGGGATATCAGAGTATTACCACTGAGACTTTGATATTGACATGAAGTACAGTTTGATTGAGATTGAGGAACATTTACACATTCCATTATTTGTCAACACTTGACAAAGAAACCAGAGAGGCTGGCAAAGTAGTGAAGATGTTGGGCTAGTAACAGGAGATTTGAATTCTAGTTCATCCTCATCCAAAGAATTAATTGTACATATTGGGGTCAGTCCCTCTCTTTCTAAGTCTATAAATCCTCACAGATTTGTTCTTGTCAGGAAAAATGGAAGGGAATGCTTTCTACACTGCCTTAACCTCCTGAATGAAAAGTGGGCTATACTCCAGATCAGGGGTGTCAAAATCAATTTCATTGAGGGCCACATCAGGGTTGTGTTTCACCTCGGGTGGACAGGTGGGCATGGCCAGGATGGACATGGCCAGCTCGATATCACTCATATTGGGGGGCACCTATGGTGGCCCAGGCAGAACTGGGGGATCTAATCTATTCTCTCCAGTGGAGGAAGGTGAGTCCAAGGAGAGCTCTGTTTTGGGGCTCCATTTTCGACTGCAATGGCTTCCTACAGTTCCCTGCCAGTGAAAATGGAGCTCCCAAGCTCCATTTTTGCTGGCAGAAGCACTGCAGGCCAGTCCATTGCTGTTTCCAGGGTGCCCCACAGGCCAGAACTAAGCACCCCATGGGCTGGATCTGCCCTGTGGGCCTTGAGTTTGACACCCCTGCTGTAGATCAAATGAATGAATAACTCTTTTGCATCTTGTCTGCAGGCAGATAATGTAATTTTCAATATATGACAATTTAATTGGCCACAAGTTTCCTCATTTTTTTCTCCTGCTTTTACCTATGAGCATTACCTATTGTTATGAACTGAATACAAGGGCAAAGGAGAACAAGATGCAATAAAATATGTAGAATTCATTTCCAACGTTAGTCTCCCACCAAATATTTGGGTGCCAGATAGGTGAGATTTGAATGCCCAGAATTTCTTAGCACAATAGCAATAGATGATAATTCTAGCACAACATGTTTAGAGGACATTAAATAATCTATGGTATTGCTCAATTAAATCAATCTTTTGGGGAAAAAATAACATAGGGATGGTAGTAAAATGTTGATTTTCATTCTATATAGTACAGGGGTGTCAAACTCAAGGCCCACGGGTTGGATCTGGCCCTCAGGGTACTTAGATCTGGCCCATGGGGTCACCCTGGAAACAGCAAAGGACCAGCCCACAGTGCTTCTGCCAGTGAAAATGGAGCTCAGGAGGGCCGGGAATGTGGCACAGGGCTGCAGGAGGATCCCTCCCAACTTCACCCAGGCCACCACAGGTGCCCCCTGACATGAGTGATATTAAGCTGGCCACACCCATATGGCCCACTGAGGTCAAACGCAACCCTAATGTGGTCTCCAATGAAATCGAGTTTGACATCCCTGATATAGGAGATCTTCCTCCATAATGGGGACTTTCAGATTTTAGCTCCCCAAATCCCCAGCCAGCACAGCCAAATGCCATACTAACTTGACATTCTCTGAATTGCTCTAAGAGATTTGGAAACACTAGGTGGCAGAAGATTGATGAAATATTTGAGTAATTATGCAATTACAACATGTTATACAGTATAATACGATACATTTGTTTTTAAGCTTCCCAACTCTCAGAATGAAAAAGGGAGATGGAAAATAAAGTACTATATTGAGCAACTTAGTCACCAACTCATAATATCTAATGCTCAGTTATAAATGACAGATGTTCTGAGGATGTCATGTTTTGTGCACCTGATAGAATATTTCACCTTTCACTTTGGAAATCGTTTGAAGCTCAGAAATTAAAGGCATGATGAGAATCAGGGAAGAACCCCTGTAAATAAGAAAGAAACAGCTGCAACTAAGGAGCAATGGGCAGAAATTCAAGAGTTGCTGTTTCTTCATTTAAAAAAGAGGCATATTTCAATGGTGCTTCCATCATTGGCATCTCTAGTTAATGCTACTCATAATGAGTAGAAATCTGTCTTGCTTCAACTCTGTAGATCGACTAATTAATATAGACTGGTCCTTTTCATGCTAATACCAATATGTGGATATGTAGGATGACTATAATTTCCATTATGCTCTTGGCAATTACCAATGGCCATCTTAGCAATAGCAATAGTACTTAGACTTATATACTGCTTTATAATGCATTGAGTCATGGTGGTGTACTGGTTATTAGAGTACAGTACTGCAGACTCTTTCTGCTGACTGCTGGCTACAATTTGACAGTTCAAATCTCACTAGAATCAAGGTTGACTCAGCCTTCCATCCTTCCAAGATCAGTAAAATGAGGACCCAAATGGTTGGTGGCAATATGCTGTCTTAGAGAAGCCTTTAAAGCACTGTAAAGTGGTATATAAATCTAAGTGCTACTGCTACTGCTATTACTGCATTCTCTAAGCAGTTTGCATCATTAGCACATTGCCACCAACAATCTGGATCCTCATTTTACTGATCTTGGAAGGATAGAAGCCTGTGCCAACCTTGAGCTGGTTAGTATCAAACTCTTAGCAGTCAGCAGAATTAACCTGCAATACTGCATTCTAACCACTGTGCCACCATGGCTCCGTGAATTATCCCATTTGCTTGGGATAAGGGGAGTTATACACTCATGGTGAGGACCAGGTAGGACAAGCTTCTGACAATGCTGTGTTAGAGGGCCCAATGGTCTGATTAGAAATTATGCATCCTATTCTTACTTGCTTTCTCCAAAGTAGCTTGATGTACTTACTGTATGACTCAACTCCAGCCTTTCCAGCAAAAACATAGAGTGAGGAATTATGACTGCTTGGTCTCAGCTTGAATGAAAGATGTCGACCTCCTTATTTGAAAGTTCATGAAAAACATTCTTGGCACTGAACTAGCTCTAGTTTTGGAGAACAATCAAGGAGCCTTTAACTTGGGAAATGAAATATAGTTTTTGCAATGTGTGAACTACTGCTGAAATATAAGAGACACATGAAAACACTTTGTCTGAGATCCCCCAACCTGCCAACTGTCAACAACTTTGTATTTTTGGCGTACCTTTTTAAAAAATATAACCCCCAAAATTTATTACATATCTTTAAGGAACAGAACATACATATAATATCATTTCAAGCACTTCATCATATTTTTCTTTCTTGGATTTTTACATCTCTTCCCATACAAACTTGGCAATGAACAAAATCAAATTATTTTTGTCACATAAGATTTGAAGGAAAAAGAAAATAGTGAACAATATCATGTCAGTACTGTTGCAATTTGTATTTTAACTGGCAGAATGTGCTTATATAAAAATGGCCATTAATAACTTTTGCCTTAGATTATTAAATTACTTTCAACTAAATGAGTTCTTAAGACATAATTCTGTTGAGATATGTCAAAGCTGAAATGTATTCAATGCCAGAATGACCTGCAATAAAATGCTGCTGTATTTCACCTCTACCACTAACACAGACACAACCCCATTTCCATTTTATGCTTTTAGCTGACACCAAACATTCTGTAGCATGCTCATTCCTGAAAATTTTTTGGGGAGGTAGGGGAATTTGTGATGGAATTTGCATTTTGATGTTTATACTCTTTTATATTGTCAGGGTCTCCTCAAGTAGATTTATTTTATCTTCATGTTTCCTATTAACCTTATATGGTTCTAACACTGTTGACAGTCACAACCCGAGTTTGTTAACTGGACTGACTTAAGTTATTACAATGACCAGTTCTTAAGGTTTAAATTCCTAGACAGGTATAGAGCAGGGGTTCTCAACCTTTTCTTCACCATGGACCCACCCCTTTTAATATCTTTTGTGACTATGGACCATGGCCATCAAACCCCAAGGCTTAACTCAAGATTAATTCATAACATTACTTCAAGCCTTCACAGAGCTTTGTGATGACATCTCAACCCCTCCTCCCCCAGAGGTCTGTGGACCACAGGTTAAAAATTGCTGGTGTAGATCTTTTGTGAATGCATACATACATGTACACAGATGCTTGTAGACCTTGTGTGTGTGTGTGTGTGTGTATGTATGTATGTGTATGTGTGTATATATGTATATGTATATATATTGGGACACACAAGTCTACAGAGCATGGTGGGTTTGACTCTGATTCCTCTCCATCCACAAGCCACAATTCCTGGGAAAAGCCAACTTCAGAAAGTTTCCAACAACCCCATCATCCCAGAAAAAAACCTTATTTGTTTTGATAGTAGTGATTCCCCTTCCTTCAGTAATTTCACAGATGGGAGGGGAACTTCCCTTTCTTGATTGGCTCCTCAGAGTTGATTTCCCCAGATTTCTGCTGCCTCAGCCCATTTACCTGGGTTGATCAGTCTGGTTTTCCTTTCACTCTTTCAGTGTCCAAACCTGCTGTAATAGTATTTCCCTTCATCTGCTATTACACAATTATGCAAAGAATTAAATTACAGTGTTGAGTTGCTAAGTTCCTTTATCATCGCCAAAAAACACATTAAATATATAACTGACCGAAAGAGTGCAGATAATTTACAAATATTTTGGAGGTGTCGTTCACATAATTTGCGTACCATGTTAATAAAAAGAGTGAACACAAAGGAAAAGCTGATAGATATGCAGAATAGATATGTACAATACATGCCTGTCCCAAAAGAGCTTTTCCAAAAGGCAATTAGACTTCCTTTCTTTGTTTTTTCTTTGAAAACATTTTGCTTCTCATCCAAGAAACTTCTTCAGTTCTAACTGACTTGTGGGGAATAAAAGCATTTATATTCTTTGCAGTTTTCTGGACTCTTAGCATTCTAAAGTTCAGTCACTGGTTCTCTGAGAGTTGTCAAGGTCACTTGGATGAGAAGTGAAACTTTTCAAAGAAAAAAAAAAAAGACCAAGAATGTCCAGTTGCTTTTTGGAAAAGCAGCTTTGCGACAGCCATGACCTAGATGATTGAGAATCTCCATAGACAAGTCCATGTGCTGAGTACTAACTAGTACCTTTCTCAAATTTGATCAATTTAACTTGTTGAAGATAAACAGTAAAATGTTCTCTCCAATTTTATTGGAAAATTCTTTAATATGAAAAGGCAGCATACATAGTGACCCCACTTCATATTTTTCCCCCAACAACAATTCCGCAAGTTAAACTGGGTTCAAGAGGGAATGCTTGACCAACAATAAGCTTTTGTGGTCAAGAATGGACTAGAATCTGGGTCTCTCCATTTTTGGTCCATCATTTAGCCTCGAGGCTGCATGACTTGTCATGCAAGAATTAAACCAGCAGGAATTAAAACCACAATAAGATGAAATTATTTTAATTAATTAATTCAGAATAAACCATGACAGCATAAACCAACAGGGGGAGAGCTCAGAGTTGATATCACCCAAATCTATCCTTAAATATCACATTTCGATTCTTACTATGTTACAGAGCACCTGATTAATGACATTGAACATATAAACAAGCTAAATTCACTATTAACATGGGCAACATCCTGCCCACATGCTTTTATTTTTCTTGGTGACTTCAATCTACCTCATATTAACTGGACCCTAAACGAACGTACAACTGAACCCATACATGCAACCTTCTACAATGCTGTTACAAATCTGGGACTGGAACAACTAGTAACCAACAACATTAGACTTAACAACAGCCTCAATCTCATCTTCCGCAATAGTTTGAATTCAATTTATGGAATACAAATTTAAGAACCCTTTTCCAATAGTGACCACAATATGATTGACTTCTGTCTCAGCATACATCCACACAAAAATCATCACAATGACGGAATCCCCAATTATAACTTCCAAAAAGGCAACTATGATCTTATAGACAACGATCTCTCATCCCTTGATTGGCAATCTCTATTCACTGGATGTAGTAGTGTTGAAGACCATTACAACATATTTTTATTTGAAATCAAAAGAGTTTTCAAACTATATGTACCAACAACAACTCCTAAAACAACAAAAAAAAAAAACAGATTACCCATAACAATAAAGAAACTTCAATCCAAAAAGAGATCACTCTGGCGGAAAAACAAATCTGGTCACATTGCCAATTTCAAAAGCCGATATAAAAATTTATGCCACCAGATAAAGACTGAATGCACCAATTATCACATTAAATAAGAGGAAAACCTTCTATGCACCAATTCCACCTGAGCTTTTTACAATTTTGTAAACAACAAACTAAAAGATTCAAGGTCCATCCCACCCCTGAAAGGACATAATGGTAAAGACTGCAACGACAACACCATTAAAACCAAAATCTTTAATGCATTCTTTGGCTCAATATTCTTTGTAAACAGCAATGGATCATGCCCAGTATTTCCTAGCCGAATCACAGAAAACTATAATGATCTAATACATATCAATTTTACAGAAGACAAGTTGAAAAAGCACTATGCAATCTAAAACCATCTTTATCTATTGGACTGGATGGAATATGTGCCTACTTCTTAAAAAAGCTATCCGCTGCCATAGCTGAACCTCTAAGAAGAATCTTTGAAAAATCTTTCAGGACCAGCTCCTTGCCTAACCTATGGTCACAAGACACAGTCATCCCCATCTTCAAAGAGGGAGACCCTAGCCTAGTTGAAAATTACAGACTAATCTCCTTATGCTAAGTCACCTGTAAAGTCATGGAATCAATTATTAACCAATCCATTATCCTCCACTTAGAGAAAAACAACCTACTCTCCAATAAACAATTTGGTTTCAGAAAAAAACTATCCTGTAATCTGCAACTGTTACACTGCAAAAACATGAACTACACAACTCGATCAGGGCAAAACAATAGATGAAATCTACATCGACTTCTGTAAAGCCTTTGATTCAGTGGTACACGACAAACTACTCCTAAAACTAAAATATTATGGTATCTCTGGACACCTACATAACTGGATAGAAGCATTTCTGTCAAACAGACAACAAATGGTCAAAATTGGGAGTGTCCTATCAAATTCTGTACCTGTCAATAGTGGTGTTCCACAAGGCAGTGTTTTAGGACCAACTCTCTTCATACTCTACATAAATGACCTCTGTGATCATATTGAGAGCAACTGCGTTCTCTTCACTGACAATGTAAAGCTATTCAACACCACAGAAAATACTGCTACCTTTCAAAAAGACCTTGACTATGTATCAGAATGGTCAAACAAATGAGAACTTTAAATTTCAACAAATAAATGCTCTGTCTTACATATTGGCAAAAAAAATAAATAAATCAGAAAATAAAATACAAGCTGAATATTCAAGACCTTGTTGATGATCCAAGCTCTGTAAAGGATCTTGGAATACTCATCTCTAATGATTTAAGTGCTAGAGCCCACTGTAACTACATAGCCAAAAAGGCATTAAGAGTTGTTAACTTAATCCTACGTAGCTTTTTCTCTGGTAATATCATACTAATAACTAGAGCATACAAAACATTTGCAAGACCAATACTTGAATACAGCTCATCAGTCTGGAACTTACATTACGTATCTGATATTAGCACAGTTGAGAAAGTCCAGAAATATTTCACAAAACAAGTTCTCCACTCCTCTACTCGTTGTAGAATACCTTATGCAACCAGACGTGAAATTCTAGACCTAGAAAACCTTGAATTATGCCATCTTTGGTCTAAGTATGGTATATAAAATCATACATTGCAATGTCCTACTTGTCAATTCAGGTGTTCAGCTTCAAACATAACAACACAAGAGCACACAAGTGATACAAACTCAAGGTAAACCACACCAAACTTGATTGTAGGAAATACGACTTCAGCAACAGAGTGGTCAATGTCTGGAATACTCTTCCTGACTCTGTGGTTTCTTCCCCAGACCCCAAAAACTTTAACCTTAAACTGTCTACTATTGACCTCACCCTTTTCCTAAGAGGTCTGCAGGGGGCATGCATAAGTGCACCAACATGCCTATCATCCTGTCCCATTGTTTCTTTTATTGTTCTTATATGTACCCATTTCATGTATTCATAACTATGTATATACAAATAGTTATCATCTTGCAAGCGATTGACAAATCAAATTAAATAAATAAATAAATAAATCTTTTCTCCTTCAACCAAGTTTTCATTTCTCTTAAAAAACTCTACAAAAGTTCTGCATTTACCAGATATGTTTCAGAGCAAGTGATCTTGAAGATTATCAGGCCATAAACCATGTGGGACTTACAAGTGATAAGCAACACCTGAATTATACCCCAGAACTCCTAACTGGCAGCAAGTGTTACTGCCAGAATTTTAGTATTAATGGGGAAATCTTGATGAGCCATTCAATGCCATTCAGGCCACTGCATGCAGAATCAGTTTAGATGGTCTTTCAAAGAGAATCCTGTACAGAACAAATAACAATAGTTCAATTGAAACATATTGATGATTATGCATAACATTAGTTTCTGGAAAAGTCTCAACTAGTAACAAAATATAGTTGTGCAGAGACTTTCCTGTCTATATTATCCAGATCCTCAACACATGCTTGGGAGTTGTAAGCAGTGAAAGCTATAAGATTTACTAAATATCATATGCAAATTCACCTGTTAATGGATTATATGAGTAAGAAACAATTTGGATGAGAAGCAACACTCATGAAATAAAAATAATATTTAATCCATAATAGACTCCTATGAACACAAAGACTGAAGGTAAATAAGCAAAAAGCAAAACTAGAAGTGGAGAACCTTTTTAAAAAGGCATATTCTTGAAAGGTAATCTATTCAAATGAATCAGAAGAAAGGAACACTATTTTGGGGAGGTGAAAATAGAAAAAAAATGCTTAGCATAAGAATATTGAATACTAATATAACTTCCATAAAACAGATGTGGCTCTCAATCCATGGAATCACCCTTAGATATTCCTGCAATTATTTGACTTGAAACCTTTTCTATGCCTTTTTTTTTAGTAATTATAATGTTAACTCTTTCACCATTATTAATTTAAAAGGACCAGCTTTTTATGAAAGTTTATCTTAATTATTGTTATTATTTTTCAAAAAATGAGAACTCCTAATTTGTAACATAATTTGAAGCATTGCAACAGTGCAAAAAATGGGAAACATACTGATGGCTGAAATTCAAGACTAAATGACTGCAAGTCTTATAACAAATTAATCCAGATTGTACTTACATTTGGTTGAATCTGGAATTTACCCAGGGGTGGGATACGACAGGGTTAACTACCGGTTCAGGATTTACGAGCTTCCCTGCAGGCTGCGAGCCTGGCGCCTGTAAATAGTCAGCAGCAGCTGCCTGCAGAGAAGCAGCCTTTGCAACACCCCTCTTTTCTTGCTTTTCTAACTGCAGCTGTGCTTCGGCAGTTGAAAAAAAAGTTGAAAAAATCAGGAAATTTTCAATGAAGTTGAAAAAATCAGGAAATAAAGTTTAGGTAAGAGCCCGGGTGGGCAGGTGGGCAAAAACACCAGCAGACATAGAACTGGTTCTATGTCTGCTGCTCTTCAGAGTTACCGATTCTACAGACAGTACCGGTAGAAACCACCCCTGAATTTACCCACACAATGTACTTGGACCTGTCAGTGAGCAACTGTTGAAATCAAAAGCAGTGCAATCCTAGATATTATATAATCTAAAAGGAGTCTCAGTCATCCAACTGGTGCATCCTTTCAAGTAATTAAAGCATCCTATGAACACTGGAGAAATATATAGAAGATGGCATATTAGTTAATTCTGTATTCCATTTATTCTGTACTTTTTGGCAGCACAGCATGTAACAAAAATCTCCATATCATTCAGAAGCCAGTTTTACCTGTGCTGCAATCAAGGACTTCCTTTAAAGTTGGATTGATACTAATTTTAACTTCTTCACTCAGTTTTAACTTTTTAAGATTTTGATTGCCTGGGGTTCCCTATTGGTAGAAAAGTATACTGAACATTAAAATAGCAATATGCTGGACAAATAGATGAAACAGGTTGAAGGAACAAAGAACTGCAGTTATAAATGTAGATTTGTATCTGCGCTGGAAATTCAAAGTGTACTTCATCTAATACTTATGAGCATAGTCAAAAATGTTTGCAAAACAAAATAAAAATCCCAAGCCATTAGCTCTAATGACAGCTTTGATGAATTAGCTGCATTCAGGATGTGGAGTACATTAAAACAAAGAACTTTATCCTTGATAGTTGCTAATTCTTCATTCAAACGAAGCACTTTGATGCAGATTTAAACATTCTAATTTCTAGTAAAATGGGAAATATCTACAAATTGTTAGAAGGTGGAGTTCTTGTTTTTTTTTTGGTTATTTGTGTGCAAACATTTCATTGCCCAACTAGGTAACATCATCAGAGCTTTTAAGAGAGATATCAAAGAATATATGAGATCACCCTACTCTCATCAAAGCATGCTCTATCCAGAATTTTGTTCCCACAATATTAACCAAATGCCTTTGGGTAGCTCACAAACAGAATGATAAATGATGGTAATATTTATTGTCATACCTGTTTTATGTAGCACTTTGCTGTTAACAGCAGCATTTGCACTAAAATATAGATAATCATACAAAGAGGCCAGAATAGGCACAATCAAGTCTGTATCAATGTGCATCTTTGCCTCTAAAAGAGATGCTATGCACTGGAAAAAAAATGGACAGTAGAGCCCAGCCGAAATCTGCAGAAATCATAAGAGAGATGTAGCAGCTGAGGTCAATGACCTTCTTGAAGCCAACCCTAGGCCTTCAACAAGAGCTCTTGAGAATGGAAGCTGCAACAAGCACCATCCTCTTGACACAAAATTTCTGGTAGAACCAGGGGCTCCCCTACAAATTTTGAATATGGCTCTTCACAGAGTAGCATCTAAGTTCTCAGTTCACCAATCTCAGTGCTGCTGAACCTTGACTCTGTTGCCTAGCCTCTCACTTAGCATGAATGTTGCATCTGGACCCTCAGGCAGCTTTGGTGAAGCCTTGCAAAACCCAGCTTGGTATAAAGACTCAGAACTTATGGTTGTTGTTTGCATTTTTGGCTTTCTGACCTCTGGGTTATTTTACAGCTTTGCAAATTAGCTTCCCATATGTGCTACTTGCCAGGCTTTAAAGCAAGACAGCTGCAACTTTTTCATGTGTTATCCCCACTCTTGTCATTTATTAAAACAAATAGTGAAAAATTCATACCCATAAACTTTACAACTTTCCTTAATGTGTAATTCTACATGCAACTTTCTCTATTGTATACTTTTGTAAGTATACATTACATTTTTGTAAATGCAATCTAGTTTGTATAAAGATCTATGTTTATTGCTCATTATTACATATAAAACCATTCATTTTGTGCCTAAAAAACATACCATAAGCAGGTGAAGAACTGTGTGTCAGAATAATGTATTGCAAGGTGATGAGCCTGATTTTTGATGGACTGATTTACTAGCAGAAGTACAGTCTGGGTCAACATTGTTGTGGGAATATTCACTACATCCAGTGTGAAAAGTATAATGCCTGGCTTTTTAAAAATGTACGTCTCTGAAATCAAAGACTTTAATGAGCTATTAAAACACATGGCATACCAAATTCTGAAAAGCTGGAATTCAACAGTTCCAAACCTTGTGCAGATTTTTAAAGAAGGTTACTAGGGCAAGCCTGTACAACATATGGTCTGAAGAATGGAAGACCACATGAAACTCACCAAAAAGCCTTGTGCAGCCCGCTGGAATTAAAAAAAAACCCTATAAATTCACCACTGCCACAAAAGGCATCCTATCGAGTGTTGCCAACACCTCCAGGTGTCACTGTCATCACCAATTCCAATGCTGCCACCTGACAGCTGATTGGCACAGCAGATATTCCTTTGTGGCCCACATTTTTGATAGATCAATGTGGCCCTTTCTCTGTTATAAGTTGAGCAGGCTTTCTTTGAAAACAACATACATTAACAAACAATAAGCCTTCTTTCACAGAAGACATGTTCCATTCCTAAAAAGTAGCTAATTCAATCACAGAATGTACTTCTTTGAATTGAAGATATTGAGTAAGCATTTAGTAATTTGGTCAATTCAGGCTGTCTATCAATCATTAACTTATAATGGAGTCTATGAATTACCTGTGGTTGAAACTTTGTCTTAACAGGTATAAGTATGAAAATTTCACACTTAATTTTATTTCTCACATCATTTGTTTTGCTTCAGTGTGTTTTTGCAATACTCTTTAAACATCTACATAACTGAGTCATAACTTTCCCATTCAAGCTGATAGAGCAGATCATTGTTTCAAACATGAACTGAATTTTGTAATAGCTGAAATAAAGCTCCATTTACACAATTCCAATAACTCCCATTTTATAATCCCTTAATTCAGGGTAGAGTCAGGGAGACTGAATGGAGCTGAGTATCTACTGGCTGAATGCCCTTCCTGATGCAGAGATGGTATTCAGAAGATTCTGACCAGTTCTGGAGAACCGGTAGTGGAAATTTTGAGTAGTTCGGAGAACCAGCAAATACCACCTCTGACTGGTCCCGCCCCCATCTATTCTCTGCCTCCCGAGTCCCAGATGATCAGCTGGGTCTTCTTTTGTTGCCCTGCACAGGAGACCAGAAAAGCAGGTTAGTGGGGTGGGGAGGGAATGGGATTTTGCAGTAACAGATAACAGATAATCAGTAGGAAGGGACCTTGAGGATCATCTAGTCCACACCCCCCCCAAGCAGGAGACCTTACACCATTTCTGACAAATGGCAGTCCAATCTCTTCATGAAGGTCTCAAGTGATGGCGTTCCTACAACTTCCAAGAGCAAGCTGTTTCACTGGTTGATTGTTTTCCCTGTCAGAAAATTTCTCCTTATTTCCAGGTTAAATCTCTCCTTGTTCAGTTTCCATCCATTGTCCACTATCCTTCCCCTATGATGCCTACCAAGCCATGCCCACCACACCATGCCCACCAAGCCACACTCACAGAACCGGTAGTAAAAATTTTTGAATCCCACCACTGTCTTGATGCCTACACAGAGTTTGCAGCAGATATTTTTCCTTGCACCCTGAGAAACATTTACTGATATCTAGGATTGAACCTTCAACCTTCCGTGTAGGAGGCATGCGTCTTTACCACTAGACCACCATGCCACTCAATTTAAATTGTAAATTTAAAAATTGTAAAAATAAATGTAAATTGGAATTTATACAATCCAATAATTACCAGTAGTCCTCATCAGATGGAAAGGAAGAATAAGGTTGCATGTCATAGAACCCCTTCTCCCAACCTTACATACTCTCTTGAAGACTTACCCCCTCCACTGGAATGCCTTCAGTGTTGTCATATTTCTGAACAACAGAGAGCACCAATGAGCATTCACCTGGGCTCCCGATAGTAGATAGACAACCTGACACAAAGATGTAAAGGGAACATTCATTTCCTCCTGCCATGCAAGAATGTCAGTCAATCAATCAGAATAGAGCTGGATGGGACCTTGGAGATCTTCTAGTCCAACCCACTGCTCAAGCAAGAGACCCTAAACATCACAATTTGAAACAAGTGGTGTTCCAGTCCCTTCTTAAAAACCTCCAGTGATGAAGCACCCACAACTTCTGAAGGCCAGCTGTCCAGATGGTAAAATTTATAAAAAGCTTTTATCTTTTGATAGCTAGAGATGGAGATGTACTTTGGAACAAGGGTGTGCAACCTTGGCAGCATTAAGACTTGTGGATTTCAACTCCCAGTATTTCCCAGCCAGCAATGGGAGCCAGTTGAAGTCCAGAAGTCTTTACATTGCCATGGTTGGACATGCCTGCTTTGGACTGTTTTCTAAAATTCTGACAAGTTTTCTTTAGTTTTAAAAGGGGCTTCTGATTATTTACTTTTACACCACCCCTTGTTTCTCACAGTAGACTTACAGTAACTGTACTATATTGCCTAAACTCAATTACTTACACTGGAATTGTTTTAAAATTCAGCATGTTTTATTTTAGGGTAAGTTAACTGGGTACTACGATCTCTACTTTCATCTTTTCTTTCCTCCTAAAAAATAATTACCAAACTGTTCTTCTAAATAAATTATTTTTTGTCATATTTGCCTTTTGAGGAAGATTCTCATCTATAATATTAAGGGCTTTAAAAAAAACAATGAAGGGGGGGGGGAAAACTGACCCTGGAATAAGTCAAGTCATTGAGGTGCCCTATTCATGGGAAATGCAACTATTATAAATGAAATGCTTTGGTATTATTATTCATCCAGCAGTATGTCTGTTAAGGATAGTAGGCCATGTCACCATTGCTTACTTTAGAATAGAATAGAATACCTTTATTGTCATTGCATTCCACAAATACAATGAAATTTGAAATTTATGCAGTTACTGATTAAGCAAAAGGTTTAGGAAATAAACCCTATGATTAAATATATATCCTTTTTAGCAGCACTGACACCATAAGGTCAGGCCCAGTGGTGAGATTCAAATAATTTAACAACCGGTTCTCTGCCCGAATGATTTCTTCCAACAACCAGTTCACCAAACTGCTCAGAAAGTTAACAACCGGTTCTCCTGAACTGGTGGAAACTGGCTGAATCCCACCACTGGTCAGGCCTAACCTCCTAGATATGACAACATATCCATGTGACACCGGCATCTTTGGATGAATAAGGAATTGTGGTAACATCAATGGATCCTTGTGGAACTAAAGCAAAATGAGCATATAATAATAGAACAGAGTCGTCTATCCCCTGTTCACCTGTAGACAAGTTGAACAGGGCTAGTAATTAAATGAACAACTAATTGGGAAATGCAGCATCTTTGTCTGAATTTCTATAAGCAGTGACGGCATTTTTTCTTCATTGTGGTCTGAATCCCAAAGCAATTCATGGGACATACTGCCAAAGTAATTTATTTTGACCACTTGGATCAGGGGAATTTTTTGACAAATGGCAGGAGGATCTAGCACTGGCAGAATGACGTGCAGCCACGTACAAAGCATGCTTACTCAAAGCTAAGTACCACTAGATTCAATAGGCCTTAATCCTTAGTAAACAATAAGGCATTTTCCTGAAGTAGCAACTTTATTATGGCCTCAGATTCCCATGGGTTCTCTAATGCAGGGGTGTCCAATCTTGGGTGTCCAATCTTGAAATCTGTGGACTTCAACTCCCAGAATTCACCAACCCTGCTCTAATATATGAAATGTATCTTTGGTAGCTAAAGAGCCCTAAAATGGGAACACCTTTTTATAAATTGAAGTGATTGACCTCCCAATTTCTTTTCTAAATCTTAAATGAGCTTCATGAGAATAGGGGATTCAATTCAAGCTATACTATAAATAGAGTGCAGATTGTTCTCGACTTATGACCACAACTGAGCCCCAAATTTCCATTGCCAAGAAGATAAGTTAAGTGAGTTTTGCCCCATTTTATAATCTTTCTTGCCACAATTGTTAAGTGGATCACTTCAGTTGTGAGTAACATGGTTATCAAGTGAAACTGGTTTTCTCATTGGCTTTGTTCATCAGAAAGTCACAAAAAGTGATTATAGGACTCCATGTGATGACCCAGGGCATGGCACAAAGGCAACACAGTCAGATAAGCCATAAGAGTCCCTTTATTATCTCCAACTTTGCCACAAATGTCCAGGTTACCTTGTTTCAGGAACAGCCTTTGAAAAACTCTCCCAGGAACAGCCTTTGACTACAGAAAATTAAGTCCAAAATATGAGCAACACAAACTGTAATTTAAAGTCCAAACAAACCAAACTGCAGTCATTGATTTGGGAGGACAGAAGCAAGAATTTCAGGCTTGAAGACACAGCAAAACTCACATGGTTGGGAAGACTCCAGGAATACAGATAACCCATGACAACACAGGATAAAGTCATTTTGCTCCCAGTAGCCAGCCACACGCAGCCTACCTTTCTTATCAACTGTCTCCCAGCTGTAGCTAATGAAGGGAATCAGGGCCCTTTTCTGCCCCATAAGCAACCCACATTGCTCTCTTCTCCATTCTTCCCTGCCCTAGGATGAAGGGGGGTGGGCCTGGTTCTTGTTCTTCCTCTGAACTCCCTCTCCCTTGTTCTATCTCTTCCCTGCTCTGCCCAGCCAGACTTTGCCCTTCCCCAGCCTCCTCCACAGCCAACAGAGCCACACTCCCACTCCCTGTCAGCTGTCCAGTTTCTTCCTCAGATTCAGACTCCAATAGGGGCATGACACTCCAGGACACTACAGCTCTCATAAATATGAGTTAGTTGCCAAGTGTCTGAATTTTGATCATGTGATTCCTGAGATGCTGAACGTTGTGTGAAAAATGATCATAAAGCCCCTGTCACACTGCACCAACGGATGGAAAGAGGATGTAAAACGGAGAAAAACACTTGTCATCTGTTGATTAACGCGATGCATCCGTTCTGTACTCACTGCCTCTGTTTTGCTTCCTCTCTATCCATCCAGCATCCGTCTATTGACATTTAATCTGCTCAGAAAGTTTTGAGCTGCTCAAAACTTTTGAGCGGAAAATGTATCCAATGCTTCCGTTCTGCATCCGCTAGGCATCCATTCTGCATCCGTGACACATCCGCTATATCCGCTAGGCATCCGCTGTGCATCCGCGCAACTCCATCCGCTCCAGCGGTAAACGGACACAGGGAGGAAGCGGAACGGACACAGAACGGATGCAGAATGGATGCCTAGTGGATGCAGCATGGAAACAAAGCATTTAAAATGGAAAAAACGTTCGCAGAGGGGACCTATCTCGGATATTAAGGATGTCTAGAGGATGCCTAGAGGATGCAAAGGGACACCTAGGGGAAAACCTATACTGCCTATAAAAAGGGGGAGCAACTCATCTGGATCTCACTTTCAGCCCAGCAGCCCAGCTGTGCAGACCTCTGCAGCCTTCATCTGACTCTTCCTCTTCCACAGCATCTAGTCATGTCCACCGTGGATCGTAACACACTCCTATTGGCAGCCACCATCGTTCTGCAACAGTGGGAAGCCATCTACAGGATCTGTGAACTCTACTATGGGAAGAAAAAGAGACGGCCAAGAAGCGTCTGGGTCCGAAGATGGATCGGGAGAAGAGCAGAGTACGGACTGTAAAACAAGCTGATGGTGGAGCTCAGGAACGAAGACACTCGTGCATTCCAGAACTTCATGAGGATGCCTCCAGCCATGTTTGACGAAGTTGTGCAGCGCCTGACACCCAGGTTGACCAAGGCAAATACCAACTTCTGGCCCAGCCTGGACCCTGGGCTCAAGGTGGCACTGACTCTGTGCCACCTGGCCTCAGGGACCACCTACAGGAGCATGCAGTATGGCTGGAGGGTGCCACACAACACCATCAGCATTGTGGTCAGAGAAGTGGTGCAGGCCATCATCGAAGAATACAAGGAGGAGCTCCTCCAGTGCCCCTCCACTGAAGAAGGATGGAAGAAAGTTGCAGAGCAGTGGTATCAGAGGTGGAACTTCCCACACACCATTGGAGCCATAGACAGCAAGCACGTGGCCTGCAAAGCTCCAGCCAAGGCGTGGTCCACTTACTTCAACTACAAGGGCTTCTTCAGCATCGTCCTCTTCGCCATGGTTGATGCTGACTACAAGTTCATGTACATTGATGCTTCAGGCAACGGGTCAGCTTCAGATGCCCAGGTATGCAGTGACCTCAAGGAGGGGCTGGAACGCAACCTCATCGTGGGCTTCCCAGATTCAGACCCACTGCCCAATGACACACAAGGTGTGCCCTACTTCATCATGGGGGATGACGCCTTCTCCCTCAGAACCTACCTCATGAAGCCCTACACCTCCAGACTCCTCACCCGTGAAGAGAGGATCTTCAACTACAGGCTGTCCAGGGCAAGGCGGGTGGTGGAGAATGCCTTTGGCATCCTGGCCAACAGGTTTCAGGTACTTCTCACCACCATGCAGCATCGCCCAGAGACCGTGAGGAGGATCGTGAAAGCTTGCTGCATCCTGCACAATCTCATGCACACCCGATACCCAGTCTTGCAGAACAGGCTTGTGGACCTCCAGCAAGGCAATGGGGACATGGAGCCTGGGGAATGGAGGAAAGGGCAAAACCTGATAGACACTGAGGATGTGCAAGGCCCAACAGAGCCTCACGTGAAGGGAAGAAGCAGCGCAACCTCCTGAAACACTGGTGCAACTCCCCAGCTGGAGCGATGGAGTGGCAAGACAGGATGATAGATGATTAATGGATGCTTCCTTCAGCCTGTCTCATCACACTGATGAGATTGGGCTATGTATGTTGAGTGGCCCTACAATGATCAGGGCATTTAATAAAGAGTTGTGTTTGTGTTGACATGTGTGGATGATTATTACATTGTTATTGAGAATAAAGGGCCATATGTGTGGCAGCTGGGAGGGTGGACCATACAGTCCCACTATGCTTGCACTGGAGGTTTATCTATCCCACAACTATTACCCATCCCAAAGGTATCCCTGCCCCCACAGGTATCCCGACCCATCCCACAGCTATTACCCATTCCACAGGTATTCCTGCCCACTCCACTGCTATCTTAACCCATCCCACATGCATGCAAAGGCTTAAACCATTTCTAAAAGTTTCCACCAAGACTTTATAACAAAAAAAGAAATGAAGCAAGTGTCTGAATCAAAGATAAACTTTATTGAACAACAAGCTGTAAAAGAAAAATAACCCAAGTCAAGTGTCCAAATAAAGTCCACAGGTAGCCAGCCAGCCAGTCTCTGGCACTCTTCTTGGTCACTCGGAGGTGTGCCCAGTCTCAGGGGTGAAGGGTCCAGGTGCTGTGGAGGTGGCTGGTGCTGGAGTGCTGGTCTGAAGCCCCACTGGGGTGCCTGGCCCCGAGAGGACAACAGGTGACGGTGTTTAGAAAGCTCTCGGACAGCTGGCTCAGACCCATGATGTTGAGAGCTCCTTCCTCCATGCCATGGGGTGTCAGCCCCAGTACCGATGACAGATGTACTGAGGCCGGGCTTGGCTATGGGGTGGAGGAAGGAGCAGTGTAGTGGGGCTGTCTGGTCTGCAGCTGGTGTTGGTGGCATTGGTGGCGTCGGTGGCATCAGTGTCATGGGTGGCATCGGTGGCTTTGGTGGCATCAGTTGAACCTGTGGCAACGGTGTCGTCCGATGATTCTGTGCCTGGACTGGGAAGGGCTGCTGCCTGTGCTGCTGGACCTCCTGGTAGCCATAGCCCTGGTAGGTGAGGGCCCGTGGGAAGCCTTGGAATGGGAGGGACATCACCTGGGATGGAGGAGCAGGCCTGGACTGGATGGGAGCAGGTTCCTCTGGATCTGGAGGGTTGTGAAGCAGCTCGGTGATCCGGTCCTTCACCACCTGGTACTGGGGTTCTGCCATGTCCACGAGGGTCTGGTTGACATAGGTGAGGAAGTGCTTGTGGTTGGAAGATGAGGAGTCGTTGTGGACCAGCTGAGAGAGGAGATCTATGCTGGTCCGGATGATGTCCCTGATCTCCAGCAGGACAGTGTGGTTCTGCCCCACCTGCTCTCTGGCTCTCTGCCTTTCTGTGGAGGTGGAGCTGGGGGTGGATGCAGGTACGGCTGTGGTGGATGCACCATCTCCTTTCTCCCACTGCACCAGGGAGTCCTCCACACGCTCCACCATGGTTACAACACCTGTCCGCGGGTTCTCCACCGTGGCACGTTCCACAGAAACCTGCCTGGAGACAGGAACTGACTCTCGGCCGGAAGAGGACTGTCTCTCAGCAGGCTGCCGGAGAGAGAGGGTAGACAGAGGGGCTGCTCCTCAGTGGCGGATCTCACCCTCCAGGAAGCTGCACCTGGCCATGACATAGGTCTCTCTGTCCGTCAGCTTAACCATGGCCTGGCCAGATTTCTTCAGGTGCAGCTTCCCGTACCAGGTGTGCATGTGCTTCCACCAGCCGAGGAGCACCTCTGAAGTGTAGCCCATACTCTCCGCCTTCTCTCTTCAAGCAGCATGCTTCCACTTGGTGTCCCTGTACAGCCGGTGTCCCTTCCGCCACAGATAGTCTTTCTCTCTCAGCCACTCCAGCACCTCATCCTCGTGTTCCTCCTCAATGGAGTATTGCCTCCTCTCCCGTTGTCGCATATGCCTCTTCCTCCCTTTGGCAGGACCAGATGGGCCCTCATCAGAGGGGTTCCCAGGTAGTAGGGGCTGCTCCTCCACACCACCAGCAGCAGCAGCACCAGCAGGATCATCATCATTATCATCATCATCATCATCACCAGCAGGATCATAATCATCATCATCATCATCATCAGCAGCAGCAGCAGCAGGATCATCATCATCATCACTACCAGCAGCAGTAGCACCAGCAGCACCAGCAGCACCATGATCAGCAGCAGCAGAGTAAGCACCAGCAGCACCAGCAGCACGAGGAGCACCAGCAGGACCAGCAGGACCAGGAGCACGAGCAGGACCAGGAGCACGAGCAGGACGAGCAGGACGAGCAAGACCAGGAGCATGAGCAGGACGAGCAAGTCTAGGAGCACGAGCAGGACCAGCAGGACCAGCAGGATGAGGAGCAGCTTCAGCAGAGTACGCAGCAGCAGAAGCACCACCGCCAGGAGCAGCGCCAGCAGAGTAAGCATGAGCAGAAGCACCACTGCCAGGAGCAGCACCAGCAGAAGCTCCAGCACCAGAAGAGCGAGCCCAAGCAGCAGAAACCCCAGCAGAAGCAGAGTCAGGGACAGGGGGCGGGAGGGTGGCCCTGTCCCTCTTTCCAGGGTTGGCGGCAGGTTGCTGAGGCTTTCGCTTCTTCCCCATGGTTGTGGGGTTGCTGGCTGGCAGGGAGGCTGGCAGGCACCAAGGCTGTCAGGAAGCCTGTCAGGAAGCCTGGCAGGCAGGCAAGCACCAAGGCTGGCAGGCAGACTGGCTGGTAGGGAGGCTGGAAGGCAGGCTGGCAGCAAGGCTGGCAGACAGGCAGAGAGCAAGGCTGGCAGGGAGGCTGGCCAGGAGGCTGGGAGGCAGGCTGGGAGGCAGGCTTGGAGGCAGGCTGGCAGGAAGACTGGCATCAAGGCTTGCAGCAAGGCTTGCAGGCAGGCATGCAGGCAGGGCAGGCAAGGACTCGATGTATCCGGCAACAGGTCTTTCCTCAGAATGGTGACCTGCTTGGGAGCTGCTTCCCTTTATATCCGCGGGGCTTACGCAATGCATCCCCCCCGCATGCGCAATTAACGCTCGGCATTCGTTCGGCTTCCGCTGTGCATCCGCTTCATCCGCTATGCATCCGCTAGGCTTCCGCTCTGCATCTGCTTCATCCGCTGTGCATCCGCTGTATCCGTTCCGCATCCGCTTTGCTGAGCCCCCCCCGGAAGCCCTGCGGATGTGCCATGTACTCCCATCCACTTCCATCCGCTGAGCTTCCATTCCGCATCCACTTTCCATCCACTCTGCATCCTCCCCACGTCCGTTCCTTTCCGTGTTATCCGCTCTGGTTATGCAAATTTTTGCCCCTTTTGAGAGCGGATAACAACGGATGGAACATTTTTCTCGTCTGTTGTGTCCTTTTTATTAACGTTTTGCATCCGTTGGGCAGTGTGACAGGGCCTTAAGAACTTCAAATGGTCATTAAATGAATGGCTGTAAATCGACGACTACCTGTAGGTGAACTGGCTCACTTAGAATCAATTCAATCCAGTCCAGGTTTTATTTTATTTTATATTGTTACTATTATTACTATTACTATTACTATTATTATTATTATTATTATTATTATTATTATTATTATTATTATTATTATTATTATTATTATTATTATTATTACAATACCAGTTCTCATAAGTTCAAAATTAAAACATACAGTTTCCAATGGTGAGTAATGAAAATGAACAATAATATACAAAACCACAACACTTGATTTCATTGAACATTTTTTTATGTGGCTGGTTATTTCTTTAAAAAATAAGGATATTTCTTTAGAAATAATATTTTTTTAGAAATAATATTTCTAAAAAAATATTTATAAAAATAAGGAGTCAACTTTTTTGGGTAAAAAGATATCTAATAGCTGCTTATTGATATGGAGAATCCTACAGACAACAAAGCAGTACTTAGCTGGGTTTACTGAGACAGCATCATGTTGGTCAGAGGCAATAGGTGAAGCTAAAATAAATATCAGTGATATTGGCGACCATGATGATATTTGTCTAAGAGTGGGGAGAACTGCTCCTGGAATGAAACAGTATTATGGGAACATAACAGTATAGTATAGCATAGTCTTTCATTTCAATCCAATTAATATCTAGATATTAGATATACACTTTTTAGTGTTGCCATAGTAGATGATCTGTGATAAAAACTGAACTGTGCAAGTATAGATCCTTTGATCTGATTTCTCAGTGCTATTTGCTAAACCTTACAATGAACTAGTCAAATGACGAGAAGGACTAAGGGTGAAATGTTCGCAGTCTTCCAGTGCTTGAGGAGCTGTCAGAAAAGAGGGGGATCAACCCATTCCCCAAAGCACCCAAGGGCGGGACAAGAAGTAATGGGTGGAAGGTCATAAAAGAGCGATCCAACCTAGAACTAAGGAGAAATTTCCTGACAGTAATAACAGATAATCAATGGAACTATCTACCCCAGAACTTGTGAGTGCTCCATCACTGGAAGTTTGCAAGAAGAGATTGGACAGCCATTTGTCTGGCATGGTATAGGGTCTCCTGCTTGAACAGGGAATTGAATTAGAATACCTCCAGCCCTAATATTCTGTGTTCTATGTTCCACTATTCATAGCAAGATGGATGAATCTTAGACATTCTGTTTTGCTTTGGCTCTGATCCTTTCTGGATAATTCCTTGTTTATTTGACCTACAATTATTCCTCAATTATTCCTTACCAGTTATATATGCTACTGATGTATAATCAGTACAGTGATCACAGCAGGGAGGCATTGGGGGGGCTCAGTGTCCTTAAATGAAATGAATGAAAAGAAGGACCAGGGTTGAGGTGATAGTAGTGTTCCAAAATCTCAGAGGCTGCCACAAAGAAGAGGGAGTCAAGCTATTCCCCAAAGCACCTGAGGACAGGACAAGAAGGAACGAGTGGAAACTAATCAATGAGAGAACCAACTTAAAACTAAGGAGACAATTCCTGACAGTGAGAACAATTAATCAACGGAATAACTTGCCTCCAGAAGTTGTAAATGCTCCAAAACTGGGGTTTTTTAAAAGAAGTTCAACAACCATTTGTCTGAAAAGGTATAGGGCTTCCTGCCTGAGCAGGCAGTTGGACTAGAGGAACTCCAAGCTCCCTTCACTAAATAGAACAACACATTGGTAGGATTCAAATTTTTTTATTACCGGTTCTGTGTGCATGGCTTGGTGGGCATGGTTGGGTGAGCATAGCTTGGTGGGTGTGGTGTGGCTTGGTGGGCGTGGCAGGGGAAGGTTACTGCAAAATCCCCATTCCCTCCCCACCCCACTAACTGCCTTTCCAACTCCATTCTCCTGTGCAGGGCAACCAAAGAAGATCCAACCAATCAGCTGGGACTCAATGGGAGGCAGAGAATAGATGGGGCAGGGCCAGTCAGAGGTGGTATTTTCTGGTTCTCCAAACTACTCAAAATTTCTGCTACCGGTTCTCCGGAACTGGTCAGAACCTGCTGAATACTATTTCTGAATAATAGAGTTGCAGAGACTTAAAGGTCTTCTAGTCCAGAGTCCTTCCATCTCTGTTATTTTGTTATTCCCTAATATGAAAATGACATGCAATTCTATCTCTTCATCATGATTAGAAATATAAAATATTTTCATTTCCCCCCCAAAACTATTCCTAATTATATGAAGCTTTCAACCCTTCCAGTCCCATCCCTACATATTCTGGCAATACCCTCACCGGTGTAGAATTCCAATTTTGATTATTTCTTCCTCTGCCTACTGTTTGCTTCTTTGAGAGCTCCAACACAGAAATCAGATTTGGAAAAGCACCCTATTGTAATTCAGAAAAAGACACACACACACACACACAAAAGACACAATATATGCAAACATTTTTTCCCCAAATTGGCATGCCTAAGAACTCTCTGCTCCTGATACTGGCAGACTTTTTTCTTTCTCCAGCAATGAATTGCACACATTTAAGGTGATATTTGAATTCTATCCTAACTCACCAGAAATAGCTTGTCATTTTCAGCAAATGTGTCCATGTGGCATTGCCAAAAAAGCATTCAGTTCATATTCAGGATGAAAAGGAAATCATGGGCTTTCCTGATCCTTTCTTTAGGAAATGTTAATTTGCCATTAATTTGAATTCTTCAAAGGAAAGAACAGATTTTGGGACAAAGTCCAACAGTTTGGTTTGGTGCAAGCAGTTTTTTATTTTGTTTTGTTTTCACACAAAAAAAAATGTAAATCATCACTCAGGATATTTTAATGTATGTATTGCAACCTCCACGTTTTATTTTTCTGAACGAATTACTCAATGTTGCTATTTGTCCATAACATAACATAACATAACATAAAGGAGAAAATAAATTATAAAGAAAATCCCCTTACCACTAATCAATCATCATGGTGTGTCTGCTTGAATTCAATTACCCCTGTCACAAGCAAGGAGTCTTAGGAGAATTTGTTTTATTTTTGAATATCCTGGTAAGGATGATAATAAGAAAAATAAAACTTTGGAGCCAGGACCTGTAGAATTGCTTGGCTTCACAAACAATCACACAATTGTGCACACTAAATATTCCAGGGAGTAATAGATTTCAACAAGAGACCCCAAAAATATTTACAGTGTTGAAAATTAATATTTCCCCTTTTATACTGGCAGCTTTCGTATTATTTGTTCCTTAGTGTACTAAAAAAACCTTCCTAATATTATGTTGCCTTCCTGTCCTGCCAAATAGAGATCATTGTAAAATCACCATCCATTGGAAAACGCTATGCATCCATTGTGTACTCACTGCATACGTGTTTCATACGCTCTATCCCTCGAGCATCCGTCCACTGAGATTTCATCCGCACAAGAAGTTTTGAGCTGCAAAAAACTTTGAGAGTAGATTAACTTTCCATCGCGTACAATGTACATCCGTGGCATATATGGGCAACAAACGTTCTATGTCCATTATCATCTGTTAAACATCTGCTGTATCCTCTCGGCATCCTCTGAACATCCCCTCAACTCACATCTGCTGCAGCTGAAAATGGAAAGAGGGAGGAAACAAAAGGTACATGGAACGTCTACACAGCGTCAGTAGCACGGAAATAGAAAGGATGTAAGCGTATGCATCTCGTATATAAAGTATTAAAACGGAAAAAACATTTGTATCTGGGATGTATCTCGGATATTTAGGATGTCTGTAGTATGTCTAAAGTATGTAGAAGGACGCCAGCAGACTACCGATATTTCCTATAAAAGGGGGGAGGAAATAATCTGGATCTCAGTATGAGTCCAGAAGCTGTGGTGTACAGACCTCTTCACCCTTGGTCTTGGTCTTCCACATCATCAATTGTTCTCCACCATGGATTATGACACAGTCCGTATGGTAGCTGCAATCATTCATCACCAGAACCAAAACCTCTTCAGACTGTTTCACCTTTTATACAGAAGAAGAAGAAGGAGACGTCCAAGAGCTGTGTGGGTCCGAGGATGGATCATGAGAAGAATGGAGTTTGGACTGTATGACCAGTTGATGGTGGAGCTGAGGAATGAAGACCCTTGTGCATTCCATCACTTCATTAGGATGCCACCAGCCATGTTTGACGAACTTGTAGAGCGTATGAGACCCAGGTTGACCAAGCCTAGCACCAACTTCCGTGCCAACCTGGACCCTGGACTGAAGGTGGCTCTGACTCTGCGCCACCTGGCCTCTGGAACCACATACAGAAACATGCAGTATGCACACAACACCATCAGCATTGTGGTCAGAGAAGTGGTGCAGGCCATCATCGAAGAATACATGGAGGAGCTCCTCAAATGCCCCACCACTGAACAAGGCTGGAGGAAAGTTGCAGAACAGTGGTATCAGAGGTGGAACTTTCCCCACACCGTTGGAGCCATAGATGGGAAGCACGTGGCCTGCAAACCTCCAGCCAACTCAGGGTCCACTTATTACAACTACAAGGGCTTCTTCAATATCATCCTCTTTGCCACGGTTGATGCTAACTACAAGTTCATGGACATCGATGCTTCAGGCAACGGGTCAGCTTGAGATGGCCAGGTATACAACATTAGTGACCTCAACGATCGGCTGGAATGCAACCTCATCATGGATTTTCCAGATCCAGACTCCCTACCCAATGACACACAAGATGTGCCCTACTTCATCGTGGGGGATGACGCCCTCTCCCTCACAACCTACCTCATGAAGCCCTAAAGTTCAAGATACCTCACCCGTGAAGAGAGGATCTTCAACTACAGGCTGTCCAGGGCAAGATGGGTGGTGGAGAATGCCTTTGGCATCCTGGCCAACAGGTTCCAGATGCTTCTCATTACAATGCAGCATGAGGCATATACTGTGAGGAGCATCGTGGAAGCTTGCTGCATCCTGCACAATCTCATGTGCACCCGCTACCTAGTGTTGCAGAACAGACTTGTCAACCATCAACAAGGGAATGGGGACATGGAGCCTGGTGAATGGAGGCAAGGACGAAACCTGATGGACACTGAGGATGTACAAGGCCCCAACAGAGCTTCACATGAAGGGAAGAAGCAGTGCAACCTACTGAGACACTGGTGCAACTCCCCAGCTGGAGCAGTGGAGTGGCAAGACAGGATGATAGATGATTAATGGATGCTTCCTTGAGCCTGTCGCATAACACTGATGAGATTGTGCCATGTATGTTGAGTGGTCCTACAATGAATAGGGCATTAATAAAGAGCTTTGTTTATTTTGAAATGTGTTGATCAATGAATAAATTGTTATTGATAAAAAAGGTCCATATGTGTGGCAGCTTGGATGGTGGACTGGGATACAGTCCCACTATGCTTGCAGTGGAGCACAGTCCCACTACGCTTGCAGTGGTCTATCCCACAACTATCCTTATCTATCCCACAAGCATGCAAAGGCTAAACCATTTGTTAAAATTTTTCACCAACACTTTATAAAGTAAAAAAAAATGAACCAAGTGTCTTAAGCAAAGATAACCTTTATTAACTTTCTTAAGTAAACTGTATGACTTTATTAAATAAGCAAAATGAACCAAGTAAAGTGTCTTAAGCAAAGATAAAGTGAACAAGCAAACAACTCAGTCTCTGGCACTACTCTCAGTCACTCTGAGTCATATCCATGGTCTCAGCTGTTAAGCGGGCAGGGACTGTGGAAGTGGCTGTGGCTTGAGTGCTGGTCTGAGGCACCATTGGGGTGCTTGGCCCCAAGAGTACAACAGGGGATGGTGTGTTCAGGAAGCTCTCCAAGAGCGGACTCAGTCCCATGAGGTTGAAAGGCCCTTCATCAAGTACCTGAGATGTGAGGCACAAGACTGATGACAGATTGTCCGTTGATGGGCTTGGTTGTGGGGTGGAGGAAGGAGGAGTGTAGTGGGGCTGTCTGGTCTGCAGCTGGGTGAGGTGTGGCGTCTGTGGCGTGCGATGAACCTGGGCCTGGACTGGGAAGGTCTGTTTTTGCTGTGGGAAGTCCTGGTAGTCGTAGCCTTGGTAGGTGAGAGGCTGTTGAAAGCCGTGGAAGGGCTGTGACATCGCCTGGGGTGGAGGAACAGACCTGGACTGGGTAGGAGCAGCTTTAGCTGGGCCTTGAGGGTTGTGCAGAAGTGCTGTTATCTTCTCCTTCATCACCTGGTACTGGGCCTCGGGCAGGTCCCTGAGGGAGTGGCTCATGTAGGTGATGAAGGTGTGGCGGCCCGAGGATCCTCTGTCCAAGTGAATCAGCTGAAAGAGAAGTTCTGTGTTGGTCTTCATTGTGTCCCTGATCACCAACGGCACACTGTGGTTCTGGTCCTCCAGTCTGCCTCTCTGCTTGCATCCTGTGTAGCTGTGGGTGGGGGTGGGGGTGGGTTGGTCTCTGGTGGCTGCTGCTTCTTCCTCCATTTGTGACAGGGGATCCTCCAAATCCACCGGCATGGGGAGTGCAGCTGTTGGGGGGGTCTCTGCCGTGGGGCCCTCTGAAGACACCTGACTGGACAGGCTCGCTGGCTCCTGGCTGGAAGTGGACTGGCTGTCTGTGGGCTGTCTGAGGGAGAGGGGTCTCAGACGGGCTGCTTCTCGGTGGCGGATCTCACCCTCCAGGAAACTGCACTTGACCATGATGTACATCTCCAAGTCAGTGAGCTTGACAGCGGCCTGCCTGGATTTTTTGAGGGGTAGCTTGCCATACCAGGTGTGCGTGTGCTTCCACCATCCCAGGAGTACATCTGCAGTGTAGCCCAGGCTCTCTGGCTTGTCTCTCCAAGCTGCCTGCTTCTTCTTGTTGTCCCGATACAGTCTGTGGCCCTTTCTCCAGAGGTAATCATTCTCCCTCAGCCATTCCAGCACCTCATCCTCGTGGTCCTCGGAAATGGTGTACTGTTTCCTCTCTCCCTTCTCCTTCCCTTGCCTCTTCCTCCCTCTGGCAGGGCCTTCAGCAGCAGGGCCTTCAGGGGCTTGAGCAGCAGGGCCTTCAGGGGCTTGAGCAGCAGGGCCTTCAGCAGCAGGGCTTTGAGGGCCTTGGGGCTGGTCCACCACAGCAGCAGCAGCAGCAGAAGCAGTAGCAGTAGCAGCAGCAGCAGTAGCAGTAGGAGAAGCACCAGCAGCACCAGCAGCACCAGCAGCTTCAGAGTCAGTGCCAGGGGGTGGGATGCTGGTTCTGTCCTTCTTGCCAGGGCTGGAACGAGTACGCATGGGCTTCCTCTTCTTGCCTGACTGATGAACCATGGTGTTCCTTGAAGATGTATGTGGCAGCACGTCTTTCCTCTGAATGCTTACTGCATGCGTGCTGCATCCTTTTATATCCGCAGAGCTGATGCAATTCATACTCCCCTCATGCGCAGTGAATGCTTTGCATCCGATATACATCCGTGTGGCATCCGCTTTGCTTCCTATAAATGTCCGTGATGCATCCGCTTCATCCGCTATGCATCCACCCCTTCCGCTATGCGTCCGCTTCGCAATTCTCCCCCGGAAGCCCTTCGGAGTTGTCATCCGCTTCCATCCACTGTCATCCACTAGGCTTCCTATGAGCATCCGCTTAACATCCCCGCTACATACTACCCACGTCTGTTCTTTTCCGTTCTTTTCCATTCTGTTTCTGCAAATTTTCACCACTTTTTGAGCGGATGACAACGGATGGAGCCACCACCGAAATTTTGCTCATCCACTGTGTCCTTTATGCATACGTTTTGCATCTGTTGGCCAGTGGGACCTAACCTTAATTCAGTGAATATCATTCTGGCATTTTAAGGGAAATAAATCAGAACTATTATCTACACTTTCGTCTCTTGAAACTACCTGTTTGATTTGGCTTCCCTACTTTATAGGTTGATTCATTGCTATAAACCAAGCTTGGCTTCTTTCTATGGCGGTAATCTTGATTTTTATGAGCTTAATTATTTTTGCTGAGCTTTCAAAAAAGTAAAACATAGGCAAACAGAGAAAGAGAGCAGAAGATTGGATACAAAGATTGCCTGAAGGCATCTGAATGCTTAATTCCACACAGATATCTTAAGTATACAGGTAGTCCTCAACTTATAACAACTCATTTAGTGGCTGTTCAACTCATTTAGTGGCTGTTACAACAGTTCTGAAAAAAGTGACTAATGACTGTTTTTCAGAGTTACAACCTTTGCAGCATCCCCATCATTGGCGAAATGTAGCAAAAAATGCTACTAGTTCAGTCCAATTGGAAGTAAAAAAAAACAAAACACAAAGCTCCAACGATCAGCTGAGGATAAAGAAGAGAAAAGCACAGGATTGGGCCATCCACCAGCCCCTGCGCTTTTCTCTTCTTTATCCTCTCAGCTGATTGGTGCAGCAGAGCTGATGTTTGGAAAATTGAGTGCGTGCATGCAAGCATGCATGCATGAAGTGCATGATTACCAAACCAGTAGGGAAACTGGTAGAATCCTACCATTGATCCCAATGATCATGTGATCAAAATTCAGATGAACCAGGCAACTAGTTCCTACTTAAGATTGTTGCTGTGTCCCAAGGTCATGTGATTCACCTTTTGCAACCTTCTGACAAGCAAAGTCAATGAGGAAGCCAGATTCGCTTTACAAATATGTTACTAGCTTAAGCCCCTGTCACACAGCACTAATGGATGGAAAGAGGATGTAAAATGGAGAGAAACACTTGCCATCTGCTGGTTAACGCATTGCTTCCGTTCTGTACTCAATGCGTCCGTTTTTCATCCTCTCTATCCATCCAGCATACGTCTACTGACATTTCATCCGCTCAAAAAGTTTTGAGCTGTACAAAACTTTTTGAGTGGAAAATGTATCCAATGCATCCATTCTGCATCTGCAACGCATATGGGGAACATCTGTTCTACATCCATTGTCATCCGTTATGTGTCCGCTACATCTGCTAGGCATCTGCTGCACATCCGCGCAACTTGCATCCGCTCCAGTGGAAAACGGACACAGGGAGGAAGCGAAACGGACACGGAACGGACATGCATTAGTAGCACGGACAGAGAAAGGATGAAAGTGGATGCAGCTTGCATACAAAGCATTAAAATGGAAAAAACGTTCGCATAGGGGACGTATCTTGGATATTGAGGATGTCTGAAGGATGCCTAGAGGATGCAAAAGGACACCTAGCAGAAAACCTATATTTCCCATGAAAAGGGGAAGGAACTCACCTGGATCTCACTTTCAGTCCAGCAGCCCTGCTGTGCAGACCTCTTCAGCCTTGCTCTTGCTCTTGCTCTTGCTCTTGCTCTTGCTCTTGCTCTTCCACAGCATCCAGTCATCTCCACCATGGATCGTCACACACTCCTTTTGGTAGTCACCATCGTTCCACAACAGTGCGAAGCCATCTACAGGCTCTTTCACCTGTTCTACGCGAAGAAAAGGAGGCGGCCAAGAAGTGTCTGGGTCCGAAGATGGATTGCCAGAAGAGCAGAGTACAGACTGTATAACAAGCTGATGGTGGAGCTGAGGAACGAAGATCCTCGTGCATTCCAGAACTTCATGAGGATGCCGCCAGCCATGTTTGACGAAGTTGTGGAGTGGCTGAGACCCAGGTTGACCAAGCAGAGCACCAACTTCCGGCCCAGCCTGGAACCTGGACTCAAGGTGGCACTGATTCTGCACCACCTGGCCTCAGGGACCACGTACAGGAGCATGCAGTACGGCTGGAGGGTGCCACACAATCAGCATTGTGGTAAGAGAAGTGGTGCAGGCCATCATCGAAGAATACCAGGAGGAGCTCCTCCAGTGCCCCTCCACTGAAGAAGGCTGGAAGAAAGTTGCAGAGCAGTGGTATCAGAAGTGGAACTTCCCCCACACCATTGGAGCCATAGATGGCAAGCCCGTGGCCTACAAAGCTCCAGCCAAGTCAGGGTCCATTTATCACAACTACAAGGGCTTCTTTAGCATCATCCTCTTCGCCATGGTTGATGCTGACTACAAGTTCATGTACATCGATGCTTCAGGCAACGGCCCAGCTTCAGATGCCCAGGTAAACAACGCCAGTGACCTCAAGGAGGGGCTGGAATGCAACCTCATCATGGGCTTCCCAGATCCACACTCCCTGCCCAACGACACACAAGATGTGCCCTACTTCATTGTGGGGGATGACGCCTTCTCCCTCAGAACCTACCTCATGAAGCCATACACTTCCAGATGCCTCACCCATGAAGAGAGGATCTTCAACTACAGGCTGTCCAGGGCAAGGCGGGTGGTGGAGAACGCATTTAATAAAGAGTTGTGTTTATGTTGAAATGTGTTGATGAATGATTAAATTGTTATTGATAATAAAGGGCCAAAGGTGTGGCACCATAGAGAGGGCGGGTGGGACCATACATGGGAGGGTGGACCGTATAGTCCCACTATGCTTGCACTGGAGGTTTATGTATCCCACAGCTATTACCCATCCCAAAGGTATGCCTGCCTATCCCACAGCTATTACCCATTCCACAGGTATCCCTGCCCATCCCACTGCTATCTTAACCCATCCCACAAGCATGCAAAGGCTTAAACCATTTCTAAAAGTTTCCACCAAGACTTTATTGACTAAAAGAACTGAAGAAAGTGTGTAAAACAAAGATAATCTTTATTAATAACAAACTGTAAAAGAAAATGACCCAAATGTCCCAAGCAAAGATAAAGTCATCAGGTAGCAACCCAGTCTCTGGCACTCTTCTCAGTCACTCTAAGGCGTGCCCATGGTCTCAGGGGTGAAGGGTCTAGGTGCTGTGGAGGTGGCTGCTGCTGGAGTGCTGGTCTGAGGCGCCATTGGGGTGCCTGGCCCCAAGAGGACAAGAGAGGATGGTGTGTGGAGGAAGCTCTCAGACAGCTGGCTCAGTCCTGTGATATTGAGAGCCCCTTCCTCCAGGACATGGGGTGTCAGTCCCAACACCAATGACAGATGTTCTGAGGCCGGACTTGGCTGTGGGATGGAGGAAGGAGGAGTATAGTGAAGCTGTCTGGTCTGCAGGTGAGTGAGGTGAGACGTGGGTGGCATTTGTGGCATGAGTGGCATCTGTGGCATGGGTGGCATCGGTGGCATTGGTGGCATTGGTGGCATTGGTGGCATCGGTGGCATCAGTGGCAACGGTGGCATCAGTGGCAACGGTGGCAACGGTGCCGTACGATGTACCTGTGCCTGGACTGGGAAGGGCTGCCTGCACTGCTGGAGCTCCTGGTAGCCGTAGCCTTGGTAGGTGAGGGCCTGTGGAAAGCCTTGGAAGGGCAGTGACATCACCTGGGGTGGAGGAGCAGACCTGGACTGGGTGGGAGCAGGTTCAACTGGGTCTGGAGGGTTGTGAAGAAGACCGGTGATCCTCTCCTTTATCACCTGGTACTGTGATTCGGACATGTCCATGAGGGTCTGGTTGACGTAGGTGAGGAAGGGCTTGCGGTTTGAGGATGGTATGTTGGTGTGTACCAGCTGAGAGGAGATCTACGCTGCTTCTGATGGTGTCCCTGATCTCCAGCAGGACATTGTGGCTCTGCCCCTCCGGTCTGGCTCTTTGCCTGCTTTCTGTGGAGGTGGAGCTGGGGGTGGATGTGGGTTGGTCTCTGGTGGAAGTGCCCTCTCCTTGCTCCCACTGCCTCAGGAGTTCCTCCACACGCTCCGCCACGGGGAGTGCAGCTGTCGGGGGGGTCTCCGTCGTGGTACGCTCCACAGATACCTGCCTGGACACAGGAGCTGACTCTTGGCCAGAAGAGGACTGGCCCTCTGCGGGCTGCCTGAGAGAGAAGGTTGTCAGAGGGGCTGCTCCTCGGTGGCAGATCTCACCCTCCAAGAAGCTGCACATGGCCATCAGGTAGGTCTCTCTGTCCTTCAGCTTGACTGTGGCCTGACCAGATTTCTTGAGGTGCAGCTTCCTGTACTAGGTGTGCATGTGCTTCCACCAGCTGAGGAGCACCTCTGAAGTGTAGCCCAGGCTCTCCACCTTCTCTCTCTAAGTAGCCTGCTTCCTTTTGGTGTCTCGATAGAGCCTGTGTCCCTTCCGCCATAGATACTCATTCTCTCTCAGCCACTCCAGCACCTCATCCTCATGTTCCTCTTCGATGGAGTATTGCCTCCTCTCCCGTTCTCGTTCTCGCTTATGCCTCTTCCTCCCTCTGGCAGGGCCATTTGGGGCCTCATCAGAGGGGCTTCGAGGTTGTAGGGGCTGCTCCTCCACACCCCCAGCAGCAGGAGCAGCAACAACAACAGTAGCAGCAAAAGCAGAAGCAGAAGCAGCAGGACCAGCAGCACCAGCAGCACCAGGATCAGCAGCAGCAGAGTAAGCACTAGCAGCACCAGCAGCACCAGCAACACCGGGAGCACCAGGAGCAGAGTAAGCACCAGCAGCACCAACAGGACCAGCAGGACGAGGAGCACCAGCAGGACCAGCAAAACCAGGAGCACCAGCAGGACCAGCAGAACCAGGAGCACCAGCAGCACCAGCAGGACCAGGAGCAGCGCCAGCAGAGTAAGCCCCAGCAGAAGCCCCAGCACCGGAAGCAGCGCCAGCAGAGTAAGCCTCAGCAGAAGCCCCAGCACCAGGAGCAGTGCCAGCAGATTAAGCACCACAGAAGCCCCAGCACCAGGAGCAGCGCCAGCAGAAGCTCCAGTACCAGAAGAGTCAGCCCGAGCAGCAGAAGCCCCAGCAGAAGCAGAGTCAGGGCTAGGGGGTGGGATGGTGGCCCTGTCCCTCTTGCCAGGGCTGGCAGCAAATGGCAGAGGCTTCCTCTTCTTCCCCATGGTTGTTGGCTGGCTGGCTGGCTGAAGCTGTGTCTGGCAGCAGGTCTTTCCTCTGAATGGTGACCTGCTTGCGAGCTGCTTCCTTTTATATCCACGGGGCTGATGCAATGCATCCTCCCAGCATGCACAGTGAACGCTTTGCATCTGCTAGGCATCCACTAGGCTTCCGCTCTGCATCCGCTTCATCCGCTTGGCATCCACTTGGCATCCATTCCTTCTGCTGCGCGTCCGCTTCGCTGTGTTCCCCTGGAAGCCCTGCGGATATGCCATCCGCTTCCATCTGCTTCCATCCGCTAGGCTTCCGTGGAGCATCCACTTTCCATCCTGGCTACATCCTCCCCATGTCCGTTCCTTTCCGTTGTTGTCCGCTCTGCTTATGCAAATTCGGGGCACTTTTGAGAGCGGATAACAACGGATGGAACATTTTCTCTTCCGCTGTGTCCTTTTTACATACGTTTTGTATCCATCAGCCTGTGTGACAGGCCCTTAAACCATTGCAGTGATTCACTTGACAACTGTGGCAAGAAAGGCAGTCAAATGGGGCAAAACTCACTTCACAAATGTCTCACTTAACAATAGAAATGTTGGGCTCAATTGTGGTCGTAACTTGAGGACTACCTGTATTCTTTTTTAAATCTAGTTCCTACACTACCTTGCAGTCATGTGTACATTTGCATTGGGGGTTGCCTTGCAAATTCTTGGGGAGTTCCATTTGTTGCAAGTATTGATGCAAATGTCCACAATGAATTACAGGGTCTTGCCATTAAATTTTGTAAAATTGTGAGGTGCTTTGGATTTTGGAATAGGGTTCTGGGACAATGGATTGCTGGTCTATTATTTGGACAAATATCCTTGACCATTGATGGCATTCTGTGGCAATCTTATTGCTCTGGATTTTTCACTGACTTGGAGAAGTTCCTTTGATATAGAAAGAAGAAGTTCTTTATTATTTCCCTAAATCAGAAATATAAAAATCTATATTTTTCTGCACCACTAACCACAGTGAAAATAAATTGTTCCACTGAAACAGGGCATTTAGAAGAGTATAAGAGTGTTTAGGGGCACCAGAAAGTGGCAATAATAAGTTGACTGTCTATTTTTTAAATTTCCATAGGGTACATGTTTGGATTCAAAAGAAAGATTTTTTTAATCTTGGCTGAACTTTAATTGATTTGTGGGGAGCTGTTAATTTCATTAAAAAGATTTCAATAAAGTTATATATTTTCCAAGTACAAGTAATTCCCTGAACAGTTTACTTATGGATGCAAAGAGGATGTATAATGTTAAAAAAAGCTTGCCATCCGTTGGAAAACGCTATGCATCCGTTGTGTACTCATTGCATACGTGTTTCATACGCTCTATCCATCGAGCATCCATCCACTGCGATTTCATCCGCACAAGAAGTTTTGAGCTGCACAAAACTTTGTGAACGGATGAACTTTCCGCCATGTATGATGTAAATCCGCGACATACAAGCAACAAACATTCTATGTCCCTTATCATCCATTAAACATCCGCTGTATCATCTCTGCATCCTCTGGGCATCCTTGCAACTCACATCTGTTGCAGCTGAAAACGGAAAGAGGGAGGAAAGAAAAGGTACATGGAACGTCTATACATCGTTAGTAGCACGGAAAAAGAAAGGATGCACAGTGAACGGTTTGCATCCGATATACATCCGCGCGGCATCCCCTTTCTTTCCTTTAGGCATACGTGATGCATACGCTTCATCCGCTATGCGTCCACTTTGCAATTATCCCGCGTAACCCCTTCAGAGGTGTCATCCCCTTCCATCCGCTTTCATCCGCTAGGCTTCTGATGAACATCCATTTAACATCCCCGCTACATACTATCCACGTCCGTTCTTTTCTGTTCTTTTCCGTTCTGTTTATGCAAATTTTTGCCACTTTTTGGAGCGGATGACAATGGATGGAACCACCCACGAAATTTTGCTGGTCCGCTGTGTCCTTTATGCATACGTTTTGCGTCCATTGGCCAGTGGGACCAGGCCTTTAACTCCTCGGGTGAGAAGATAATTTTTTTCAATTCTTACACAATCAGTGAAAAACAGCTATTAGCGAAGAACTCTAAGAGCAAATCAATGAAGAACAGCTGTGCAATCAGTGAAGAACTTTCAGAGCAAATCACCCTAGGTTGAAAATAGAGTCAAATATATCATTTTTTCAGGATGTAAAGCCCATGTCACACTGCCCAACGGATGCAAAAAGGACACAATGGACGAGCAAAATGTTCCATCCGTTGTTATCCGCTCTCAAAAGGGGCAAAAATTTGCATAACCGGAGCGGATAACACGGACGCGGGGAGGACGCAGGGCGGATGCAAAGCGGATGCGGAACAGAAGCCCAGTAGATGGAAGCGGATGAGAGTAGATGGCATATCCGCTAGGCTTCCAGGGGGCCTCAGCAAAGAGGACGCGGAACGGATACAGCGGATGCAGAGCGGACGTGGAATGGATGAAGCGGATGCACAGCGGATGCACAGCAGAGGCCTAATGGATGCCTGGCATAAATTGCGCATGCGGAGAGGATGCATTGCATCAGCCCCGCGGATATAACGGAAGCAGCTCGGAAGCAGGTCGCCATTCAGAGGAAAGACCTGCTGCCAGACGGATTGGCTGCCTTGCCTGCCCTGCCTGCATGTCTGCCTGCCAGCCTTGGTGCCAGCCTTGGTGCCAGCCTTGGTGCCAGCCTTGATGCCTGCCTTCCTTCCAGCCTTGGTTCATGTCTACTTGCCAGCCTTGGTGCATGCCTCCATGCCAGCCTTGGTGCCAGCCTTCCTGCCAGCCTTGGTGCATGCCTCCATGCCAGCCTTGGTGCCAGCCTTCCTGCCAGCCTTGGTGCCTGCCTGCCTGCCTGCCAGCCAGAAACCCCACAACCATGCGGAAGCACAGCAAGCCTCAGCCATCTGCTGCCAGCCTTTGCAAGAGGGACAGGGCTACCATCCCGCCCCCTGGCCCTCACTCTGGTTCTGCTGGGGCTTCTGCAGCACGGGCTCGCTCTTCTGGGGCTGGCGCTTCTGCTGCTTCTGCTTCTGGAGGAGCTGATGACAAGCATTCCAGCACCAGCCACCTCCACAGCATCTGGACCCTTCACCCCTGAGACTGAGCGACCAAGAGGAGTGCCAGAGACTCATTTTTGTTTTATAGCTTATTTATGATTCACACACTTGCTTCATTTCTTTTTTTTAATAAAGTCTTGGTGGAAACTTTTAGAAATGGTTTAAGCCTTTGCATGCTTGTGGGATGGGTAAAGATAGCTTTGGGATGGGTTAGGATACCTGTGGAATGGGTAATAGCTGTGGGATGGGTTAGGATAGCAGTGGGATAGATAAACCTCCAGTGCAAACATAGTGGGACTGTATGGTCCACCCTCCCAGGTGCCACACCTTTGGCCCTTTATTATCAATAATAATGTAATAATTATCCACACATGTCAACATAAACACAACTCTTTATTAAACGCCCTGTTCATTGTAGGCCAACCAAACATACATGGCACAATCTCATCCATGTGATGAGACAGGCTGAAGGAAGCATCCATTAAGCATCTACCATCCTTTCTTGCCACTCCACTGCTCCAGCTGGGGAGTTGCACCAGTGTCTCAGGAGGTTGCGCTGCTTCTTCGCTTCATGTGAGGCTCTGTTAGGGCCTTGCACATCTCAGTGTCGATCAGGTTTTGCCCTTGCCTCCATTCCCCAGGCTCCATGTCCCCATTGCCTTGTTGGAGGTCCACAAGCCTGTTCTGCAACAATGGGTAGCGGGTGCGCATGAGATTGTGCAGCCTGCTGAGAACCAGTCCTCTTCCCGCCGAGAGTCAGTCCCTGTCTCCTGGTAGGTTTCTGTGGAGCGTGCCATGGCGGAGAACCCGTGGACAGCTGTTGAAACCGTGGTGGAGCGCGTGGAGTACTCCCTGGTGCGGTGGGAGAAAGGAGACATCAAGTCCACCACAGTCATAGCCGCATCCATCCCCCCAGCTCCGCCTCCACAGAAAGGCAGAGAGCCAGACAGCAGGAGGGGCAGAGCCACATTGTCTTGCTGGAGATCAGGGACATCATCCGCACCAGTATAGATATCATCTCTCAGCTGGTCAGCAACGACTCCTCATCCTCCAACCACAAGCCCTTCCTCACCTATGTCAACCAGACCCTCAAGAACGTGGAGGAACCCCAGTACCAGGTGGTGAAGGACCGGATCACCGAGCTGCTTCACAACCCTCCAGATCCAGAGGAACCTGCTCCCACCCAGTCCAGGTCTGCTCCTCCACCTCCACCACAGGTGATGTCCCTCCCATTCCAAGGCTTCCCACTGCCCCTCACCTACCAGGGCTACGGCTACCAGGAGGTCCAGCAGCACAGGCAGCAACCCTTCCCAGTCCAGGCACAGAGTCATCGGATGACACCGTTGCCACTGGTTCCACTGATGCCACCAATGCCACCCACGACAATGATGCCACCGACGACAGTGATTCCACCCACGCCAGTCCTCACCCAGCTGCAGACCAGACAGCCCCACTACACTACTTCTTCCTCCACCCCACAGCCAAGCCCGGCCTCAGTACATCTCTCATCAGTACTGGGGCTGACACCCCATGGCATGGAGGAAGGACCTCTCAGCATCGCGGGTCTGAGCCAGCTGTCTGAGAGCTTCCTCAACACACTGTCCCCTGTTGTCCTCTCGGGGCCAGGCACACCAATGATGATACAGACCAGCACTCCAGGACCACCCACCTCCACAGCACCTGGACCCTTCAACCCTGAGACTGGGCACACCTCCGAGTGACCAATAAGAGTGCCAGAGACTGGGTAGCTGGCTACCTGTGGACTTTATTTGGACACTTGACTTGGGTCATTTTTTTTTTACAGCTTATTGTTCAATAAAGTTTATCTTTGATTCACACACTTGCTTCATTTCTTTTTTTGTAATAAAGTCTTGGTGGAAACTTTTAGAAATGGTTTAAGCCTTTGCATGCTTGTGGGATGGGTTAAGATAGCAGTGGGGTGGGCAGGGATACCTGTGGGATGGGTTAGGATAGCAGTGGGATAGATAAACCTCCAGTGCAAGCATAGTGGGACTGTATGGTCCACCCTCCCAGGTGCCACACCTATGGCCCTTTATTATCAATAATAATGTAATCATTCATCCACACATGTCAACATAAACACAACTCTTTATTAAACGCCCTGTTCATTGTAGGCCCACCCAACATACATGGCCCAATCTCATCAGTGTGATGAGACAGGCTGAAGGAAGCATCCATTAAGCATCTATCAACCTGTCTTGCCACTCCACTGCTCCAGCTGGGGAGTTGCACCAGTGTTTCAGGAGGTTGCGCTGCTTCTTCCCTTCATGTGAGGCTCTGTTGGGGCCTTGCACATCCTGAGTGTCTATCAGGTTTTGCCCTTGCCTCCATTCCCCAGGCTCCATGTCCCCACTGCCTTGTTGGAGGTCCACGAGCCTGTTCTGCAAGACTGGGTAGCAGGTGCGCATGAGATTGTGCAGGATGCAGCAAGCTTCCATGATCCTCCTCATGGTCTGTGGGCGATGCTGCATGGTGGTGAGAAGTACCTGGAACCTGTTGGCCAGGATGCCAAAGGCGTTCTCCACCACCCGCCTTGCCCTGGACAGCCTGTAGTTGAACATCCTCTCTTCACGGGTCAGGAGTCTGGAAGTGTAAGGCTTCATGAGGTAGGTTCTGAGGGAGAAGGCCTCATTCCCCACGATGAAGTAGGGCACATCTTGCGTGTCGTTGGGCAGGGGGTCTGGACCTGGGAAGCCCATGATGAGGTTGCTTTCCAGCCCCTCCTTGAGGTACTGGCGTTGTATACCTGGGCATCTGAACATAAACCGCTGCCTGAAGCATCGATGTACAAGAACTTGTAGTCAGTATCGACCATGGCAAAGAGGACGATGCTGAAGAAGCCCTTGTAGTTGAAATAAGTGGAGCCCGACTTGGGTGGTGCTTTGCAGGCCACGTGCTTCCCATCTATGGCTCCAACGGTGTGTGGGAATTTCCACCTCTGATACCACTGCTCTGCAACTTTCTTCCATCCTTCATCAGTGGAGGGGTACTGGAGGAGCTCCTCCTTGCATTCTTTGATGATGGCCTGCACCACTTCTCTGACCACAATGCTGATGGTGTTGTGTGGCACCCTCCAGCCGTACTGCATGCTCCTGTAGGTGGTCCCTGAGGCCAGGTGGCGCAGAGTGAGTGCCACCTTGAGCCCAGGTTCCAGGCTGGGCCGGAAGTTGGTGTTTGCCTTGGTCAACCTGGGTGTCAGGCGCTGCACAACTTTGTCAAACATGGCTGGAGGCATCCTCATGACGTTCTGGAATGCCCAAGTGTCTTCGTTCCTGAACTCCACCATCAGCTTGTCCGTACTCTGCTCTTCTGGCGATCCATCTTCGGACCCAGACGCTTCTTGGCCACCTCTTTTTCTTCCCGTAGTAGAGTTCACAGAGCCCGTAGATGGCTTTGCACTGTTGCAGAAGGATGGTGGCTGTCAAAAGGACTGTGTTACGATCCACGGTGGACATGACTGGATGCTGTGGAAGAGCAAGAGTCAGATGAAGGCTGCAGAGGTCTGCACAGCTAGGCTGTTGGTCTGAAAGTGAGATGCCGGTGAGTTGCTCCCCCTTTTTATAGGCAGTATAGGTGTCCCTTTGCATCCTCTAGGCATCCTCTAGGCATCCTCTAGACATCCTTAATATCCGAGATAGGGCCCCTCTGCGAACTTTTTTTCCGTTTTAAATGCTTTGTTTCCATGCTGCACCCATTCTGCATCTGTTCTGCATCCGTTCTGCGTCCGTTCCACTTCCTCCCTGCATCTGAGCGGATGCAAGTTGCGCGGATGCGGAACAGATGCCTAGCAGATATCGCAGATGCGTAATGGATGCAGAACAGATGCGTAGCGGATGCGTAGCGGATGCAGAACGGACGAATTGGATACATTTTCCACGCAAAAGTTTTGAGCAGCTCAAAACTTTCTGAGCAGATGAAACGTCAATAAACGGATGCTGGATGGATAGAGAGGAAGCAAAAGGGAGGCAGTGAGTACATCGCGTTTTCCAACAGATGGCAAGCTTTTTTGTCCGTTTTACATCCTCTTTGCATCTGGTGGTGTAGTGTGACAGGGGCTTTAGTTTCTTATCCTTGGAACCTGAAATAGTCAGTGAGGACTAATGGTGAGGGGGAGGAGGTGGTGGAGGAAGAGGAGGAGAAGGAAGAGGAGGAGAAGGAGAAGGAGAAGGAGAAGGAGAAGGAGAAGGAGAAGGTGAAGGAGGAAGAGGAAGAGGAAGAGGAAGAGGAAGAAGAAGAAGA
>BLBF01000032.1:13198636-13212928 GCA_015471245.1 Laticauda colubrina
GAAGAAGAAGAAGAAGAAGAAGAAGAAGAAGAAGAAGAAGAAGAAGATCTCATCAGTATTCCCTTGAGATCAGCAGAATAAGGCTTCAAGGATTCTGGGTTAGGTCCGGACTGTGCTGCTTATTGCAATGCAATAACTCTAAACTCAGGCCCCTTTTGGTCCTCCCTTCAGGTTATCTGGAGATCCCTCCAGAGAGAGAGAGAGAGATTGTAGATTTAATCTTAAAAAAATAATGAGATTCCTCTCATAGTCACTTTGATCTTTTTGGTGGGAGATACCCCCCCCCCCAAGCAATTAACCTGAAATTGAAAGTAGTCCCAAACAAATTAGACATTCAGAACAGGAGAAACACACTTGAGTTTCAGCCACAAATGATCCATAGATAATTGCTGCCTCTCAGTTCTTCCCTACTGGAGAAGGAAGATAAGGTCTCTTTAGAGTTAGAAGAGCATTTCATGTATTCTAATCTGTATCCAGTGTTATACAAATGGGCATTTGCACTTTCAAAGTACCACCCAAATATGCTAACAAATCATGGAGAGAAGATTTGGGGGAAAGAGATATCCATTCTCTTAAGAGTTTCTGTTTTCTTGATGGACAGATATAATTGGAATATATCATAGTTATCCATTTGCTGTATGAGAACAAGAGAAAATTCAACAAGACTCTGTCAAATTTGTTTCTGTTGACCTGAGTACTATGGTACATGCATATTGCATAAAACTTACCTTTTTATCTTGTTTATATTTTAAATACCTGCTTCATTCTTACTGCTCTTTCTTTCTGTGTGCTAGTGCTGTTTTTATTACATTGACACAGTGTGTTTTACAATGTTTTTTTTTTTACAGTTTTGTATAAAATGTAGGGAGCAGAAATGTTGGGGCAGATATTTAAACAAAGGAATAAAAGGATTAAACTATCTGAGACATCAGTGCAAAAAAAATGACTAATGGAAAAGGGAAAAAATGTCACTGAAAAAATATCCACCAAAGAACAGGTGTCATGTTTCACAGTTTGTATAAAGCACACTGTAGACACTTTTTTTTTAAAGGTTAGATAATATAATGTGGCCCTACACACTGAACATGACACTTAACCACCAGTTCTGGGGAAAAATAAGCTGGAGAAGTTTAGCAGCTGACTAATTCAAAAGTACCTTAGGTTAAAATATAATAATAATCTGATCCTTCTATGACAAAAAGAAACTAAGTTCATCTGTTTGTGTGAGGCAATTTTATATGATATAATGCCTGGGCTAGTCTTTATGATTAAACTATAGCAGACCCTTCATATTCTTTTTTTTTAAACAGTGATTTAATAATGGTGAGATTGGTATAAATATTGAAAGGGCTGTTCATATAGAAAGAAAAAACCCTCAGTAGCTAAAATATGGGATAGCTTTCTCCTGGTACATTGATTGTTCAAGAACAGTTAAGATTTGTCTACACAATATGTAGGAATATTTAGAAAATAGTAGGCTCTAAAATGTTTCATATATTACACTTCGACTGCAGTCTTGTAATCTATTAGGAGGCATCTCAGGAGCCACTGAATGCTCTGGAGATAGATGAGAGATATGCACACAGATATCGTATGGCATCTGCAGAGGTCATGCAATCACTAATATACACATCTAGCTTAAGGCTAGGTAACACTGGCCAACGGATACAAGACGTATGTAAAAAGGACACAGCAGATGAGCAAATTTTCCATCCGTTGTTATTCACTCTCAAAAGTGCCCCAAATTTGCATAAACAGAGCGGACAACAATAGAAAGGAACGGATGTGGGGAGGATGTAGCGGGGATGTAAAGCGGACGTTTGTAGGAAGCCTAGCGGATGAAAGTGGATGGAAGCAGATGATATATCCGCAGGGCTTCTGGGGGAGAACAGCGAAGCGAACGCCTAGCGGAAGGAATGGATGCATAGCGGATGCGTAGCGGATGACTTGGATGCATCATGGATGCCTATAGGATGCATAGCGGATGCATAGTGGATGCGTAGCGGATGCAAAGTGTTCACTGCGCATGCGGGGAGGATGAATTGCATCACCTCCGCAGATATAAAAGGATGCAGCTCACAAGCAGTCAGCATTCAGACGAAAGACCTGCTACCAGAGACATCTTGAGAGAACACCATGGGGAAGAAGAGGAAGCCTGTGTCTACTCCTGCCAGCCCTGGCAAGAAGGACAGAACCGCCATCCCACCCCCTGGCGCTGACTCTGAAGCTGCTGGTGCTGGTGCTGGTGCTGGTGCTGCTGCTGCTGCTGCTGCTGCTGCTGCTGCTGCTGCTTCTCCTGCTGCTGCTTCTCCTGCTGCTGCTGCTCTGGTGGACCAGCCCCAAGGCCCTCAAAGCCCTGCTGCTGAAGGCCCTAAAGCCCCTGCCAGAGGGAGGAAGAAGCAAGGCAAGGAGAAGGGGGAGAGGAAACAGTACTCCATTTCCAAGGACCATGAGGAGGAGGTGCTGGAATGGCTGAGGGAGAATGAGTACATGTGGAGGAAGGGCCACAGGCTCGATCACGACACCAAGCGGAAGCAGGCAGCATGGAGACAGAAGGTGGAGAGCCTGGGCTACACTGCAGATGTCCTCCTGCGGTGGTGGAAGCATATGCACACGTGGTATGGCAAGCTGCACCTGAAGAAATCCGGGCAGGCCGCTGTCAAGCTCACTGACCGGGAGACCTATGTCATGGCCAGGTGCAGCTTCCTGGAGGGTGAGATCTGCCACCGAGGAGCAGCCCCTCTGTCCACCCCCTCCCTCAGATAGCCCACAGAGAGCCACTCCTCTTCCAGCCAGGAGACAGCTACCGCGTCCAAGCAGGTGTCTTTGGAGGGCCCCACGACAGAGACCCCCCCCCCACAGCTGCATTCCCCGTGCCAGAGGACGTGGAGGATCCCCTGTCTCAGATGGAGCAAGAAGAGGCAGCCACCAGAGACCAACCCACCCCCACCCCCAGCTCCACCTCCACAGAAAGCAGGTAGAGAGGCAGACTGGAGGGACAGAGCCACACTGTCCTCTTGGAGATCAGGGACACAATCAAAGCCAGCACAGATCTCCTCTCCCAGCTGATCCACTTTGACATACCATCCTCTAACCGCAAGCTCTTCATCACGAACGTGAGCCAGACCCTCATGGACATGCCCAAGGCCCAGTACCAGTCGATGAAGGAGAGGATCACAGCTCTTCTGCATCACCCTCCAGGCCCAGCTGAACCTGCTGCTACCCACTCCAGGTCTGCTCCTTCACCCCAGGCGATGTCACAGCCCTTCCAAGGATTTCAGCAGCCCCTCACCTACCAAGCCTACCATGACCAGGACTTCCCACAGCAGAGGCAGCCCTTCCCAGTCTACACCCAGGTTCCTCGGATGCCACAGATGCCACAGATGCCTCAGCTGACCCAGCTGTAGACCAGACAGACCCACTACACTCCTCCTTCCTCCACCCCACAGCCAAACCCTTCCTCAGAACATCTGTTATCAGTACTGTGCCTGACATCCCAGGTCCTTGAGCAAGTGCCTCTCAACCTTACAGGACTGAGTCAGCTCTCTGAGAGCTTCCTGCACACACCATCTCCTGTTGTACTCTCGGGGCCAGGCACCCCAATGGCGCCTCAGACCAGCACTCCAGCAACAGCCACCTCCACAGTCCCTGGCCCCTTTTACATCTGAGACCATGGGCATGCCTCAGAGTGACTGAAAAGAGTGCCAGAGATTGAGTTGTTATCTGTTCACCTTATCTTTGCTTAAAGACACTTTACTTGGTTCATTTTGCTTTTTAATAAAGTCATACAGTTTGTTATTAATAAAGGTTATCTTTGCTTCACACACTTGGTTCATTTTTTTTACTTCATAAAGTGTTGGGGAAAACTTTGAAAAAAGGGTTAAGCCTTTGCATGCTTGTGGGATTGGTAAGGATAGCTGTGGGATGGATAGCTGTGGGATGGGTAATGATAGCTGTGGGATGGGTAAGGATAGCTCTGGGATGGATAGCTGTGGGATGGATAGCTGTGGGATGGGTAAGGATAGCTGTGGGATCGATAAACCTCCAGTGCAAGCATAGTGGGACTGTATGGTCCACCCTCCCAGCTGCCACACATGTGGCCCTTTATTATCAATAACAATTTAATCATTGATTCACACATTTCAACATAAACAAAACTCTTTATTAATGCCCTATTCATTGTAAGGCCACTCAACATACATGGCACAATCTCATCAGTGTGATGAGACAGGCTGAAGGAAGCATCCATTAAGCATCTACCATCCTGTCTTGCCACTCCACAGCTCCAGCTGGGGAGTTCCACCAGTGTTTCAGGAGGTCGTGCTGCTTCATCCCTTCACGTGAGGCTCTGTTGGGGCCTTGCACATTCACAGTGTCTATCAGGTTTTCTCCTTGCCTCCATTCACCAGGCTCCATGTCCCCATTGCCTTGTTGACGATCCACAAGCCTGTTCTGCAACACTGGGTAGCGGGTGCGCATGAGATTGTGCAGGATGCAACAAGCTTCCACGATGCTCCTCACAGTCTGTGGGTGATGCTGCATGGTGGTTAGAAGTATCTGGAACCTGTTGGCCAGGATGCCAAAGGCGTTCTCCACCACCCGCCTTGCCCCGGACAGCCTGTAGTTGAAGATCCTCTCTTCACGGGTGAGGCATCTGGAAGTGTAGGGCTTCATGAGGTAGGTTCTGAGGGAGAAGGCGTCATCCCCCACGATGAAGTTGGGCACATCTTGTGTGTTGTTGGATAGGGGGTCTGGATCTGGGAAACCCATTATGAGGTTGCGTTCCAGCCCCTCCTTGAGGTCACTGGCATTGTATACCTGGGCATCTGAACATGAGCCTCTGCTTGAAGCATCGATGTACATGAACTTGTAGTCAGCATCAACCATGGCAAAGAGGATGATGCTGAAGAAGCCCTTGTATTTGAAATAATTGGACCCCGAGTTGGGTAGAGCTTTGCAGGCCATGTGCTTCCCATCTATGGCTCCAACGGTGTCGGGAAAGTTCCACCTCTGATACCACTGCTCTGCAACTTTCCTCCAGCCTTCTTCAGTGGTGGGACACTGGAGGAGCTCCTCCACGTATTATTTGATGATGGCCTGCACCACTTCTCTGACCACAATGCTGATGGTGTTGTGTGGCACCCTCCAGGCATACTGCATGTTTCTGTACGTGGTCCCAGAGGCCAGGTGGCACAGAGTCAGTGCCACCTTCAGTCCTGGGTCCAGGCTGGGATGGAAGTTGGTGTTTGCCTTGGTCAACCTGGGTCTCAGACGCTCCACAACTTCATCAAACATGGCTGGTGGCATCCTCATGAAGTGCTGGAATGCACGAGTGTCCTCATTCCTCAGCTCCACCATCAGCTTGTCATAGAGTCCAAACTCCACTCTTCTCCCAATCCATCTTCGGACACAGATAGTTCTTGGATGTCTCCTTCTCTTTGCATAAAAAAGTTGAAACAGTCTGAAGAGGTCTTGGTTCTGATGTTGAATGATGGCAGCTATCAAAAGGAGTTTGCGATGATCCATGGTGGAGATCAATGGATTATGTGGAAGAGCAAGAGCAAGGCTGAAGAGGTCTGCACACCAGGGCTGCTGGACTGAAAGTGAGATCCAGGTGATTTCCTCCCCCTTTTCATAGGAAATGTCGGTTTTCTGCTAGGTGTCCTTCCACATACTCTAGGCATACTCCAGACTCCTAAATATCCGAGATACATCCCATTAAAATGTTTTGTCCATTTTAATGCTTTATATCCAAACTGCATCCACTTTCATCCTTTCTATGTCCGTGGTACTAATGCTGTGTGAACGTTCTGCATACCTTTCACTTCCTCCCTCTTTCCCCTTTCTGCTGGAGCGGATGTGAGTTGCACGGATAGCCAGAGGATGCCGAGAGGATACATCGGACGTGTAACGGATGACAATGGACATAGAACATTTATTGCCCATATGTGTCTTGGATGCTGATTGTACGCGGGGGAAAGTTCATCCGCTCAAAAAGTTTTGTGCAGCTCAAAACTTTTTGAGCGGATGAAATATCAGTAGACAGATGTTTTATGGATAGAGCGTATGAAACACATATGCAGTGAGTACACAATGGATGCATCGCGTTTTCCAACGGATGGCAAGCTTTTTTGTCCATTTTACATTCTCTTTGCATCCGTTGGTTCAGTGTGACAGGGGCTTTAAATTAAGTATCATTGTATGCTTCAACATATTTTATCACTATTAACATGGAGCCATCAATTTGCCATGGGATAGATGTTATGATTCAATATCTAAGGAAACTAATCATCTTCTGGTATGGCTGTAGTGAGATCGTCCCAGGTGCCTTGAAATTTCTCAAGGGGACATTCTTGAATGATATGTGGTGTAGTTTGTTCCAGTGTACCACAGTGTCATTGTAGGCTCTCAGTCATTCCTCACTTGAAGAGCTTTGCCTTGGTTCTGGCATGGCCAGTCCTGGCTCTATTCAGGTGGCTCCAGAAATGGTATTCAGCAGGTTCTGACCAGTTCTGGAGAACCAGTAGCAGAAATTTTGAGTAGATCGGAGAACCGGCAAATCCCACCTCTGACTGGAGATTTTACAGTATCCTTCCCCTGTCACGCCCAGCAAGCCACACCCACAGAACCAGTAGTAAAATAATTTGAATCTCACCACTGGGTGACTCCATGTTTTCCAAGGTGATTGCATTCCTGGAAGTGGTTTTTTTGGATTTGTGTGATCTGTTTGATTGTGATAATTGAAAGTCGTCCATTTTAATCACCATTCTTCATCTAGATCAGTCGTCACCAACTGGCGGTCTGTTCCCACTGGTGGTCAGCAAGAAATTTTTGGTGGTCCTCAGAGAAATGTCACTCCCAGAGCACACCCCAAAGCAATTAATTCAGGCTGCACGGGAACATGCAGGAACCCTCCCCACGCACTCACTCCTTACCTGGCAAACTTGCCTGCAAAGTTGCTATTTTTTTTACATTTTTACATTTTTTACATTTTATTTGATTTGTCAATCGCTTACAAGATACAGGTATAAAAATAAATATAGTTTTGAACACATGAGATAGATACTTATAAGAAAAATAAAAAACAATAGGACACTGATGGTAGGCACGATTGGTGCGCTTATGCACGCCCCCTACAGGCCTCTTAGGAAAGGGGTGAGGTCAATAGTAGACAGTCTAAGGTTAAAGTTTTTGGGGTTTGGGGAAGAAACCACAGAGTCAACGAGAGTATTCCAAATATTAGCCATTCTGTTGCTGAAGTCATATTTTCTGCAGTCAAATTTGGTGCGCTTTACCTTGAATTTGTATCTATTGTGTGCTCTTGTATTGTAATGATTGAAGCTGAAGTATTCATTTGCAGGTAGGACATTACAATGTATGATTTTATATACAATATTTAGATCGGACTGGAGGCTGCATAGTTCCAGGTTTTCTAGGTCTAGAGTTTCAAGTCTGGTGGCATAAGGTGTTCTGCAATGAGTAGAGGAGCAGAGAATTCTTCTTGTGAAATATTTCTGGGCTTTTTCAATTGTGTTAATATCAGACACATGATATGGGTTCTAGACTGATGAGCTATATTCAGGTATAGGTCTAGCAAATGTTTTGTATACTCTCGTTAGTAGTGTGATATTACCAAAGAAGAAGTTACGAAGGATTAGATTAACAACTTTTAATGCCTTTTTGGCTATATAGTTACAGTTCGCTCTAGCACTTAGATCATTTGAGATAAGTACTCCAAGGTCCTTGACAAAGTTTGGATCTTCAACAAGGTCTTGACTATTTAGCTTGTATTTTATTTTCTGATTTTTTCTGCCAATATGTAAGACAGAGCATTTATTTGTTGAGATTTGAAGTTGCCATTTGATTGACCATTTTGATACATAGTCAAGGTCTTTTTGGAGGGTAGTAGTATTGTCTGTGGTGTTGAATAGCTTTACATTGTCAGTGAAGAGAACGCAGTTGCTCTCAATATGATCACAGAGGTCATTTATGTAGAGTATGAAGAGAGTTGGTCCTAAAACACTGCCTTGTGGAACACCACTATTGACAGGTACAGAATTTGATAGGACACTCCCAATTTTGACCATTTGTTGTCTGTTTGACAGAAATGCTTCTATCCAGTTATGTAGGTGTCCAGAGATACCATAAGATTTTAGTTTTAGGAGTAGTTTGTTGTGTACCACTGAATCAAAGGCTTTACAGAAGTCTATGCAGATTGCGTCTATTGCTTTGCACTGATCAAGTTGTGTAGTCCATACATTTTTGCAGTGTAACAGTTGCAGATGACAGGATAGTTTTTTTCTGAAACCAAATTGTTTATTGGAGAGTAGGTTGTTTGTCTCTAAGTGGAGGAGATTTAGATTCACTAGAAAGCAGGAAATCGTTGGATTTCTTGCTTTCTAACTAATCTTTAGATCTTTGGTTCTGCTTTTAAGCAGAACTGAACCTTCCTTAGGACTGAAGCTTCTATTATTCAGTGCAGGTAGCTGATGGCACAATCATTGATCTTTAAGTGAATCTGTGATTCTGTGAGCAACTCAATCTGCCTGCCTGCTTTGCCTAATTTTGAATAAAAGTTGGTCTTTTTTAAATAAAAAAATCAATATTTACATAAATATTTATAATGTTTATATGCAAGCTATACCCAACCAGTCACATGATCACCAAGCCACACCCACAAATTAGGCCCCACCCAAGAACCAGTTGTTAAGAAGTTTTAATCCCACTCCTGTATGTGTGTGTGTGAGAGAGAGAGAGAGGGAGAGGGAGAGAAAGATGTCTCTCTCTTCCTCCCTCCCAGCAACGTCAGCAAGCCACTATCAGTCAGAATTCATATTAATGGTCCCCTGGATTTAAAATTATGAGTTTAGTGGTCCCTGAGGTCCACAAGGTTGGCAACCCTTGATCTAGAGTGTAAGACTGTGGTATGTTATTCTGAATTGGTTTCATAGACTTCAGCTTGATGAGAGGGAGAGAATCCAGTGTTTTATGTATTGAAAGATCTCTAAGAATTGATGACAGGTTTGTCTTATTCCACTCCTGGATTGCTGTTGTTGTCATCTGAGATCAGGAGCGGCAATGTTGGAAAGGACATGAAGCCATGAGAGAAGTGTGGATTTAAGGGTTCCAGATATTATTCTTATTTTGTCATTAAGGTGAGCATCAATCTTGTTGGTGATTTCTTCCCCATTCAGGTGTACAGCATTCAGCAAAAGAGTATACTAACGATTGTGCCATTATACACATGTTTTGGCTTGTGCTCCCCATCCTGTTCCTGTGATTTTTCTAATTAATTTGTTCCTGTTTTTGCTCACAGATTGTTGAGTTTGTTGTTGGCTAAAGATCCATAAGATCTTAGCAGTCCATTCCTTCTTATTACTCAAAATTTAATAAATTGCACAAACTCCAGAGCTTGTTCAATAGATTCTCTCCCTTCAGAGTCAAAGGAAGTAAAAGAAACAATAGCTTGCATGGCAGGGTCAAATTTAATAAGAGAAAACTTCTCCAGCAAGGACTCATGGTGCAACATTGGTTAGAATGCAGTATTCCAGGCTAATTCTGCTAATTCTGCCGACTGCCTGCAGTTAGATTCTTGCTGGCTCAAGGTTCACTCAGCCTTCCATTCTTCTGACTTCAGTAAAATGAGGACCCAGATTGTTGGGTCAATATGCTGACTCTATAAACTGTTGTAATGCACTATGATGGCTGTAAAGCACTATGAAGCAGTATATAAATCTAGGTGCTATTGTTATCTCCCTGGCTCCTTAGATTGCTCAGCTAAGTTTGAAGGTAGAATTTGATTTATGAGGCACTAAATCCTTCTATTCTGGTCAATCATTCAAAATTGTCCAGTCAGGATCTTTTCTTTGCTTTAGTCCTTTGTTTTCCAGTAAATCTCAGTGCCTTTGAGAGCTAGACAAGAAGGTAGCTTGGGACTGAAATTCATATGAAGTTTATATTCTTTTGGGATCTCTTAAGCATGTCTGACTATCGTTGTGATCGACTGGTTGGATTGGGACTGAGAAGACTTAGATTTAAGTCCATGCTCAACTCTGCAGCTTTCAGGGTGGCACTGGGCTCTTTGCTTTCTCTTGGCCCAACCTACATCATAAGATTGTTGTTATAAGATAAAAATAAAAGGTCATAAATCTATTAATGCTGTGGAATTTAATTGAAACAAACAAAGAAATTAGTTTGGAAATCTTGGTCTTAAAATGGATTTTCTAGGACTGATTTTACCCCTAGCTTTTTCTATGGAGATTACCACCCTCTCAATCAATAAATAAATTAACACGTGAATTGTCTTTCAACTTAGGCATGTGTCCAAACTGAATGAATAGAAATAAATGAATACATTTAATTTTATATTCATTGGGTCTAGTTTCCACTTTTTCTCAAATGCCTTGTCTTTTTCAGCATTGCAGAATAAACCTCCTTTAATTGCTTCCTTTTGATTCTGCAAAGGCTTCTTTAGTCTGGCGATTGCCAGCGGTGGGCCGAACTGAGAGGAAACTGCTCATTTCCTCAGTGGATTAGAAGGGCAATAATGAAACAGAAGCTTCTGTCTGCTTTATTCTCCCCTCACTGTGGTGTTAAGAATGACCTTTCACCTTCAAAGATTTTTAAGGATTAAGGCCACTTTTAAGTCTCGGTCTGGTTACTAATCCACCACTTTCACTTGGACGTTAAATAAGCACTTCCTGATTTACCCTTTAAATCCTGTAAACATAATAAAATGGAGTTTAACCTTTACTGTAGGATTTCACCACTATCTTACATTCTGTCAAACAAAACTTTATAAGAGACATGAAATGGAAAGCTAATAAGGTGCTCCTTCTCCTTTTTTAATCTCAAGATATGTTACAAAACATTACAATATTTTAATATATTCAGGACAAACAGGAATATCTCTCTCTCTCTCTCTCTCTCTCTCTCTCTCTCTCTCTCTCTCTCTCTCTCTCCCTCTCTCCCTCTCTCTCTCTCTTTCTCACGCACACACACACACACACACACACAAATATGCCATTGATAAACTATAATGGAAACAAAATATTTCCTCTGCACTGTGGTGAGAAAATTATTTTGGAAAGCATTGGGACACCTATTACGATAGACTGCATAAATGAAAGCATCATCATTTCCATGTCTATTGTTTCCTCCCCTGGCAATTTTTTCCATAATGTCTTAATGCAGTAAAACCAATTAAATAACATACATTCCGATGAGTTAATATTTCATTATTGCAGTCCACATCCCAGCAGAGAGTAAGAAGATTCACCTTAAGCTTAATTTTGTTTCCTTTTCAGGATGAAAAACAAAACGATTCATATAGGAAGCGAGCAGTGGATTTATGATGTCTTTCTTATTTCAGTCCCATTTCCCAAGCAATTTGTCCATAGCCAAATTCATGCACCTTGTTGGGAAGAGAGATTTCAGTTCCATTTGCAAATGGATTGGAGATCAGGACAAGCTTGGTTCATGTGAACAGGTAAAGTTTATGACCTGAAGGTGGCAACTAAAGCACTTGACCAGAGATGAAACAAACACTGGTGCTGTCAGTTTTATGAAAGCTTATCCAGAAATGAAGGTTCTTTCTGGCATCTTGCAAATATTACTTCTTTACAAAAAGGCGTTGCGAGTCAACCATCCAAATTTGAGAGTCATAAGCAATAATGTTGCCTGAATCCCATCAAAATAATTGTATTTTTTTTTAAATCCAAAATATTGAAGATAAGAAGACTGTTTGCATGTGCTGACAGAGAGAGGCATTTTCTTCAGAAAGGCTTCTGAGTCAATCCTTGGAGACCATTTCAACTGGACAATCTACTGACCAGCGAAGCCATAGACTTTCCCCACCAAACTATTTTTCAGAGTTTTTATTGAAAGATGTGGGTTTATTTTTTCCTTCAAAAACATTTTGAAAAGGAAGAAAAATGTCCTCATGGTGAGGACTGTAATTTAGATGGAGTTGATAGAGCTCTCTGGCTGCATCTATCAGGTTTGATTTCATTCTTATTTTCCCTCTTTAATCTTAGGGTCATTCCATTTTATTTTAGTATCAGATGCACAATTTCTAGGGGATAAAAACTCTGCCTAAGACATCATACCTCCTTATGCCTATTTCTTTTAATATATTAACTTATAACCCACTTCTTAAGATATAAATGTTTACAAATAGTTCTGCATAATATAGTATAGTGTGATTAGAGTTATTTTCATCAATATGCTCAATTTGTGAAGCTTTCCATTTATATTTTGAAACTTCTAAATAGTTATAAATATCAAAAGAGCAATTGCATTTTGGTTTACATATCATAGTGGAGCAAATATGTTAAAATCACATTCTAATAGGAATCCAGTTGTTAAGGGGATTTTTGTCTCTATCTATAACTATAATGCATAGTAATTGTTTTAGATTTGTAGGTTTTTTTTTTTTAGGATAAGGTTAAATATAATTTCCTTATAACTACCATCATAACAGAATCAGCCTTAAGATAAATAATATTTTTTGCATTCATTCACCTCCCAGACTGATGTTTACAGTGATATAAAAACTACAGTGGTTTGTTAAAATAACAGAATAACAAAGTTGGAAGGGAGCTTGGAGATCTTCCAACCCCCTTACTCAAGCAGGAAACCCTACAATGTTTCAAAAATAAATAAATAAATACATAAATAAATAAATAAATAAGGTTGTTCAATCTCTTCTTTTTTAAAAAAAAAAAAAACATTGTTGGAGCACCCACAACTTCTGAAGAGGAGCCGTTCAACTAATTAATTGTTCTGTCAGGAAATTTTGCATTATTTTTCTAAGTTGGTTCCTTCCTTGATCAATTTCCATCCATTGCTTCTTTTCTTTCCTTCTCATGCTTTGGAGAAAAGTCTGATTCCCTCTTCTTTGTGGCAACCCCTTAGATTTTGGAACCCTGTTATCATGTCTCCCCCTAGTCCTTCTTTTAATTAAACTAGACATGCCCAATCCCTGTAACCATTCTTAGAACAAAGATAACATGTGTGAGCATCCTCAAAGGAGGAAGCTAAAGTAGCCATAAGTCCAATTTTGAAGTGATAAGGAATAATGTTCTCTCTAAAGGCAACTTCTGTCTGGAATGCAATTGAAAGAGAAAGAAAACTGTAAAAGGGGGAGTTTTGACGTTGCTAATGAATTATGTTAGCATTTAGCCTCAGACTGACCACACACACAGCTTCCTTAGTTAAAACCTTAGCAACTCTTGATGACTTGCATTGCATTTCAATTGTAATGATAATAATCATTTCTAAACGGATACCCAGATACTAAAATTAGCATACACATAATGCTATGTAAACCCACAATCACTTCTGCCCTCTTTTGGGGGGAGATGTATTTCCAATTTGTGGTAAATGAAAAAAAATGTCTCCCTTATTGAATTCACTTCAAACCATAAATTCTGACTAAGAAATTCAATTAACTTCAGACCTTTAGTGTGAAGTGTTGACATTAAGCAAGATGGGAAGCTGAATAAAGGGATAAAATGAAACACGCCACACACATTTATTAAAAAAAAATAGTGGCTTCTTACCAGCAGAACACTTATTTTCCACCTTTAATTAACATATTGTCTTTTCCCTCTTTTAAATGAAGAAACTTTTGAGTGTTGTTATCCAGACAGATATGACATTTGCTGAGTAATGATTAGTTTTTAAAACAAAGCTGGCACCTGTATGCTTCAGTTTAAAATATTTTTATAAGTAGTGCATTACTGAAGAGTTATTAATTACACTGCTTAAAGTTACTGAAAATATTAATTAAGATGTAAATATCTGGGTTGTAGAGCTGTGAAAATACTGAGTAGTGTTGAGCAATCCAGACAAACCCTACCTTTAACTCAAATACATGTTGCAGATACAAGTTCTTAAAAAAAATATTTGGGGGGCGGGGGGAAAGACCATAATGGAATGAGAATTGCATAAAATCAGTCCAAAATTAGATGATTTCCAACATGTGGGCATCTGGATTTTAATTGAAGACCACCAGCAAAGGACATCTTTATCATCTGTTTATTCGTTTTCCTTTTGTATATCAGGCTAATCTACTCATGTAATTTTCAATTTAACATTCTTGTTGTAAGAGAATTCTATGCCTGGGGTAAAAATAAGTCCACTGATGCCAGCATATTTCATGAATTGTGAAACCTGAAAGTGCAGTCCCAATGATATTGGTTCAAGGTTCATGTCAAGCTCTTGCACATTCAACTTTTTTTCCTATTTATTTATTTATTTATTTATTTATTTATTTATTTATTTATTTAT
>BLBF01000032.1:13235477-13249828 GCA_015471245.1 Laticauda colubrina
ATATATATTTTCATAGCGGTCACTCAGTTTTCAAACCATGTTCATTTAACCCACATTCATTTTTGACCCCTTGTCTTCTTGTTTGACTGCACAAGCTTCTTAACTATTCTATTCTGACTACAGTCAATTTACTTTTATGGTTTTATTTGACATTCCCAACTCTCCCTTCTTTTAACAAAGTGGGTAGAATATATTGCAAACAGGATGACAAGGATCTTGATAGACTTGAACATTGAAAAAGTCATTTTGAATCCTGAGAAGGTGGCAAATAAATTTAATAATAACAATAACAACAACAACAACAACATTGATCCTTTCCCAACAAAATGCAGTTCACATGAAAAATGCAGGTTTGGGTATTTCAGTAGGAGACAATAAAAGAAACAGGTACAATATACTACTGGCCTTGAAACAGTACTTGTAAGAAGGATCTCGGTGTCCTGGTACAAAAAAATATATATGAAACTTTGATTTTGAGTTTTACTGATTAGATAGATTTGTTCTTGTAGAAATTGTTAGTTTATATTATTATGAAGAAGTAAAAAGTTGAGGGTAGATGTTATTGCTTTATTTTACTGCATCAAAGAAGTTGGAAATCAATGCCTTTTTTTTTTCTTTTCCCCTTGCTATCTACTTCCCTTTTCCCTTCCCTAATTTCCCTAAAATTTACTTTTGTATTTTCTTTGTGTGTGTGTGTGTGTGTATGTGTACACACACATACACACACATATCCTGATACAGTACAGATTAAGTGTGGGGCAACTGTTTGAAGTTACAATGGTCCTGAAAAAAAAATGTCCTACAACCAATCCTCACGCTTACACCATAGCATTCCCAAAGTCATATGATCAAAATCCAGGTGCTTTGCAACTAGCAGGGATTTATAATGGTTGCAGCACCCCAGGATCCTGTGATGGGCACCTTCCCAGCTGGTTTCTGACAAGCAAAATCAATGAGGGAAGCCAGATTTGCTTAATGATGACATGATTCACTGAACAACAGTGGCGGAAAAAAGGTCATAAAATTGGGCACAACTTACTTAACAACTGCCTTGCTTAGCAGTGGAAATTCTGGTCCTAGTCTACCTATATTTTGATCAGTTTTGGTTGCCACAATACAGAACAAATGTTGAAGAACTGGAAAAATATAAAGAAGAGCAACAAAGAGGGTGAGGACCACGAGATGTGTCACCTAATTTACTTGCAGTGAAGTAGACCATGGGTCTTTTGCATATGCCATGGAAGCCTGAGAGAGAAATTTGGTCTCTGAGTGTCCAGAACAGCCTGCCTCTGGAATCATAGGTGGTCCATCATTAGATGTTTACAAACACAGTTTGGTCTCTATTTGTCTGGGATGGTCTGAGGAAGCCTGTCCCAGGCACAAAGTTGAACTCAGAACTCTCCAAGGTTCCTTCCAACCCAATGATTCTAGAATGATTCTCACCCATCTCTTCCTACCACCTATTAGAATAAGGTTTTCCCTGGATCACATTCATTGAAATCACTGCATAGTTATTCTCCAAATTTACCTCTGATTCTTTTATGATTACATGCACTGGAGCTTAATATGCAACTCCTACTATATTCTGGCAAGGCAGAGCGGAGGGAGAGGGATGTTGTTTATTTTGTGTTTATAGTTGTTCATGTATTTCCTTCCCATCTTTGTATTTTTTTTTCCCTATCACTTTCTATAAAACTCTTTGCAATGAAATGTTATTATTAAAAAGAAAAAAAGAAAACCTCCTGCCAACCTGTACATTCCAACTTTCATATGCGCCCACAACAGTCTAGATGGAACCATTTAATACTTTTTGACATTTTAGCTCTTCCATGAACGATCAAAATTACACCTTCATTCTTTTACATGAATTCATCAATTTTGTTCTATAAGATCATATGACTCTTCCCTTTTTCTTTGTTTCATAATACATAGCATACCTATTTTTCTTTGAGGGATCATTTGTGCTTGGTTGTTTTCTTGTAGATGTTTCATTACCCAAACTAATTAATATCATTAATGCATTTTTATTTTATTTTATTTTATTTTTTCCTTTCCTTTTCTCTCCTTTCTTTTCTTTTTCTTGACATTCTTTAATTTCTCAGTTACCCACTTCCCACAAATACTCAGTGTACTGACATATACTTAGAATACTAAGGTTAGGAGATATAGCAATAAATATCAGCTTTATGCCTAGAAAGTAAAAGGGATTTGTTTCCAGTCTTGGATAGCCAAGACAGGAGCACCTGCTTGCATGAATTCATCACAAGGATTTATGTGAAACCTACACCACTGGTTTCTTGAGAGAGCATTGCACCTTTAGTGTGAACTCTTGAAAATAAATTAAATGCATTTATAAAATAGGAGAAATGATGGCTCAGTGGTTAAAGACACTGAACTTGTCAGTTGGAAAGCTGACAGCCCAGATTCAAGACCTGAGTGCCATGTGACAGGGTGAACCCCCATTACTTGCCTCAGCTCCTGCCCACCTAACAATTTGAAAGTGTGCAAATACCACTTCGGTGAGAAGGTAATTGTTCCATGCACCCTGACCAATGGTGGGATTCAAACTTTTTTACTATCAGTTCTGTAGGTGTGGCTTGGTGGGCGTGGCTTGCCATGGCTTGGTGGGTGTGGCAGGGGAGTTACTGTAAAATCCCCATTCCCTCCCCACTCCACTAACCTGCTTTCCAACTTCATTCACCTGTGCAGGGCTACAAAAGAAGACCCAGCCGAACAGCTGAGACTCAGGAGGCAGAGAATAGATGGGGGCGGGGCCAGTCAGTATTTGCCAGTTCTCTGAACTACTCAAAATTTCCACTACCAGTTCTCCAGAACTGGTCGTAACCTGCTGAATACCACCTCTTACTCTGACATGTAGTCATGCTGGCCACATGACCACAGAAAGGTCTTCAGACTACACTGGCTCCCTCAGCTAAGAAATGGAGATCAATACCCTAGAGTGGATAGGGGATACAACTGGACAGGGGAAACCTTTATCTTACTAAGAAAATGTCCTGCATTTGTGAACCATGCTCTATCAGGGTTCTAGTCTAATGTTGCAACTGCATACAACAGAACATCTCAGGAACTTTTTCAAAGTTTCATGGTAAAAGCATAAAGATCTTCAACCTATTTGGGAATGCAGATATACTATGCTTATTTATGTCCTCATATAGTTTTCCAGATTTAGTCCTACCAGTTCTCCCGGCTAGGTCCTACATGCCATAGTCCCTATGCTCTTCTTGTAAGTGTACAATTACAATGTAATCTTTATCTAAATTCTAGAAATCAGCTATCAGTTAACAACAACAATGATGATGATGATAATGATGATGATAATGATGATGATAATAATAATGCTGATGATGTACTGGAAAAAATCATGAAATATAATGACCTGGCCATTGAAACTATGTGATTATGGATGAAACATGTAACACTGATACCCATTGTCATCAGGGCACTTGGTAAAATGTCCAAGAATGTTATAAAATACATAAATAAATCACAACTTCCTGCAGTAACAGCAGCAGAATTGCAAAAAATTGCACTACACAGAACATCGTACATTTTAAGAAGGTGGTTGGTTGATACCTAGGATGCTGGCAGCAACCCTATCAACCATCAGGGCCAGTCAATGGTATTTGCGATACATTTTTAAATGTTCAGTTGACCGAGTTTCATGTTTAATGAATAACAATAACAACAACAAAACAACAATAAAACAACAACAATAACAACAATAATAGCAACAATTATAATAATGATAATGGTCTATTGTGGCCTAAGTGGTTATCAGCACTCTGGATGCCATTCCACAAAATCTTGGATAGCCCTTAGTAAATTTGAGCATTGACAAAACTTCCATCTGTCCATCAAAAAAGGCCACACTGCTTAAATCCACACTTATGTTATGCCAGTACATTATAACACCTTAGGCTCTTGGGAAGAACTCAATGCGTATGACAGCAGCTAAAGAACCGGCAGCTGTGATTTCACATTGTCGCGTACATAATAATAATGCACCTGATAAGTGAAAAAAATAATGAACCCACCAGCGCTTCTTACTAAACTATAAGCTTCTTGCTGGATGATACCAACTATAATAATCTTTTCAAAGATTTCACAATCCATTGTTATGAGTGCGTCTCTGTTTTTTTTCCCCTTCTTCTGTGGATTAGAGGATTTTCCCGCGCCCTGCTCTCTTGGCTGAAAGGACAAGCTTTGGAGTAGAAATGCGGTCTCTAGTTATCTTCCTATCCTGGCTGGCCCTTATCACATGCTGTAAACTTAATGAAAGAAATAGGATAGCAGGGGCAACTGGTATACTACATTAGCTCTTTATCACAGGATGAAAAAGCAGGAACAAGAGTTTATGTTAAGATGCTCCAGCATTATTTGTACTGCAGTGTAGTGCTATAAGTTTGGCAGTTGTCTGTTATTAACTCCCACCTTTCTGGCACTTTGTAGTTCATTCACCTTTAAGGTACATTTCTCCTGGAACAGAAGAGTCACCACAAGAAAAGCAGCAAGGTGCATTGTGAAGAGTGAACAACATCACTACTTGGCATTTGCTTGTAGCGTTTTATCTTTTTCAGCACCCAAAATGTTTTCTCATGCAACTGCCCTTCTTTTTTTATTTGCTGGGTTTCTTTTTGTCATTCAGGCTTTACATTTGCTATCTTTTTCTAGTTAGCCTCTTTGGAGCAGCAAAGCTTTTGGAGAGTTGCTGTTTGTGCCAATTTATGTCAGGCAACTTTTCATCATGAGGACAGGCAACTTTGGACAATGGCCGATCAGGCAAGACTACTTGCACACAAGTTCTTTCAATATCGCCCCCTCCAATCCCCATTGTGCAAATTCCAACACTTTCCAAGATTTTTTATCTCTACAGAGCATTTGTCTGTAAAAAAATATCACATGATCAATTGTAAGTTTGCTGTTTACCAGTCAATCAAGAACTAGAATACAGCATATGATTGCATACAAGCAATGTGAAAATAGTAACCACAAGTGAGGGGCTTCTTCCTATATACACCCACAGGGAAATGAAGAATGTGATGTATTCAGAAAAGTGTCTGATTTACTAATTAGCAAGTCTGTTAAGTGTGGGTGGGGCTGGATGACATGTTGGATGACTAGAAGGCCTCCAAGATCCTTTCCAACTCTGTTATTCTGTTATTTTAATGCAATGTTTCCCAACCTTGGCAACTTGAAGATGTGTGGATTTCAACTACCAGAATTCCTCAGCGAGCATTCATAAATACGCATCTCCAAGTTCCAAGATTGGGAAACACTGATTTAATGGACACATAGATGGCTCATAAGTTGATCCTGAAGAGTGCCTTTTTATGATTCCACTCCTCTACGGAGAGTGGAATCAAGTTGGAATCAACTGGAATTAAGATTCATGTGGAATCAACAAAGGTTCAGTGCTGGAACCACTATTCTTCTGTATTTTTATTAGCAGCTTGGATGGAAAACTACCAATAACCTAAAATTGAATGGGGCACAGCAGTGCATGTGAGAGGATCAAAACAAGTCAAGATGACAGTTGAGGCAGGATAATCAAAGAAGTCCTGCCTTTTTGGAACATGCCTCAAAGTCAAACCAATGTACAAAGGGAGAGGACTTCAGATACATTTTCCTACTGGTGGGAAAATAGCATTCAGACATTCTTATTAGGTAAGAAACATGGGTTCCCATGAACAGTATGAAATTTTACATAGACAAATGCAAAATTTCTTTTTTCAGGAGAAAACAATCAAATAGAATACCTGCCTTTGTAATGGTTCTTGTGAAAACGACAGTAGAATAGTAATTGATTGTAAGCTGAATTTAAATGAACAGTGTAATGCAGCTTCTGTCAAGCTCCATGTGGCTGCCAATTTCAGGAAACCACTTGGATTTCCTCCTCCCTCCCTGGACTCAAGAACCTCTTCTGTCAATGACAATGGCCAGTGTTCAAATATATTTATATATATTTATATTTATATATATATATATATATTTATGTGTTCAAATATAAGCCTTTGTTCACTCACAAAAGTGGATTCTGTATGGTCCTAATCCATTCAAACTCTGTTGTTGTCAGATCAACTGAGAATCAATGGGTCCATTTGATGCTGATGAACTAAAATTGCAATGTATTTATCAGTTGAACTTAGCCATGGGTCATCTTAGCCACTTAATATTATCACTGAAGAAAAGATACTATGTAGCTGGTAAGTGGTTTATTTTAATAAAGACCATTTCACTCACATACATACACATACAAAAAAGATAAAAGAAAGAAAGGAAATGTAGATGATCAGAAAATAGAATATATATTTTATGGTAAGAAGATCTTTTTCCTGAAAAGGGCTTCTAACAATAGATGGTGAAATCTGTTAGGAAAGATCGATCTTGAAGCAAATCAACAAAATCATACTGGCAGGTGAACAAGCACCATTTAAGACAATAAAGTCACAATGGTTTACAGGACAAATGTAGGTGATAGATCATTTTCTCCTGTCCTCCATACAACCATTATTTTTCTTCTTTTCTCAAGTGTGCTAACTTTAATTACTTTCTCTCTCAGTTTTCCCCCACTCCTCAACAGACTTCTCTCTCTCAGGATTACATTTGCAAATGACTTCTGCCTGGCTTATTTCCATGTGAACAATGTGAAGCATCGTGTGGTGTATTTCCAAGGCCGACACAAAATACCATTCAATTCTCATTTCCTCTCTGACAGTCGCCATTGAATCAATCATGTTTGCCATGCCCTCTTCATGACGACCGATGAGATCCCAAATCACTTCTCATCCACTGTGTCAATCACACCCTTACCATGTCCACTTTTCATTACCAACGTGCAGTCATGTGACTGGCTAATCTGTCATTCCCTGACAGTGGTTAGAGTGCCAATTGATTTAATTAGCAATCAATTAGCTTGTTACTATTGGAAGTAATTATCTTTTATACAGCAAAGAGTGCAGCTGGCCACAGCTCTAAAACCCAACTAATAAAACTGCTCTTAACATCCCTCTCGACATGCAAAATCACCAGCTCACAATGGCCGGAAGAATTATTGGTGACATCCCCATGACTCAAAGAACTCAAGGGAATTCCTTTGCCTTTCTTATTATGCTAGCAGCTTTTTTCATTAATAGGCCACTGCATTTATCCTTCAAGAAACCGATCTCATTAGAGAAGTTGTTAATGTATAAATTATTTACTTTGAATAACTAAACTAACCAATATTTGTTAATGACTTTGGACAGGGGATGCTGGGAAGTTCACACATGCAAAACCTCCTGAAATAAGGAGACCTGCCACTGTACTCATGTATAGTGCTCCTGTACATTCAAATGGCAAGTCCAAGAAAGTCAACTCCAATCTAGACAGTTTAAACTGTTGCATGAAATTTCCTCTCTAGATATAGCTGTCTCAGAACTCCAAGCAATCCCATTGGTAACACTGGGGCAGTTATAGTTGAACAGCTACCAGAGAACCACAGGTTTCACTTCCCTTGGTCTATAAATATCCCCATGCCTACATAATAGCAATTGCAACAGCACTTAGACTTATATACCACTTTGCAGTGCTTTATAGCCCTTTCTAAGCAGTTATAGAATCAGCATATTGGCCCCAACAATCTGGGCCCTCATTTTACCTACCTTGGAAGGATGGAAGGTTGAGTCAAGCTTGAACCAGTGAGATTTGAACTGCCAAACTGCTGGAAATCAGCAGTCAGAAGTAGCCTGCAGTACTGCATTCAAACCACTGCCACCACGGCTCATAGAGATACTTTATATGGAGAGACTAATAGAGTGAAGTCAGATTTCAGTTTCATTCCACAGAAATTTTTAGTAATTAAATTCCTGATGTGGTTATTTATTTACTTATTTATTGGACAGACTGAGGGAAAAATAATCTCTTAGGAAGCTATTGGCTAGATTGTACATTATCCAATAGAGCTACTTTAAATAACATAGCTTTACACATCAGGATAGACATGAATGGAACAAAACTGAACAATCAACCAACCAATCGATCAATCAGTGAAATCACTTGATCAGTGTGACTGCCATATGTTGACCTTGCAATTTCCTGGTTTCCTGGCCAGCTTAATCTCTTGCCCCTTGTCATTGCACTGATTGGGAATTCTGGGAGTAAAGTCACAAGACAGCTAGAGGGAATTACCTGGGAGAAGGCTGATAAAAGGAAATGAAATAGTATCATTAAGGTAGATCCTAGATCCGTGATGGTGACATATGGCACATATGCCAGAAGTGCCACACCAAGCCACCTCTCCGGGCATATCAGCCATTGCCCATTGCTCTTCTGGGTTCTGGTGCATGCCAGCCAGCTGGTCTTTGTGTGTGCAGGAGCACCAGAAACTGGAAGAGCAGCTCCTGGCATACGCATGCGCACCTGCCACCTGGTCTTCTGGTTTCTAATGCGCATGTGCACATGAAAACCAGCTGGCCACAGTGCACATGCAAGTTAGAAACCAGCCATCCAGCTGGTCTTTACGCATGCATACGCGTTAGAAACTGGAAGACCAGGTGGCCAGTGCACATGCGTGCGCTGGGAGCTACTCTTCCGGTTTCCAGCATGTGCACATTTTGTCATTCTGTGCCGAAAAGGTTAACCACCACTGTCCTCGATGCAGAATGTTTTGGTTTAAGAATCACAGATCTAGAGGTTTTGTACTGGGTGGACAGATGTGACAGAAAAAGAAAGAGAGAAAGAACAATGAAAATATCATCCTGAAGAAGTCCCACCTCCCCAGACTTAAAAGCATATTTTTTTTATAATTGATTATTAAAAAATAAAGAAGGTACTTATTCAGAAGGGGACTAAAGAATTCTGGGTTGTATTCTTGTGAAATATTGGCTAAATATTTAGATATAGCACTTAGCAATAGCACTTAGATTAACAAACATACTGCTTTCCGGCCTTCTCTAAGTGATTTACAGAGCCAGTCAGGATCTAACCCCCGGCAGTGGGCAGAGTCAGCCTGCAATATTGCATTCTAACTACTGTGCCACCATGGCTATATAAATACAGCAATTGATATTGGAAAGAGTCTAGCATAAATACCTGCGTAAATACTCTAATTTTCAAATTTAAAGATCTTTTACAAATCAGCTGGCTTCAAGCAAGTGCTATTTAAAAAAAAAAAAAAAACTGGACTGGAGAATTACATCCTCATTTAGTTCAAGAGCCTCATGTATTCCAAGTTGTTAAAGTTTATTTTAGGTCAAAACTTATGGGAAATCTGACAAATAGCTGATGAAGATGGTGATGGTGATGATGACACCGATTTCATTTTTCTCCTCTGTTTGTAATTTGAATTGAAAAAGTAAATTAACATTTATCACTTACTTTACTGAATGGGAATGATTCTCTCTCTGCATGGTGTATAGGTGCATTTGTACACATCCACATATATATAGGCTATCTTGGCATGTCAAACCTAGTGCAAGTCTATGTATTCTGCCTGTCTGCCATTAAATTCAATCTGCAAAATACTCCCAAGGCACACAATGACTCGCTACATTAGCTCTTTGGTGAACAGAAGAGCCGGTAATGAGATGAGTAAGTAGACTTGTACTCCATTCATCATCCTGTTTGCTTCAATATAAGTGTTCTTTTATCAGCACTATTGGTACTGATGTCATCATGCTAGGCATAAATCACAGCAAATGTGACAAAGTCCTATTAAGGGTCACGGTCTAAAATCATTATTGACAAATTAAAGACCACAGTTAGCCATTTTTTCTCAGCGTATTCTCAGCCTGAGATAGTCCTAGCAGGCCTGCCCTGAGGAATGCAGATTGGATAGTCATTTATAGCTAAGAGTGCCTGCCTGCATGAAACACTTTTGCTCTGCCTGCGATGAAGAATATGGGTAGACTTGCAGAATATATAGCTTTCAGCCATTACAACCTGACATTCATACAAACCACAGAAGAGCATCAGGTCAAATAGTGTTGGAATAATTTTCAGCTTTGTTAAGACTGAAATCTCATGCATCCTACACTTAGTCAGACAGTAAAACCACCTGAATTCATTTGGTAGTGTTAGAGGTGTGTTACTTGGGAACATGAATAAATGTCTTCATTCATGAATGCTGCTGAAAATGTATGTGTGTATGAGTGTGTGTGTGTAGTTTCACCAATAGGCCCAGGGACTCCAGGATTGGATGGAGCCTATCAGGTGTCTTTTTTATTGTTACCAGAGGGAGGACTGGGGGATGTTACTTCTTTTTAAATTATTTTTTTATCTCAGGTTTCTACCTCCCAGAGACACTGAGAGTGAATTAGGCAATCATATAAATTTTAATTAATAAACAAACAAACAAAACAAATAAATAAATAAATGCAATCATCTGAAGAGAACAAATGAAGATTATAGATAGATAGATAGATAGATAGATAGATAGATAGATAGATAGATAGATAGATGGATGGATGGATGGATGGATGGATGGATGGATGGATGGATGGATGGATGGATAGACAGACAGACAGACAGACAGACAGACAGACAGACAGATAGATAGATAGATACTACACAGGCACCACATCAAGACTGCCTTCAAAACAGACAAAAAAATAGCAGCCATCCTGAGAAACCCCAAAGACAAAATTGACCTGGAAAACCAAGGCATATACGAAATTCCCTATACATCATGCCTGGCCACATACATTGGACAGACCAATAGAAGAATAAGTACCCGCCTAGATGAACACAAAAATGCAGTAAAAAAGCTGGAACACACCTCCTCACTAGTCCAACACATGAAAACCACAGGTCACAACATCAACTTCAATGGCACTAAAACCCTAGCCACTATAGAAAACCCCAACCACAGAATCATCAGAGAAGCCATAGAGATTGAAAAAAGACCTGAAAGCATGAATAGAAGAGATGATTCCAGCAGACTGTCAATCATTTGGAAGCCTGCACTCTCAAATAGAAAGATCTCCACACCACAAAACAGACAAACACCTGAGCACAGACAGACTCCCTCTGATGCCTCCAACTCAAACACCCCCCCCCCACCACGCACCCAGGTGAAACCTAGCTTGCTAATGAATAACAGTCGTCCTTTCACACGAAGACAAGCTGCACTGAAAGCCTCCAACACAGGAACAGAGTGTTGCCAGCCAATCAAAGCCAAAAAACAGACAGAAGAAACCAGAAACACCAATCAATCAAACTCCAAGTCCAGTGAACACAGACCCAGGCTCCTGGCCAATCAGAATAGACCAGCCTCGAATTTGAAACCAGGAGCTGTGAGACCCACATCCACACAGAAGCCTGATGATGGCAGATGGGATTCTGCTGAAACGTTGCTACAACTTTAACAGCACTACAATGACATGGGATAATACCCGAAGGAAGCTAAACAGCACACATGTAAGTACCCGCGAAAGCTTAAAAAAATAAACACACACACACACACACACACACATATATATATATAGGTTTGTTTTTTTCTCATATATATATATATGTTTTTTTTTCCATCTTCCTTCAAGTATTATCCCACGACATTGTAGTTGTGCTTTTAAAGTTGTAGCAAGGTTTCAGCAGAATCTCATATACCATCATCAGGCTTCTGTATTGAGTTCGTATGTGGGTCAGGCTATCACAGCCGTTAGTTTTAAATTTGAGGCTAGCCTACTGTTGTCCCAGAATGGTTTTTTCTACATCCAGATTGGTTGGGAGTCTTGGTCTGTGTTTATTGGTCTTGGAGTTTGTTTGATTGGTGTTTCTGGTTTCTTCTGTCTGTTTTGTGGCTTTGATTGGCTGGCAACACTGTGTTCCTGTGCAGAAGAATCCAGCCTAAACAAATTAAATACAGATGAAGCTGACAGAATAAGACACCAGATTACCAACATCCTATGCACAAGCAAACCACCCAAAAGTAACTTGCACAAAGATGAATTCAAAGCGCAACAAACCCTGAAAAATGATAACAGCATAATCATACTCCCAGCAGATAAAGAGAATGCCACAGTAGTAATGGATAGAAAAGACTACGAAACAAAATTGACAGATCTACTCCAAGACTCCACATACAAACCTACAAACAGAGACCCAACCACATATCTGGAAAAATTAACCAAGAAGAAAATTATAACCAGCCACATAAGCAAAGAAATCCAACAGACGATCATCCCAGGAGAAAAATCTTCCAGATGCCCCAAACTATATGGCCTCCCAAAAATACACGAAGAAGGCATACCTCTCAGACCCATAGTCAGTTTCAAAGGAGCACCACTACAAAACCTAGCTGAACACTTAGCAAAACAACTACAGCCCCATGCTGAAACCGCAGTTTCATATGTACAAAACTCATACCATTTCTTAGAAATGATCAAAGATCTACACGTGGAACAAGAAGATCTGCTTGTAAGTTTCAATGTGGTTTCACTATTCACTCAAGTCCCGATAAAAGAAATTCTTGAAATCATCAAAAATAAATACCAATCAGCTAAACACCTCATGGAACTAACACAACACTGCTTAACCAACACATATTTCATATACAAAGGACAAAGATACAAGCAAATTGAAGGAGCCTCTATGGGATCACCACTGTCACCCGTCATTGCAAACCTATTCATGGAAGAATTCGAATCCAGAGCCCTGGCTAATGCCACCCACAAGCCCAAACTATGGCTAAGATACATCAATGACACATTTGTGATTTGGACCCATGAAAAAGAAAACCTAAACAATTTCCTAACACACCTAAACAGCAGACAACCCAAAATCAAGTTCACAAAACGGAAACGGAAAAAAACAACTACCATTCCTAGATGTACTAATCTACAAAAGAACAGATGGCACACTGGGACACACCATATACCAGAAGAAATCACACACCAACCGCTACCTCAGCTTCCAATCCCACCACCACCCAGCACAGATAAACACCGTGGCCAAAACACTAATCACCAGAACCAAATGCCTGGCAGACAAGACACATATAAAGACTGAACTATGCACCCTGACTAAAGTACTGACAGCCAATGGCTTCCACAAAAACAAAATCACCAGTTTGATCCACAAAAACACATGAAGACATAACAGAGACCTAGAAGATGAACAGACCTATGGAACAGCTGTCCTGCCCTACATAAGAGGTAGTACAGACAAAATCAGTAAGATACTACACAGGCATCACATCAAGAACTGCCTTCAAAACAGACAAAAAAATAGCAGCCATCCTTAGAAACCCCAAAGATAAAATTGACCTGGAAAACCAAGGCATATACGAAGTTCCCTGTGCATCATGCCCGGCCACATACATTGGACAGACCAATAGAAGAATAAGTACCCACCTGGATGAACACAAAAATGCAGTAAAAAAGCTGGAACACACCTCCTCACTAGTCCAACACATGAAAGCCACAGGTCATAACATCAACTTCAATGGCACCAAAACCCTAGCCACTGTGGAAAACTCCAGCCACACAATCATCAGAGAAGCCAGAGAGATTGAAAAAAGACCTGAAAGCATGAATAGATGATTCCACCAGACTGTCAATCATTTGGAAGCCTGCACTCTCAAATAGAAAGATCTCCACACCACAAGCCAGGCTAACACCTGGGCACAAACAGACTCCCCCTGATACCTCCAACTCAAACACACCCCAACCAGACACCCAGATGAAACCTAGCTTCCTAATAGATGATAACCATCCTTTTACTCGAAGCCAAGCTGCACTGAAAGCCTCCAATACAGTAACACAGTGTTGCCAGCCAATCAAAGCCACAAAACAGACAGAAGAAACCAGAAACACCAATCAAACAAACTCCAAGACCAATAAACACAGACCAAGACTCCCAACCAATCTAGATGTAGAAAAAACCATCCTGGGACAACAGTAGGCTAGTCTCAAATTTAAAACTAACAGCTGTGATAGCCTGACCCACATATGAACTCAGTACAGAAGCCTGATGATGGCAGATGAGATTCTGCTGAAACGTTGCTACAACTTTAAAAGCACAACTACAATGATGTGGGATAATACCCGAAGGAAGCTGAACAGCACACATGTAAGTGCCTGTGAAAACTTAAAAAAACATATGTATACATACATACATACATACATACATGTATGTATGTGTATATATGCATACATACATACATACATATATGTATGTATGTGTGTGTATATATATATATATGTGTGTGCTGTTCAGCTTCCTTCGGGTATTATCCCACGTCATTGTAGTTCTGTTAAAGTTGTAGCAACGATTCAGCAGAATCTCATCTGCCATCCTCAGGCTTCTGTATGGATATGGGTCTTACAGCTCCTGGTTTTAAATTTGAGGCTGGT
>BLBF01000032.1:13254668-13274510 GCA_015471245.1 Laticauda colubrina
GTTATGTTATGTTATGTTATGTTATGTTATGTTATGTTATGTTATGTATGTTTCAAGGCACGGATGGTTGCAGGTTTTAAATGAGAGATCAGCAGCTGGATAATCATCCTGGGAAAATCTGTATCTATAAAGCCATTGAAAGTTGTGAATGTTCTCACACTGGAAGTTTTTAAGAAGACAATCAATTGTCTAAACAAAAAATATAGAACGGTTAGTTGGCTGGTGAGTGTTCTGTGTGTATATACATTTCCTTTTGTAATGCAAGTAGTCCTCAACTTACAGCAGTTCGATTAGTGAAACCTTGAAGTTACAATGGCACTGAATAAAATGACTTGTGACTGTTTTTCACAATTCAGACCTTTGCAGCATCCCTAGGGTCACATGAACAAAAGTTGGGTGCTTGGCAGCTGGTTCATATTTATGATGGCTGCAGTGTTCCAGGGTCACATGATCACCATTTGTAACCTGATAAGCAAAAGTCAATGGAGAGCCACATTCACTAAACAACTGCCATGATTCACTTAACAAATGTGGTGAGGAAAGTCATAAAATGGGGCAAAACTCTCTTAATAACTGTCTCGCTTAGGAGATAGTGGTCGTAAGGTGAGGACTACCTATACATTTTTTTCCCCAGTAAACTTGAGCTTGGTCAGCGAATGGACATGCAGTTCAAAGCAGTAATTTGCAGATAACAAAAGGCATGTACATCCAGACTGAGATGAATTCAGTTTAGGATCAGCATTATTATTTCATTCTCCATGCAAAATTTAAATGTCCAGGAGAATTTAGCTCAGATATTTCACCGGCACTCATCCCACCTCAGTTTCCCATCCAGTTTAATGACAACATCAGTCTTGAAGCTGAATATGAATGTAACAGGGTCGTTATGGCAGTTGTCCTAAGGCATCTAGTCCCGAAGAATGAGTTCATTTATTTTATGAATTTATTTGTTGGATTCAAATTGTTTTTACGACCGGTTCTGTGGGTGTGGCTTGGTGGGCGTGGCAGGGGATGGATACTATAAAATCTCCAGTTAGAGGTGGTTTATTTGCCGGTTCTCCGAAGTACTCAAAATTTTTGCTACTGGTTCTCCAGAACTGGTCAGAACCTGCTGAATACCACCTCTGGTTGGATTTGTATCTTGCCTTCATTCCTTTATATGTAACACAAGGCAACAAAGTTTACCTTCTTTCTCTCATTTTCTCCACAACAACCTTGTGAGATGAGTTGGGCTGAGAGAAAGTGAGTAGTTCATAATCACCCAGTTGGGCTTCATGCCTAAGGCGAGACTAGAATTCTCAGCATCTTAACCATTACACCAGACTGGCCCAGATCCTCTCCAGATCTCAAGAAAAGAAGAAACAATATTCTGCCTGCTTTAGTTCATTGTGGATACAAGATCAGGGCTGCAAAAATCTGGAGGATCAATACGTGGCATCCTATATGTATTGTATGTCTCAGCTCAAATCTGGTAGCAGTGGGTTCATTAGCTTTGTCTGCCCATCATTGGCATCAGTACGTATATGTGCAAATGACAAAACACTCATCTTATTTTGTGACACAAGCCTGTGGCTCAGATACTTGTATCTGACACCAGAATGCTTGTTTTGTCATTATTTTCATCCTTGTAGTTTGCACTAGATGCCTGTTTCCCACAATTTAGCTGCCACGCTGAAATGTCTTTACCTTCCTCCATTCAAATAGATTTTTTTTACCACAGAGGCAGACACACTAACTACAAGTGCAATTGGAAAGAAATTTGGAGAGAAAGTTTGTTTTTGGTTTTTTTTTACAAAATGACTGCTATGGCTTTGTGTAGTCATGAAACAGCTAATATGCTAAGAGGGACAAGTCATAAAGAATCTGTTGGTTTGAAAGCAAATGGGTCAGATTCCTTCCCATGTGTGTCTCTTAATCTCTGAGCATCATCTGAATTCTTCTGCTTCCCTTGAAGTTGGGCACACTTTCAGACAAAACGCTGGGGGCTATGCCCACCAAGCATTTTATTTTCTGAACATAGGTGCTCAGAGACACTCTTTGAGTTAAAGCTGAGGTTACTGACTGGCCCTTTATTTATTTTTTTCAATCGTTGAATCATAACAAAACCAAAATAGAGGCTCAAAGGATGTGCCTGACACCACCAAACACCATATTGTATATTTCTGCCTGTTAAAATGTTTCCTGTTCATCTCACATTTTAACAAACACTAAGTCAGGGGTTTCAAACTCACATCGTTACAGAGCCATCACATGACATATCAGGACTTTTTGCCCCTTTGCTAAACTGTGCATGGGTGTGGCCAGCATATGATGTGTCCAGCCTGCGGGCTGTGAGTTTGACAGCTGCTCTAAGAAAGAGTTGACTCCAAGACAAAGGAGAATCATATAATGGAAACTATTTCAAGGATCTCCATTTTCAAGGTCCCTTTGTGTATGTGTGTGTGTGTGTGCATGTGCATATCTATGTGTGTGCACGCACGCATATGTATGCATGTGTTTATTTGCGTAGACACCTAGTGACTGCCTGGACAAGTCCTTACAGTTCCTACAGTTTTCATGGATAGATTTTCATTTTCAAAACTGATTTGCCATTGCCTCCTTCCAAGGACTGAGGAAAAGTCACTGGTCCAAGATCACTCAGCTGACTTTCATGGCACTAGAACTCACAAATTCTCAGTTTCTAGACCTCTGGATGTCTTTAATAGTATATCAAGCTGGCTTTAACCTTATATCAAGCTGGCTTTTCAAGTATACTGGACAAGAAATACATGAATAGATTTCCCAGTCATTTCCCAGAATCAAGAGGAATGATATGCATAAAGTAGGATATACTTTTCAGCAAGACTCCCTCTAATTTGTTGATAACTTCTAGGTGTGTTGGTATGATAGTCTTCAGTGTTTATGCTGTGAATACTTATTCAAGAATATGAAAAGGACTAAGATAGAATGGAACTAATGTCTAGAAGCAATGTCTATCAAGAATATCTATAATTCAGGTCATGGTTGTCCCAAAAGTGCTTTTTCAAAAAGCAATTGAACTTTTTTTACTTTGAAAATGTTTTGCTTCTCATCCAAGAAGCTTCTTCATTTCTCTTGCTGAAGTTGGATGAGAAGTGAAATGTCTTTAAGGAAAAACAAAATTCAGTTGCCTTTTGAAAAACATCTTTGGGACATCCGAAGCAATAAATACAGGCAATAAACCAAGAAGTAGCTATTATTCAGTACAGGGTGCCTCTAAAATATGAAGACAGTATATGGCCCTCATTTGTAGAAATCATTGTGTTTATCCCAGGAAACACAAACTCTGGAGAAAAAAGGAAAATGAAGCAATCACCGTCATTGAACACACACATTGTATCAAGGCCTCCATGTCTTCCTAATTAATAAAAAGAAATATATATGAATTATGATAGCATCCCAGCTTCCAAGTATGGCAAGGACTTACCTGGTCACTTGACAGAAGATCCAGGCAGGACAAGAGCCCAGATGAAGCCGATTGTAGATTGCATCCTTACCAGTTAACTTTCTTCATTATTTAAAAAGGAACCTAGACATAAAGATCACACTTAAAAAAATTATTGATTTATGGAATTTTCCACCACAAGCTAAATTAATGGTTTTAATTGTTTTTTTTAAAGGACAAGAATTAATGGAATAGAGATTTATCAGCTCCTATTAATTTTGGGGACACGGTGGCTCAGTGGCTATGGCGTTGAGCTTGTCAACCAGAAAGGTCGGCAGTTTGGCGGTTCAAATCCCTGGCGCCACATAACGGAGTGAGTTCCCATTATTTGTCCCAGCTTCTGCCAACCTAGCAGTTCAAAAGCATGTAAAAATGCAAGTAGAAAAGTAGGGACCACTTTGGTGGGAAGGTAACAGCTTTCTGTGCACCTTCGGTGTTTAATCATGCCGGCTACATGACCATGGAGATGTCTTCGAACAGCACTGTCTCTTTGGCTTTGAAACGGAGATGAATACCACTCCCTAGAGCTGGAAACGACTAGCACCTATGTGCGAGGAGAACCTTTACCTTTATTAATTGTGGCTTAATTTCAGCATTCAAGAATAGTGTAACCTTGAATGCCAAGTGCAAATGAACAAATTATGATAACTGCTCTCCCACCCTTTGTATTTTGATGAGGAATTTCATGGCTGCCCTTTATCGCAGTCTTGCATTAGATGTCTTATGCCAATTCAACTGGTCAACACAGTGTGCTCAAATGTGGTAGGTTCCACATCTGAACCAGCCTGACCTAGTTGCTGGAATTCTTAGAATTGTAGTGCCTATGAATCTGGGGTTTTCTTGGAAAATTAAACAGGCTGTTCCACTTGTTTTAGGCTAGGTCCTTTTTTTTCCTGATATTTTGCATGCTAGCTGAGTCTGATAAGAATTATAGAGATTATACATTGAAGGACCAAAAAAGGAGAATATTTGTAGCTCAGGGCTGACATGAGGGCTCCTTGGTATTCTCTGAGCTTGGATGTTGCAGATGTTTCATTGCCTAACTCGGTAACATCATCAGTGTTAGTGATTAGCACTGATGATATTACCTAGCTTGAGTAATGAAATTAAGAATAGAATGGAATGGAATGGAATGGAATGGAATGGAATAGAATAGAATAGAATAGAATAGAATAGAATAGAATAGAATAGAATAGAATAGAATAGAATAGAATAGAATAGTTGGAAGAATCCTTGAAGGTCCTTTAGTCTAGTCCAACACTCTGCTCAGGTAGGAAACCCTATACCATTTTAGAGAAATGGTTGTCCAATCTCTTCTTTAAAACTTCCAGTCTTTGGAGCACCTTTGAAGCTAGGAGGCAAGTCATTCCACTGATTAATTGTTCTGGCAGGAAATTTCTTCTTAGTCTTAGGTTCTAGGAACACTGCTTTCATGTCACCCCCTAATCCTTCTTTTTATTAAACTGGACATACCCAATTCCAGCAACCGTTCTTGATAGGTTTTAACCTCCTGTCTCCCAATCATCTCAACCAGAGAGCAGCAAGGACCCCAGAAGGAAAGGCTCTTAGAGGCAAACTAGTACATCCACTACTCTGTGCAGGAATCCATTAAACCATCTCATGATAGTTGGACATCATACAGCTTCGATTTGAAAACCTCCCATGCTGGGGAGACCATTAGGTTTCCAGGCAGACTATTTCATTGGTTCCACATTGCAGTCAGCTGGAAAGGCTGGACAGGGTGTACAAAACAATTATTTGGCTGCAATAATTTGTAATAATTTGTTGGACTTTTTCTAGGTGCAATGTGACTACCTTTTTTTATTTATTTCGCTCTTTCTGGGTACATTCATCCTACCTTCAAACCTTCATGCCAGCAATCATGTAAAGCCACCCTTCAAATTATAGGGACCCCAGATGCTCCTTCTATCTTCTTTCTGGGATAGAATCTCATAAAAGGGGTACCCTATCAAGACCTTCCCTTTGTTACCTAAAATGAGAAAAAGCCAGAATGGCACCATCTCACTGCTCACAAGGCAAAAGGACTGTGAAAGGGTAGCAACTTGGCCTGATGCCACTGGGTCTGAACCCAGGGAGTAGGGAGGGCCTAACAGCTGGGCATTCCTGCTGATGGGAAAATGCCCCAGCCCAGGCTTTGCAGAGCTGTAGCCTTTTAAGCACAAACACACACATACACACACACTCACAGAGATTTCTGATACCCTGCAGCTGAGCCAGAAATAAATCAGTTTAGCTGCCCACCAGGGGCATGGAGCCAACCCAGGAGCAGCATAAATGCAGCCTGTGAGGTGGCTGTCTGTATTTTAAAAGTGAGGGAGGAAAAGGAAACATCCCCCTCCCCCCCCAAAAAAAAGCTCAAACAGGCCAGGGTGCAAAAAAACCTTTTTTTTTTACTATGAGGATGACGGGATCAGCCCATCTCTAGTGCATGCCAACTTTCGTTTGTATTCAACTTAAGCTCATTTTGTCCTATCTTAGCCATTTAAACAACAATAAGAATTTACATTTAAATTGTATGTTTATTTCCCCAAATACCCCACCTATTTTCAACCTCATTATTTTAGAAAACAGGATAATGTTACCAAATTTGGAGACATTTGCCGGCGAATTGCATTCCAGCGTGCATATTATTCCATGAAGAGTGGCTCATAGAACAATTAATCAATGGAACAACTTGTGTCCAGAAGTTGTAAATGCTCCAACACTAGAAGTTTTTAAAAAGATGTTGGATAGCCATTTGTCTGAAATGGTGTAGGGTTTCCTGCCTGGGCAGGGGGTTGGACTAGATGACCTCCAAGGTCCCTTCCAACTCTCTTATTCTATTGTTCTAAAAGGTCAGGGTTTTCTTAAATATACAAATCCTCTTATGTTACTGCCTCTTCCACAATGATTCTTCTATATTGATTAGATCTTTCCCATCTCTGTGTCCCCCATCCATCTAGTAGTCTGATAACACACAAGCTCCTTAATCCTCCTGCAGAATTTAAAATACAGCAGTGATCATGGCTGACCTCTTTAAAAAATTATATTGTACTACAGAGGCAGAAGTTACAAAGCAATATAGATGCCATACGCCGGTGATTTATGTTTACTCTATGATGCAAAAAAAAATATTGTGTGTGTGTGTAAAACCAAGGCTATCTTCTAGGGAATAAAGGTAGTTCTTCAAATGATGGATTATAAAACAGCACCCCTAATGAGCTCCTGCCAGAAAAGTTTGTCTGATCAAACAAGGGACAAAGGAACAAATAATTTGTTTGGATTACAGAGAATTCTGATGAAAAATCTTAAACCAAGTGACATGGGGGGAGGCGGATTAATCCCTGGAAGTTTTATTGAAGTGCAGTTCATCTATCTCAACTGCCCACTTTCCACCTCCCCTAAATTTGGAAGAGAACAGGTTTTTCATGTCTGTGCACTGGGGCAGTGCCAAATCTATGTCGCCATTTGATGGTGAGAATCAGTCTACACCTGTTCCAGCCAGCTGGCAGCCCAACCTATGTCAGAAGGATATGTCATAGCCCAGCTCATTCCAAACTGTTTGGTGCTGCTATGTGACAGGCAGCAAAGACAGAAAGAGGAACTTGGGGACTGAAAGAGGAGGGGCTATGCTTCCATTTTAGGGACACAGATGTGTGAGGAGCGTGATAAAAAGAAGGAAACATCTGAGGGAATACGCTCAAACAAAAAAAGCAAATGTCATTTGCATTATATAATTACGGACAACCATTCAGCGCATTATAACAACACTCAGTAGGGCAATGTTAAACCTATCCTGAGTGCTAAAAAGGGCTTCGGCTTGGAAAAAGGTCAGCGTGAATTAGTATATATTTGCAGATTAATTCTCAGTGTTCCTTCATAAATTTTATAGCTAATGGGAGTGATATAGAGCAAGGCCTGACACTAATTCAATTCAAATAGCACCAATTCAGAGTGGACTCTCTTCTAATTTGTTGCAATAATTTGTGGCTTAGAACTGTGAGATGTGTGAAAATATACATGCATGGCTAGATGTAGTTTCTTTGCTTTTGTGTTCAAAATGTCACTTTCCCTACTTATGCATGCTAGTACTAAGCAATATAGGTAAGATCACAAAAGCTCTTTGTATAACTTTAATAAAGAAGAATATCAATTCCATTATTTTGCACAGACTAGCCCAGTATTGTTTATAATTTCAGATGTGTATGTCATTAGCATTGTCTGCACATGGCTGCAATATTTCATCTTCAACCTGCCGCCACTCCCTTTGAGCATTGCACTGCGGCATCAAGATGAAAAACACAAGGAAGAAACATATCGTAAGGGGAAGAGGCAAACTCTTTTCTTATAGTTTGATTACATATCCTATTGTTCATTCAGTGTGGAAGATAAAAGAAAAGGCTACGAATCAGTATCCAGTGAAAAGTAGCATGGGTATTGTGATACCCTGAAGCCAAGCTTTTAAATTGTTTTGTTTAGTTGTTGTTGTTTAGGAACTGAATTGATGAAAGACTTATCTTTGACAATGTGATAGTAACTATGTAGTCACCCATGGCAAATGATGCCATTGTTATTCAGTTGCTAAGTTGTATCTAACTCTTTGCAACCTCATGGACCATAAGCATGTGGCACCCCTGTCCTTCACTGTCTCCTGGAGTTTGCCCAAATTCATGTTCAATGTGTTGATGATACTCTCTAACCATCTCATCCCCTGCCATCCCCTTCTCTTTGTGCCTTCAAGTTTTCTCAATATTGGGGACTTTCCAAAATATTCCCTCTTCTTATTAGGTGGCTAAAGCCTTTGAGTTTAACATCAATAGGTATTCTTCCTAAGAACAGTTAGGGTTAATTTCCTTTAGGATTGACTAATTTGATCTCCTTGGGGCTCTCAAGAATCTTCTCCAACACTACAATTTGAAAGCAAAATGATGCTGTACAGACATATTTTCTGGGAAATGAAAGGGCACTTTCCCATTCATTTCTCTCTACCAATTTTATTATTTTGATGCAGTGTTCACCTCCCCCTTGGGCTGTGTGTGGAGATTAAGGCTCAGTTGCTTCATCTTCTGCTAGCTGCCCTTATCACAATGGGGAAATGTTCCTGTCCCATGCATACATGATGGAGAGGTTTGGGAATGTTATAGGTTGGCAAAAGAAACGTGATATGGCTTGGAGGTCAGGCTTGGAGAGTGCTATTTGGGACAAGTATGTTCACTCCCTTCAGGAAGAAGTCTATGGATTTCAGGAAGAAGTCTATGGAAGTCTATTCTCAATTATCCAGGTCATGGTTGTCCCAAAGATGCTTTTTCAAAAGGCAACTGGACTTCGTTTTTTCCTTGAAGATATTTCAGTTCTCACCCAAAAATATTTCTAAGAGAGAGAAGTGTATAGATATCAAAATGTTGGATGAGAAGCGAAACCAGTGGTGGGATTCAATTTTTTTTACTACCGGCTCTGTGAGCCTGGCTTGGTGGGCATGGCAGGGGAAGGATACTATAGAATCTCCAGTCAGAGGTGGTATTTGCCGGTTCTCCGAACTACTCAAAATTTCCGCTACTAGTTCTCCAGAACTGATCAGAACTTGCTGAATGCCACCTCTGAGCGAAACACCTTCAAAAAACAAAAACAAACTCCAGTTGCTTTTTGAAAAAGCACCTTTGGGTCTTCAGGGATATGTTTTTGTCTGATTCACAGAGAGAAGAAAAATCCCAGGCTGTGAATTCTTCAAAACAAAGATGTACATTACTGTAGAATTGTTCCATGCTGCCACAATACAACAGAAACTTTGAATGGGATATGGGCATCTTAAATTCAAGGAGGCTGCAAATAATATTTTTTAAAAATGGTATGAACTGAAGGCAGGACAAGAAGCAATGGATAGAAACTAATCAAGAAGAGAAGCAACTCAGAATTAAGAACAAATTTCCTGACAGTTAGAAAAATTAATCAGTTGAACAACCTGCCTTCAGAAGTTGTGGGTGCTCCAACACTGGAAGTTTTTAAGAACAGATTGGATAACCATTTGTCTTAAATGGTATAAGGCTTCCTTCCTGAGCAGGGGGTTGGACTAGAAGACCTCCAAGGTCCCTTCCAACTCTGTTATTCTATTCTATTCTAAAACTATACCATGGACATCAACTTGTACCAACTAAAAATAATACTGGTTAAGTAGAAAAGTAAACATATTCCTTTTGATTGAATTGGAACCCTCTCTGTCCAGACAGGGCTGCATCCTATCTCTGCTGTTGTTTAATATCTACTCTGAGTCAATTTTCAACAAAGCACTGGAAAACATTGATGCTGTCCTAAAACTAAATGATGTTCAGATCAACAATTTAAGATCTGATGATGATACAGTTCTGCTTGCCAGTAAGCATGAAGACCTTCAGCTCCTCATCAACAGAATCACAGAAATATCTGAAAAATACAGCTTGAAGCTTAGCACCTCAAAAACCAAAATCATGGTCATCAGTGATTAATTTGCCACCAATAAATTTGGAAGGAATACCACCAGAAAAAGTTGAAAGGATCACATACTTTGGTTTTAATTTGCATGAAAGCTGGAATATGATCACTGAAGTATAGACAAGGATAGAGAAAGCTCAAACAACATTCTTCAAAATGAAAATGTTCTTCTGCAGTCATGACATAAATCTAAGATCGAAAATCAGGCTTGTCAGATGTTACATCTTTTCTATCTTGCTCCATGGAATAGAGAGTTGGTCTCTGACAGAAAGCCACTTGAAGACTAGAAGGATTTGAAATGTGGATTTACAGATGACTATTACGTATAAGCTGGGTTGACAAAATCAGAAATGAGGAGGTGATAAGCCACCTGGGAAAGCAAAGGGAAATCATCAAAACCATTAAAAAATGAAAGTTAGAATATTTTGGACATATGATGTGACATCTGGAAAAATATAACATACTTTGCTTAATGCTCCACAGAAAAATTGAAGGCAGACAAGGTCCAGGCAGAAGGAAAACATCATGGCTTCAAAGGGACTGGTTTGGACAAAACTCAGCAGCACTTTTTCATGCAGCTATTGGTAAAAATAGGATTGTCAACATGATCACCAATGTCCGATGATGAATATGGCACAACAACAAGAATAAGAATGTCCAGATATAGCTTTCCTTTAACAATGTCTATGGACATAGGATGGAGATTAAAACTTCAAAAAATGGATTTTGTATTGTATTTTGATGTCTTATATACTAGAAAAAATTTTTTTTCACTTTGGCTTTGGGCCCCCAACTTCCTATGGGACTTCCTCTGGCCTGCATTCTTTTTTTAATGTTATTATTTCATTTAGATTTCAGAGTGATTTCATTTCTAGGTCATAGAAGAATTAAATCAGTCAAAGTAAGAAGAACACCTGATTCAGTGTGATACTATTAAATAAATAAGGTAAAGGTAAACATTTCCCCTGTCCAGTCATATCTGACTCTAGGGGGTGATGCTTATCTCCATTTCTTAACTGAAAGAGCCAGCATTGCCCAAAGATGCTTCCATGGTCATATTGCCAACATGACTATACACGGAGGCACACAGAACACTGTTATTTAATTTGGGAGATCATTCAGGTCAAAGAAAGGAAACTTTGCTTTGTATAAGCACAAGCAGTAATGATGAGCAGCACTCTGATAGTTTTATGGAAGGAGAATAGTATGAATAGCATGAAGTACAAACATGAAGGAGACAAGCTTTGCTTTTCTTAACTGGTGTTTCTTAACTTAACATTAGGTAATAAACAGTATAGTAAAATGAATATTATGTATTAATATTATAAATTCATTCACCCACCTCCATCTGCCCATATCTTAAAGTTGACTTAGGAATCGCCCTATGTTTTAAGCCCAGTGCAACATGAAATGGGAGGAAAAACTGGCACCTTTACGCAATTAAGTTAAATTATCCAATTATTTTCATTCCATATATATGGGGATCTTAACAACTTAGTTTTGATTGGCAAATAAGGTTTTTTTTGTGGACTTGTGATAACTTGATAATCATTTCATAAACAAGATTAATTAATGAATAGAGTTGAATCGGAGGTACATTAATAAAATGAGCAACAAATGATCCATCTGTTAAAATACTGAAGTTTGCAGATGACACAACAGTGATTGGTCTCATTCGAGACAATGACGAATCCGCATACAGACAGGAGGTGGTACAACTTGCCTCATGGTGTAACTGGAACAATCTGGAACTGAACACACTCAAAACTATAGAAACGGTGGTAGACTTTAGAAGAAACCTTCCCATACTACCACCTCGTACAATACTAGACAACACAGTACAAACAGTAGAGACCTTCAAATTTCTAGGTTCTATTATATCACATTACCTAAAATGGACCTAACATTACCAAATTTGACAACAAATGTAAAAAATTATGTGTTATTATTGTTTCTGTATTTTTGAAATTTTATGTTTTTAAATTTGTAAATAAAATTGTTTTTAAAACTTAAAAAAAGTATATAAAAACAATTAAAGATTTTAAACCTTCTTTTCTCTGTTACCACTATTATTATTAGCCATTTATAATACTTTCTATGTTTTTTAGTTAAAAAACATGAATGTATTCACAATACAAGAGTAGTTATAACCCAACGTGAAAATAAATGGAGTATATTATAAATTATTTAGCGCTTAGGATGTGATAATGAGTGAAGATGTGACTAGTAGCAGCCAGTAATGATTTTTAGGACTTACCAAATTTGACAACAAATGTAAAAAATTATGTGTTATTATTGTTTCTGTATTTTTGAAATTGTACGTTTTTTAATTTGTAAATAAAATTATTTTTAAAACTTCAAAAAAAAAAATCCAAAATGTCATCAAAAAGCACAACAAAGAATGTTCTTTCTGCGCCAACTCAGAAAGCTCAAACTGCCCAAGGAGCTGCTGTTCCAGTTCTACAGAGGAATTATTGAGTCTGTCATCTGCACCTCTATAACTTTCTGGTTTGGTTCTGCAACCCAACAGGACAGACACAGACTTCAGAGGATAATTAGGACTGCAGAAAAAACAATTACTACCAACCTGCCTTCAACTGAGGACCTGTATATTGCACGAGTCAAAAAGAGGGCTGTGAAAATATTTACAGACCCCTCACATCCTGGACATAGACTGTTTCAACTCCTACCCTCAAAATGATGCAATAGAGCACTGCATATCAGAACAACTAGACACAAGGACAGTTTTCCCCCGAACACATCATTCTGCTAAACAAATAATTCCCTCAACACTGTTCAACTATTTACAAAATCTGCTATTACTATTAATCTTCTCATCACTCCTTATCACCCATCCCCTCCCATTTTGACTGTAACTTTGTTGCTTGTACCCTTATGGTTTTTATTGACTGTTTCCTGGTATGATTTGATTGCTTGTTGTACCCTATGACTATCATTAAGCATTGTATCTTATGATTCTTGACTCTTGGTGAATGTATCTTTTCTTTTAGGTACACTGAGAGCATTTGCACCAAGACAAATTCCTTGTGTGTCCAATCACACTTGGCCAATAAAGAATTCTAATTCTAACAGTATGCTATTAAATTCTCAGTATGAAGGATCCTGTGAAATTGAACATGGCTGGGATTTTCTTTGTTTGAAGGGCTGTGTTAAAAGAACAGAACAAGGATATAATGCATACCCTATACATACTTCCCTAGAGTAAGTTTTAATGAACATAATTTATGTCTGAGTAGGTATGCATATGATTTCATAACACAGTGGTCAGCAAATTACAACTATATTAATTAGCCTTTTACCATTTACAATTGTTTCTTTTGTCCCAAAGTGTATTTCAGATGCATTTTTTAAATATTTCAGCTCTGCTCCAGATTCATTTAAACAGCAGATAGTAATTTTTGTATTTATAGCTTGAAATTGTATACTAGATAATTTTGCCGAGTAGTATATCTGCATGTCAGAATCACTGCTTGCTACATTGAATGGCTCTTTAGAACTGACAACTGGATAATAGCTTTACTTCCAGCCAGCAGAGGAACTCCTGAGCAAGAATGTAGAGATAATGTGAACATAATTCATTATTCAAATATGCAAGTGATGAACTGAAAACAAAGTAAGAAGAGTAATAATGGTGTCATTATTCTTATTACTCTTGTTTTGCAAACGTAGCGTGAAACATTAAAGCAGTCTTGAAGAGATTTTCAGCTGTACGGTGACAAATTTACTTTCTTAGCAATATTGATAAAAGGCAAGTACATCTGACAGCTTTCCATGAAAGGTGTACTAACTGGGAGATGTACTAGCACATTTTGAGGGATGGTGGATGTTCTCATTGGCCTTCTCTCCACCTTCCTTTATTTGAAGTTCACATCATTCTTTCTGAGGCCAATCAGCAATTGAAATGAAAGTGTATCATGGTTTTGGAGGTACATTTTATATAAAACAATCTTCTTTCATGTGATGTAGCATGATGAACAAAAGCTAAAAAAAGCTTTTAGAGAAAGCTTTGATAGTACAATAAAAACTTGCATGTGAGAACGAAGAGACCTGTTAATATTTGTGACAACAGAGACACAAAAAGGACCAGGTAGTTCAAACCTGCACAACATTTTGAAACATAAACCTGAATACTACAAACTGCTGCTTGCAGAATAGCATGGAAAGGGAAGAGTTTATGCAAAACATTTGAAAAAGAATCAGACATTCCAATACAGATGGGATTGAATTTATTTGGATGTATCCCTGAATTATCTAACTAGGATGTGATAAGTAAATAGGAGATAATACTATACATACTGAGGCTCTTTTTGAGTGAAAAAAATTATTACCCATTAGTATTTTGAAGGGAATTGAATACTGCACTATGTATTCATCAATCACTCTGATGTGAGTTTGTTCTTCTCTCTTCGAACTGGGGGAAATGTGAAATCCAGTAAATATCCTGCATTGACTAACATCTCAATAAAATGCCTGATTTTGCTATCATTAAAGTTGGGAGATGGTTCCTGAACATATGAAGTTGCCTTATGCCTGGAGTCTCTAAACTTGGCAACTTTTAAGACTTGTGGACTTCAACTCCCACCCAGCATGACTAGCTGAGGAATTCTGGGAGTTGAAGTCCACAAATCTTAAAGTTGCCAAGTTTGGAGAGTCCTGCCTTATGCCAAATCAGATTATTTAAATATTTTCTGATGAGTAGTTTCTTTGCAGAGTGGAAACTTTCCCAACCTTAATGGAGAGGGAGAGGTTAACTTGGCAAGTTGCTGTAGGAAAAGCATGCCTTCACCATGTAATGGTATCTTCTGCTTTTCTTCTCTCAAAGCATTTTTTAAATATAATTTCTAGTTTATCTTCTGTCTGAGCACTCTTCTGATTCAATATAATTCTGCATCTTGAGACAATTTATTGTACAATTAAAGTTTAATAGTGAAAATAATAAATGAAATATATGGTTGGTGCAGGACAAAGAAATAAAAAAAGAAGCTGCAAACAAGTCAATCGATTTAATTTCACATAAAATTATTTGGGAAATCTGAAGAATATTTATGATAAAATTGAATTTTAATAGTGAAAATAAATGAAATACATGGTTGGAGTTGGAAAAAAGAAATTAAAAAATGAAGCTGCAAACAAGTCAACTGGTTTAATTTCAGGTAAAATTATTTGGGAAATCTGAAGTGACCAGTATTAACAGACTTTCAACCAACAAAGTACAGATGTTAAGTCAGTGTAAAGTCAGATTTTATTATCTCTGTCTAGGACATGGGTGTCAAACTCGATCACATCACATGATGTATTGTGATGTATCTGAATGTTTTTTGCCTTTGCAGAGCCAGGGTGGGTGTGGCCTGCAGATGACTTAGCATCTGGCCCGTGGGCCGCCAGTTTGATAGGCTTATTCTAGGAGGATGAGAAGTCTTAGTTCTATGTTAAAGTAGAGAAACAGAACTATTTTATGTTAAGGGATTGGTATTTGTTTCATGTCTTGCTAAAACCAAGAAGGCATCTTTATATGCACGGGTGGGATTCAATTTTTTTAATAACTGGTTCTGTGGATGTGGTTTAGTTGGTGGGCAAGGCTTGGTGGTCATGTTATTGGCTGGGCGTGACTAACTCAATATCACTCACATCAAGGCACGCATCTCCTCACCTGGCCTCTCATGACTGTGGGAATGCTGCAACAGTCGTAAGTGTGAAAAATGGTCATAAGTCACTTTTTTTCAATGCCATTTTAACTTTGAATGGTCACTCCACACAAGCAAAGTACCAGCAAAGGAGGGGGAAAAAACTCCAGAGAAGTTCCTGAGATAGGAAGTGTAGTCCTGGCAAGAATGTAATAAGGGTTAACGGTGAGGCAGTTCTGTAAGCAACACCAGAATGTTTCCTTCCTGCCTTCCTTACAGAATTAGCCCAGTAATTTCTTCTAACAACCAGTTCTCCGAACAGCTTAGAATGTTAACCGGTTCTAGCAAATAGGTGAGAACTGGTAGAATCCCACCCCTCTTTATATGCCATTTCACTGTTGCCTTCAAAAGAAACTATGAGAACATACATCTGCTGTACGATGGAAAGCAGGAATCAATCCACTCATCAATCTCTTCATTCATCCCATTCAAATTTCATATATTGCCTTTATCCCCTCTATAATTTTCTATAATAAGATCTAGAATTTCCATATATCACTCAAAATATCAGATATCATACATCATTCAACCTATAATATACCACTGCTTTAAGACAAGATATATTGGATCCATAAAATAACCATAAAATGGTAAAAAGCTAAGAACTTATTTTACTGATGAAATCTATGTATCTAAAAAAGCAGTTGTCACTTCCAGGTATTCAAAAGTTCAAGAATTAGTGACAAAAAATCATACTTTTGTTTAATTTAACTTTATTAATTTTGGCTTATAATTTCAAATTTCAGAGAAGTTAGAAAATATCCTTGAGAGTTCACATTGACCAAAATGTAGTTTCTTGATTGGGGAAAACATCAATATAAATATCACCTAACAGGCTTAGGACATTAGCTTACAAATTATATACTATGCTTAATTTATCTCAACTTTTAATGAGAGGATTATTTTTGAAAATTAAAATCCTTTAATAATATTTATTTTATCTGACAGAAGCTTAAATTCAGATAGCTATGAAATGTCATTCTTTAATGCTTTGATGAGTTCATTTTTTTTAATGGCTGGAATTTTAAACAGTTTTGCTTAAAAGAGAAAGCACAAATAAAACTGGATTTTTAAAAAAAACCTACAAAAACATAGCTATATTTCCCAAGACTGAAAAAAAGATTGAAGAGCTGGAAAAAAGAATTTAGTCTCTACAAATTTTAATGCAGCAATTTTGTTTTGGCTTATTTTGAAGCCAAACACTTCCTAGCTAATTACTTTCCAAGCATAATAGTACAGAACAAAGGCAGAAATAATTAGGTGATATGTGATATATATATAAATAAGAGATTACTTCCATAACTCTTAGAATTATATTGGAGAACCTTCAGGTTATGTTTTCCATTACTACCAGACTGTTGTGATTTAATTTATGGTTTTGTGTGAAAGTTCTCCCGACCAACAAAGAGAAAATGATATTTTTAAGAAAGTCAATAAAGAGCATAAAAATATACAGTATATAAAAATACTGAATCAGAGAAAAATATCCATGGCTTGATAATGAAAATATTCCTGAGTATTTGTTTCAGACACCAGAGACAAACAACTTCTGACCCAATTTCATAGGCGCTTTCATAGTGGGTGATAGATCTGTTTTCTATTTCTCTACCAAATCATTTAAATAAAGATCCATTCAATCTATTGGACATTACAACCTCTGGCAATTTGTTTCATTTGGTGATTGTGTTGAGAACACTGAGGAGGGAGCAAAAGCTTCTCTCTACATGTTTCCTGAACAGGATTTATATTGGGGGGGGGTGTCAATCACCTGAGGGGAAAAAATCAATAAAACCTTTGGGCTTCAACCATGGGAACATGCTTTCTCCCATCCCTGAAACAGGAGGAAAGTATATTAATGTGAATTATGCTGCCATCAGAATCAACGTTTATGGCTCCTGCTCAACAAGACCAGTTAGATGTCCTCACCTGCTTTAATGCCTGGCTCTGATAGGTGGATTTCCTATCATTCTTCCCACCCATCTCCATCCAGCATCTGTACCTCCTGACAAGGCAACATGGCAAAACTGTAGATTTCAGCCTTAATTTCTTTTTCCTAACTTTTATTACAAATGATTATTCATAAGGAACCAAGCCAATATTCCTAGCAAATCAGGTAAAGGTCCTCTTTTCTCCCTCTCTCCTCATTTCACATTCATGCCTCATGTGCTTTTCCTATTACTGTGTAATCTCATACACAAACCTATGGCATCAATGGTGGGATTCAAAAATATTTACCAACAATTCTGTGAGCATGGCTTGCTGGGCGTGTCAGGAGAAGGATATACTGCAAAATCTCCATTCACTCCCCACTCCTGGAGGAAGGTTACTTCAAAATCCCCATTCCCTCCCCACCCTACTAACCTGTTTTCGAGGTCTGTTCTCCTGTTCAGGGCAACCAAAAAAGACCCAGCTAATCAGCTGAAATTCAGGAGGCAGAGACTCAATGGGGGCAGGGCCAGTCAGAGGTGGTATTTACCAGTTCTCCAAACTACTCAAAATTTCTGCTACCAGTTCTCCAGAACTGGCAGAACCTGCTGAATACCATCTCTGATACATATGCACACAAACATCAAATGGGATTCTTGTCTGGCAGAGTTTTTTACTGCAGTATAAAGAGGAAAAAATCAGATATCTGATCTCTCTTATAGCAGAAGCCTAGAATTCCTTTAGGTGAGATGGGCAACACATAAGTTGAATAAAATAAATAAATAAAGATGAAAAGGCTTGAGGAGTGGCAATTCCAGGAACTTGCCAGGAGGTGAGCAGATCACTCTTTCTGACTATGTTGTCCTTGGTGCGGCACCCTGGTTCATCTAAGGGAGAAGAAGGAAAATAACACTTGCAAACTGGAGCAGCTAGGGATAGCTGTGTGCTGCCTCAGCAATGGTCTAGGAACGAAATGCAAGGGGTGTCATGAGGACACGCTTCTCAAAGACCATTCACAAATTATCTTCATGATGCAGCAAGTTAAATCTGATTAGAGAGCTATGATTAATGACTGTAGTATTATTAGTACTCTTCTCATCTTCTCTACTACCTCCTCTTACAGGACAGTATCATTGCTGTGATTATTATTACTCTGTTGCTTTGCATGCATACTGAGAACCTTCTGTTCTGGAAACAAATTCCTTGTATGTCCAATCACATTTGGCCAAATAATTCAATTCAATTCTGTTCTGTTCCTATTCTATTCTATTCTGTTCTGTTCTAAAAATACTACTAATGATTTGCAACAAGTTAGATAGCTGCCTCACCAAAAGTCTACTGAATAATCCAACGCATATATTTTTAGCTATAAATTGAGGGTATCACTGCAGAGTATCAAGAAAAGCTCTATCATAAATTGGATAGTTTTAATTCTTTTTTTTAAAGTTTGTTTATTTAGTTATTTGACTTGTTTGCTGTCCATCTCACCTAGAAATGACTCTGGGCGACTTAAAAAGCCTCAAAAGTTGCAATTCATCTTCATCAAAACAATGGCACTATGATTTTTTTTTACTCTTAATATTCATACTTTTCTTCTAATGCATAAATAAGCCCATTTCTTGCCAATTTTCTAGCCAATATTTCCATAGAAATAATTAAATCTGCAGGAAAAAAAAGCCTTAGTAAGTGGAATGCATTTCTTCTCTTTGAAATCACTGCAAAAATGTCCAGCTTTAAAATACTCAAAAAAAGAGCCCTTCTTAATGTGTATCATACTATGCAGTACCAAAAATAGTGCAATACAGAATTGCATTTCCTCTGTCACAAGGATGACTGACATTTAATTATTGTCTATTTTTTTTGTGCTGATAATTTCATCCTTATCATTCATTGTTAAATCTTTTTCGAACCAAGGAAAATGAGATCAAGTGACAAAAATGAGATAATGAGATCATGTGCAAAAGAATAAAATTGTATCTTGCAAGTAAGAGGCGGTGCGGGAAAGCAGGCTATTTTGTGGGGCTGTATAAGGAAATATACAAAGGCTTTGTAAGGAGATATGAAGTAAATATGGTAAGCTCACAGAAAATCTCTGGAAAGAGTTTGGCAAATCCCAGGTTACAATTATCCAGTACAAACCTAATGATTTAATATAAATACACTTGATATCTCAAAGAGGCAATGAATTTAAATCCACTATTAAACTCACTGTCTTACTCAATCCTGAATTCTTTTTATACATACATACATACATACATACATACATACATACATACATACATA
>BLBF01000032.1:13313055-13333792 GCA_015471245.1 Laticauda colubrina
GATAGATAGATAGATAGATAGATAGATAGATAGATAGATAGATAGATAGATAGATAGATAGATGCAAGCATGACAAACATTAGGTTCCATGGCATTCAAAACCAAGAGCAAAAATGTGCCATTTAAAAATCATAATATAAAGGAAAGGTCAGGTGTTTATGCAGCCTCAAATGGGCAAAGATAAGAAATCCAGAACAAAATTGCAAAGCCAAAATCAAGAAGTAAGTGGGTAGACATGATCCCAACTGTTAATTTTCAGAATACACAGACACATATACAGACACACACATTATAGAGTCAAAATTCTACTATATTTATTTTAAAAATCAGATCTGCATATTTTAATTTATACAGCTTTCCCTAATAAATGTAATTTTGTCTGCAGTTTGTCTTAAAATGTGCTGTTCTTAACACAGCTCTTGAAACATTATGGTCTGTATACATAGCTAGCCTTAGTAGTTCTTGTTATACATAGTAGCTTCTTTATTTATTTGTATCATTCTTTCTGGTTTAAATTGTTGTCAGCTTCCCAGAGACATGCAATGGGTTTTTTAAATAAATAAATAGTAAAATGACTATGACATGTTTTTTTGGGATTCAGTTTGTCTAAATGCACCCATTTTGTCTCTTTATTCCTCCATTACAAATCCTTTTGTTAGAATATTTGGATCGAAATCAAGCGAATGTTATCAGACTCCAAGTTCTACTGCCAACAAGGTATCATTGAATTGGAACTGTTGAACCAAGCACTTTTGTTTGCACTTCTGTCAAAACTTTTACAGATTTTTTCTTTTCTTTAGGGTGTCCTTTCAAGTCTTAAAATATATGTAAAAAAAGGTTCTCACCAAACCGGCACACTCTCTCTTTCTGTTCTCTTCCATTTTGGAGCTGTCCCAACTTCAGCAGCTTTAATGGCTGCCTCTTTGCTGCTGGCAAAAAGAGCTTCTCCTGGATCTACCAGGGACTTTGCAATGTCCCTGGGATTGACAGGATGCGCTCTTTATGATTGCCATCTCTTTGGGACGGTTTAGATCCAAATGGACCGTCCAGGAGCAAAGATATCAGCTGCGATCTCGGACCTCCAAGATTGCATGCCGTATTGTCGTGATGCCAGCTCCGCCCTCCAGGAAATATATACAATTCTTCATATGTTGCTGACTTTAAATAACCAGGCCTCTTTTTTAAAAAAAACAACTATTTTATGCTGAAAAGCTTCATCACAGTGAGTTTTGTTTAGTAACATTAGTATTCTTCCATCATCATCAGTATATATTAATTTTGTTGGAGTAATATCTTTAATATACAAGACCACTCCTCTTTTCTTGCATTGTGTGAACGAGGTAAATATTTTCCCTAATTTTGGCTGTCTCACCAATTGTTCATGTTGCTTTTTAATGTGTACTTCTTGTAGGCAAATTATATCAAATTTTAATTTCTCTAATTTGTGAAAGATTTTTCTTCTTTTAACAGCTGAATTAAGTCAATTTATATTGATTGTAATTAATTTTTTTTCTTCCATGATTAAATTTTGTAGTTAGGTTTAGCAGCTCTCATCGATCTTTCTTCGTGTTGTTCCTTGGCTTCCTCCTTTACACCGACTGCACCTTCTTCTTTTCCAGTCATCATTTGGTAGTCTTCTTGGAATTCAATTTATGAAATTTCTTTTTCTGCCTCTTTCTCATCTTTAAAAAATTCTGCGTAAAATGATTCAGCTTTTTCAACTGAATCAATATCAATTGAATCAATTCTGTATCTCTGTTCTTGCCATGTGAACATTAAACCTTCTGGGATCAGCCATCTGTAATTCACTCATGATTGCAATTTATGCCCCGAATGATAATCAAGAAGAATTTTACAAAAAAATTACACATGAAAATAATTGAACTGGACTATGCCAATATAGTTTTGATGGGAGATTTTAATGGAATTGTAGATAATAAACTGGATTACATAGCACAGAAAACAACAAAACAAAACAGAAAGACTCTCCCAAAATCTTTTTTTTAAATTGTGGACAAAATAAACTTAAAAAATACATGGAGAGAAAGAAATGTTAAAACTAAACAATATACTTTTTATTCAAACAGACATTTATCATGGTCCAGAATAGATATGATATGGATGTCAACAGAATTGTTAACTAATATTCAAGAAGTAAATATTGAAACAAGTACTTGGGCACACCATAATCCAATGACAATTAAATGGAAAGGACAAAGAAGATCTAGATGGATATTAAATAATAATATTTTAAAGGAAAATGACTTTACATAGTGGATGGAGAAAGAACTGGTTCTCTTCTTTAGAGAAAACAAAAAAGAAGATACATCAATTCAGAATGTATGGGATACAATGAAGGTATATTCCAGGGGCTTGATAATAGACTATAAAAAGAAAATAAATACCACAAAAAGATTAGCCTCTAAGGCATTAGAGGATGAGTATAAAGTGAAAGTGGAAGCTTGCTGCATCCTGCACAATCTCATGCGCACCCGCTACCCAGTGTTGCAGAACAGGCTTGTGGACCATCAACAAGGGAATGGGGACATGGAGCCTGGTAAATGGAGGCAAGGAGAAAACCTGATAGACACTGTGGCTGTACAAGGCCCCAACAGAGCTTCACGTGAAGGGAAGAAGCAGCGCAACCTCCTGAGACACTGGTGCAACTCCCCAGCTGGAGCAGTGGAGTGGCAAGACAGGATGATAGATGGTTAATGGATGCTTCCTTGAGCCTGTCTCATAACACTGATGAGATTGTGCCATGTATGTTGAGTGACCCTACAATGAATAAGGCATGAATAAAGAGCTTTGTTTATTTTGAAATGTGTTGATCAATGAAAAAATTGTTATTGATAAAAAAGGGCCATATGTGTGGCAGCTGGGATGGTGGACCATAAAGTCCCACGATGCTTGCACTGGAGGTTTATCTATCCCACAACTATCCTTATCTGTCCCACAACTATCCTTATCTATCCCACAACTATCCTTACCTATCCCACAAGCATGCAAAGGATTAACCATTTTTTCAAAGTTTTCACCAACACTTTATTAAGTAAAAAAAATGAACCAAGTGTGTTAAGCAAAGACAACCTTTATTAATAACTGTTTTAATTAAATTGTATGACTTTGTTAAAAAAGCAAAATGAACCAAGTAAAGTGTCTTAAGCAAAGATAAAGTGAACAGGTAACAACTCAGTCTCTGGCACTATTCTCAGTCACTCTGAGGCATGTCCATGGTCTCAGCTGTTAAGCGGGCAGGGACTGTGGAGGTGGCTGTGGCTGGACTGCTGGTCTGAGGCACCATTGGGGTGCTTGGCCCCGAGAGTACAACATGGGATGGTGTGTTCAGGAAGCTCTCAGAGAGCTGACTCAGTCCCGTGAGGTTGAGAGGCCCTTCCTCAAGGACCTGGGATGTCAGACACAAGACTGATGACAGATTTTCTGTTGAGGGGCTTGGCTATGGGGTGGAGGAAGGAGGAGTGTAGTGGGGCTGTCTGGTCTGCAGCTGGACAAGGTGTGGCATCTGTGGCATGCGATGAACCTGGGCCTGGACTGGGAAGGGCTGTTTCTGCTGTGGGAAGTCCTGTTAGTGGTAGGCTTGGTAGGCAAGGGGCTGTTGAAAGCCATGGAAAGGCTGTGACATCGCTTGTGGTGGAGGAGCAGACCTGGACTGGGTCGGAGCAGGTTCATCTGGGCCTTGAGGGTTGTGCAGAAGTGCTGTTATCTTTTGCTTCATCTCCTAGTATTGGGCCTCAGACAGGTCCATGAGGGTCTGGCTCACGTAGCTGATGAAGGGCTTCCAGTCCGAGGATGGTATGTCGCTGTGGACTAGCTGAGGGAGAAGATCTGTGCTGGTCTTCATTGTGTCCCTGATCTCCAACAGGACAGTGTGGCTCTGGCCCTCCAGTCTGCCTCTCTGCCTGCATCCTGTGGAGCTGGGGGTGGAGGTGGGTGTGGGTTGGTCTCTGGTGGCTGCCACTTCTTGCTCCATTTGAGACAGGGGATCCTCCACCTCCTCCGGCATGAGGAGTACAGCTGTCAGGGGGGTCTCTGCCATGGGGCCCTCCAAAGACACCTGCCTGGACAGGGCAGCTGTCTCCTGACTGGAAGAGGAGTGGCTGTCTGTGGGCTGTCTGAAGGAGAGGGATGTCAGAGGGGCTGTTGCTCGGTGGCGGATCTCACCCTCCAGGAAGCTGCACTTGGCCATGACGTACATCTCCCTGTCAGTGAGCTTGACAGCGGCCTGGCCATATTTCTTGAGGTGCAGCTTGCCATACCAAGTGTGAATGTGCTTCCACCATCCCAGGAGGACATCCGCAGTGTAGCCCAGGCTCTCTGCCTTGTCTATCCAAGCTGCCTGCTTCTTCTTGTTGTCGCGATAGAGTCTGTGGCCCTTTCTCCAGAGGTACTTGTTGTCCCTCAGCCATTCCAGCACCTCCTCCTCATGCTCCTTGGAAACTGTGTACTGTTTCCTCTCTCCCTTCTCCTTCCCTTGCCTCTTCCTCCCTCTGGCAGGGCCTTCAGCAGCAGGGCCTTCAGGGGCTTCACCAGCAGGGCTTTGAGGGCCTTGGGGTTGGTCCACCACAGCAGCAGGAGCAGGAGCAGCAGCACCAGCAGCACCAGCAGCAGGAGAAGCAGCAGCAGCAGCAGGAGGAGAAGCACCACCAGCAGCAGCAGCAGGAGAAGCACCAGCAGCACCAGCAGCAGGAGAAGCACCAGCAGCACCAGCAGCAGGAGAAGCACCAGCAGCACCAGCAGCTTCAGAGTCAGTGCCAGGGGGTGGGATGGTGGTTCTGTCCTTCTTGCCAGGGCTGGCAGGAGTAGGCACAGGCTTTCTCTTCTTCCCTGACTGACGAACCATGTTGTTATTTGAAGATGTCTGTGGCAACACGTCTTTCCTCTGAATGCTGACTGCGTGCAAGCTGCATCCTTTTATATCTGTGGAACTGACACAATTCATACTCCCCGTATGTGCAGTGAACACTTTGCATCCGATATACATCCGCTATGCATCCACTTGGCTTCCTATAGGTGTCTGTGATGCATCTGCGTCATCCGCTACTCATCTGCCCCTTCTGCTATGCGTCCGCTTCGCAATTCTCCCCTGGAAGCCCTTCGGATGTGTCATCCACTTTCATCCGCTAGGCTTCCTGTGAACATCCGCTTAACATCCCCGCTACATACTACCCCCCATCCGTTCCTTTCCATTCTTTTCTGTTCTGTTTATGCAAATTTGGGCCACTTTTTGGAGCGGATAACAATGGATGGAGCCACCCCCAAAATTTTGCTCGTCCACTGTTTCCTTTTTGCATACGTTTTGCATCCGTCGGCCAGTGGGACCTAGCCTTAAAAAACAAATTGTTTTTGCTATAGGTGGGAAGGGAGAGGTAAAGAACTTATATTAAGATTTTGTTGGAGGAGACGGTTTGGAACTTTTAAGATCAGAGATAACAGCAATAAGACTTCTAAAAAATTACTTTGGAACTGTGTAATTAAATTCCACCCCAGGAAGAGAAAGTACAAAAAGAAGAAAGTGCTAAATGAAACAGTTTGTGCTGATTTGGATTGCTTTGTGACTTTGGGACTCTTGGAAACTATTTTTTGAAAGATTAAAAACATTTGGGTTGTTTAAAAAAAAATCTTACAATGGCATTATCTGTTGAAGAATTGAAAATAGAATATAAAAAGTTAAAAGAAGAGGAACAAGAAGGCAAGGGCTCTACTGGATCCATTTTCCACTTTTTAGAAATGGCAATTTCTACCTACCAGGAATTACAACAACAAGAAAGTTGGGATGAAGAAGAAGAAGCCATCTTTAATGGACAAATAATTTTAGTTGAAGAAAAGGGAAAGCAAATGGAGAATTCAAGATTTAAAAAAACAACCAAGAAAGGAAAAATTAAGGTGAAAAATCGATATAATGTCAGAAAGCAACAGAAAAGAGGAATACAACAGAAAGGGGAGACCAAGAGGGCGGAGGTTGAGAGATGGGGTGGCAAAAAGACCAGACTGGATATGAGAGTTAGGGAAAAAGGGAAGAGAAGTTATAAAGACTTAAAACAAGATGTTAAAAAACAGGGCTTTTTTAGAGAAAAAGGGTAAAATGTAATTAAAGAAGAGATTCTGCAAAAGTGCACAGGATTGGAAAATGTCTAATAGAGTTTAATTAGTTATGGAACATTGTTTTTACTATATTATAAGCTCACTATTTTTTTCTTTTCTTTTATTATTTTAAAATGTACTATGTAGAATGCACTAAGCAGAATCAGTATGGAAATTATATATTATTTTAAGTGTTAAATTTAGGGGAAAGATAAAAAGTCATCATACTTCAACCAGTAATTACAGAGAAATTATGCAGTAAAGAGAAAAGAAAAAATAGATAATTGAAAAAGAACGGACAAAAGATATAAGTATAATGATTTAAATTGAGATGAAATAAATAAAATAGAATTAAGAGAGTGAAAAGAGGGGAGAAAACATATAGAAAATGCAGAATGTTAAATGGGATATGAAATAGTATATAAGGTGAGCATGAATTTGATTTATGTCTGTATAAAAAGATGCTAACCCGGGATTAAGCCGCTTTCCAAAAAGAAGCTTTATGTTTCTATGTTTTGTGTTTTGTTTGTTAAGTTAGTCTACTGAGAATTAATAAAATTTTGGAAGAACGTTAGAAGAGAATAATGAAATTGTAAACAAGACAGATGAAAGTATAAGTACAATGAATATATAGATATAGAAATTTAGGTAAAAGAAATCTAATTGAATAAAGGGAGAAATAGTGAGAGGTTGGAAAAAGAATAAATAAGATATGCATATGTGATAATTTGGAACTATATTGTACTCAAATAAGATGTTTTATTTGTTTTGTTAAAATTTAATAAGCAGTTTTTAGAAAAGAGGTTTTATGCTATTAGGTTTTATGTTTTGTTTGTTTGTGTATTGTCTCTAAAAACTAATAAAATTTGTTTTTTTAAAAAAAGAAAATCCAGGTCATGAATAAGATCAAATACTTGGGGATACATTTGACAGCAAGATGCAGTACAATAAAAAAAAATAATTATACTAAACTTAAGCAGCAGATAGTGATAGATCTGGCAAAATGGAAAAATTTACAACTGTCACTAATTGGGAGAATATCAACAATCAAGATAAATATACTACCCAGAATTTTATACTTGTTTCAAACAATCTCAATCAGGCTTGGAAAAGATTATTTTGAAGATTTAAATAAAATCGTGTTGAAATATATATGGCAAGATAAGAAGGCGAGAATAAAGTTAAAACTTTTGCAAGATGCTAGAATAAGAGGAGGATTTGGCTTGCCTAACTGGGAGTTGTATCATCAAGCTACGAAATTGATGTGGATAAAGAAATGGATAACATTAAGAAATACTAGATTGTTGATATTAGAAGGACATGATCTATTATTGGGGTGGATGCTTTTTTATGGTATAAAGGAACGAAAACACAGGGGTACTTTCAAAGACATTATATATGGGAATCTCTGTGGTTAAACTGGGAGAAGATTAAAAGACAATGTTATTTGAAAATTCCAGTCTGGTTATTGACTATTGAAGCATTTTCTTATCCTATAATATACAAAAAGGAACAAACAGATATGGTGAAATATTGAATGAAAAGGGTGAACTTAAATCTCAGGAAAAATTAGAGGAACAAAGTATAAAGATGAATTGGTTTTCATATGCGCAAATACAATCAAGGTATAATAAAGACATTAAAACAGAAGGTTTTTATGATAAATTGACCAATTTAGATAAGATTTTGACGATGCTGATGAAAAGGTGATTAAAAAATTATATGGATATTTATTAGAATTTAAATTAGAAGAAGAACAAGTTAAAGAAACTATGATTGCTTGGTGGAAGAATTTTGGATATGGGATTGATTTAGAGAAATGGCAAAAGTTGTGGTCTCAAAATTATAAAATGACAATGTCAACAGCATATAAAGAAAATTTGTATAAGATATTTTACAGGTGGCACTTTCCCCTGACAAGAATAGCAAGGATGTTCAAGAATAAATCTGAAAAATGTTGGAAATGTCATCAGACACCTGGCTCATATTACCATATGTGGTGGACTTGTGCGGATGCTAAAAAATATCGGACCAAAATCCACATGTGGTTGGAAAAAATGACACATAAGCATATAGACTTGAAACCAGAGATTTTTTTATTGGGAATTATATAGTAAAAATTTGAAATATCTGATTGTAAATGTATTAACAGCAGCTAGGATTGTATTTGTTAAGAACTGGAAAAATGAGAAGATACCATTACAGGAGATTATAAAGAAAATATTGGAATGTGCTAAAATGAGTAGATTGACATTTGAAATTTGAGAACAAGAGGATAAACAATTTTATAAAGTTTGGGATCTGTTCTATCAGCAGTTAGATAATAAAATATAGTCATGGAATATGTAGATTTTTAGAAAATAATAAATATATAAAGATGTATTTTTCTTTTCTTTTTTAATTATATTTACAAAATGATTCTAGAATAGATCTGGGAGGACAATATGAATTGTTATAAAATAAACTAAGTAAAATATGATTATCTTATAAAATATGAATGAATAAAAATATAGTCAATGATTGATTAATAAAGATATTAATGTACTTGACATTTGATTGAAAATATGAGAGGATATATAATGTAATTGAAATAGAAGACTACGAAATGGTTGCACAAAATAATATGTACCAACCGGCCACTGTATGTGTATATATGGAAGATGGTTTATGTTTTTATGTTATGTTTGTTTATGTTTGTTTTAAAATCAATAAAAAAAATTTTTTTAAAAGAATTGTATCTATTTCCATGATTTCTCATGAATGAAATTATAAAATTGTAATTTGCGTATAGGCCATAGTGCCCTCAAGGAATTTAAAGAAGCCAACTTATGGAATAGGTATGAAAAAAACCTGAGATTCAAGTTAGCAAAATTATGCAATAATAACTGCAAAATTAAGAAAAAAAAATATGGATTATTGTAAATAACTGTAGGTATTTGGCCCTCCAGTCTCAAAAACCTTAATTCTCCAAGGTTTTTGAAGGGTTTAGATTTGCCTTAGAAAAGAAAGACATTCTGATCCATCTTTGTGGAATCATCAATGCCTTCCCTGGCATAGTATAAGGCCATACTCAATGTTAGTACCTTGTATGATTGTCTTGGAATGTCCTATTTTTAAAGCTTAAGCTGGTGCAGCTCTAGAAAAATGTTTCATGTCACAACTTGGCCAAGCCTTTGTGAACTCTCTCACAGAGTTTTATAATTATCTCATCTCACCAATTCCAGGAGAAATATTTTCCCCATGAAGAGCTCCCTAATTGTAAATATTGCTGCCAGCTGAGAGCGAAAAAAGTTGCTGTTTGTTTTGAATAAAATTGTCAATGTTTCTTATTTAATAATTAAGCCCAGTTGGGGAGAAACATTTTACTGTTTCACAATAAAACATTTTTCCAAGCACAGCTGGCACAATTTTGAAAGGAAAAACAGATAGTGCATTCTCATCTTGATGAAATTAGGAGTGAAGAAATGCTAAGTTTCTACCTTCCACTACACACTTTCTGGGCATTTTGGAACCAGATCTGAACGCTAGCATGAATATTTTCCTTTCTTCCTCTCTTGTTAATGAATTGTATTTTACAAGAAACTACACTGATGGAAGACAAAACAAATAGTGTACAAGGAAATGAAGAATACAGTAGTAACTATAAACGTTATCTCCTCTATGTCTATAACATATTGGGGAGACTAACCCGTTTTGATGAAGGGGAGAGAGAGAGAGAGAGGCAGAGAGAGAGAGAGAGAGACAGACAGACAGACAGACAGACAGACAGACAGACAGACAGACACAGAGAGAGAGGAAGGGAGGGAGGGAGGGAGGGAGAGAGAGAGAGAACACTTCTGTATATGGGTATGTGCTTAAAAAAGACTTTATAACTCCAACCAAGTTTGATGGCAAAATGCCTAGAGAATATTGCTAGCAGCCTGTTCTTCTCTGACACCCACCCCTCATCTGGATGTAATATCTCAATATTGCTTCAGACGATTGAATTTTATTTAGGCTTTAAGAATGATAATAAAGCAAACCAAATACTTCAATAGCAGGGGTTTTGTCAATTAAAGAACTTGGCTTTACAGGGAGTCACTGAATGGTTGACTTTATCCCATGAAGCAGATTAATGACTGCTACTGCTTGTCAATGAAGAGGAGAAGTCATCAGAAGAATATTTCATTTCTTTACCTAGGCTGGGGGGAGCGGGAAGGATAGAAGAACAAGATATTCTTGCTCAGTGCGAAAGACAAAACAACAACAACAAGAAGTCCAGATTGTAGACATTGGCAATACCTGGAGACAGCTGAATAGAAGAGAAAGCACTCTGGAGAAGGTAACAAAATACAAAGACCTGAAAATAGAAATAGAACAACTATGGCAAAAGACAGCAAAGCTAGTCCCTATGCAATCCCAAAACAACTGGAGCACCACTTGAACACCATCCACATTAACAAATTCACCATCAGTCAATTGAAAAACAAAACTTTTCTTGGAACAGCTGATATCCTGTAACGATATCTCTAATTCATCTAACACGCACGTCTGCCTATCCCAGGTCCTTGGGAAGGACTTGATAGACAGACAAAATTGCCAAATGTAGCCTGTACATCTGGCTGCCTATGCAACAGACCATTATTAAATATCATTATCTAGTAGAATGAAATCTTTCCCAATGTTTGAGCAAGAATCAAAATGAATGTTTGAAGATCCTTATCTATCCTTATCTATCCTTATCCTTATCTATCCTTATCCTTATCTATCCTTATCTAGCAAGTATAAATACTATATATAAATACACTTGGAATACTGCATTCAGTTTTGGTCACTGTTGGGACTCTAGAAAGAATGTAGAGAAGAGCAAATGATGATTAGGGGACTCAAGGATAAAACATAAAGAACAGTGGCTGGAACTGGATATATCTAGTAATCTGATGAAAAAAAGGACTAGGGGCAGAGGTGGTATTCAGCAGGTTCTGACCAGTTCTGGAGAACTGGTCGCAGAAATTTTGAGTAGTTTGGAGAACCAGCAAATACCACCTCTGACTGGCCCCACCCCCATTTATTTTCTGCCTCCCGGGTCCCAGCTGATTGACTGGGTCTTCTTTTGTTGCCCTGCACAGGATTATGAAGCCAGAAAGCAGGTTAGTGGGGTATGGAGGGAATGGAGATTTTGCAGTATTCTTCCCCTGCTATGCCCACCAAGCTATGCCCATAGAACCAGTAGAAAAACATTTGAATCCCACCACTGACTAGGGGTGGCATCAGTGGTGGAATTCAATCTTTTTTACTACCGGTTCTGTGGGTGTGGCTTGGTGAGCATCGCAGGGGAAGGATACTGTAAAATTTCCAGTCAGAGGTGGTATTTGCCGGTTCTCCGAACTATTCAAAATTTCCACTACCGGTTCTCCAGAATTAGTCAGAACCTACTGAATATCACCTCTGGATGGTATAATAGCAGTGTTCTAATATCTCAGGGCCTGTCACAAAGAAGAAGGAGTCAAGCTATTCTCCAAAGCACCTGAGGGCAGGACAAGAAACAGTGGGTGGAAACTAATCAAGGACAGAAGCAACCTAGAACTAAGGAGAAACTTCCTGACAGTTAGTACAATTAACCAGTGGAACAACCTGCCTTCAGAAGTTGTGGGTGCTCCAACACTGCAAGTTTTTAAGAAGAGACTGGACAACCAATTGTCTGAAATGATATCGGGCTTCCTGACTCAGCAGGGGGTTGGACTAGAAGACCTCCAAGGTCTTCCAACTCTGTTATTCTATTATATATTTTGTTAAATTCATAAACTCCATTCTTTTTATCATGGTTCTTCATAAAAATATTTGGCTTTTATTTTGTTATGTGCTAGCGTATTCTTGCTTCTTTTCTCTTGTATTCACTTAATCAATTATGATGAGGTTAGCCAAGGAAGGGTTTTCTTCTGTAGATTTTCAGGGAGATATAATTCCTTTATCCCAGTTTATCTGAAGTGATGCCCAGAAGTACAAATCAACTGGAAAAATCGTTCCTGGTGGTTTCTGGATTTCCTTGCCTTCAAACTATTCCTTAGGCTACAAGCCATGAAATACTAACAGCAACTTCATCAATGGCCCTGTTCATAAGATCCTACACGTTGAGAAGAAACAGAGTTTGCATTACCAGCACTATAGTATATCTCAGATTAGATACCTGGACTGAACCCGTCTGTAATCACTGAGTGTCAAAACCTTTAATCCAAACCATTATTGAAGCCAAAACCTGTCTGAGAAAGGATATACTTCTCAAGATATCCACCGGCCCTTATTCAGAAAGACTAATCCAAACCTGGTCAGTGTGGATACAAATGATTGGGATATTTCACTGCATGCACTGATAAAGAATTAAGTCAAACAGACTAGTGTTCATCTCATCAACCCCTTAATAGTATTTTGGATTGGCAATTGACAGGGGTGGGATTCTACCAGTTCGCACCTATTTGCTAGAACCAGATGTTAACATTCTAAGCAGTTCAGAGAACCGGTTGTTAGAAGAAATTACTGGCCTAATCCTGTAAGGAAGGCAGGAAGGAAACATTCTGGTGTTGCTTACAGAAACTGCCTATCTGTTAACCCTTATTACATTCTTGGCAGGACTAGACTTCCTGTCTCAGGAACTTCTCTGGAGTTTTTTTTCCCTCCTTTGCTGGTACTTTGCTTGTCTGTAATGACCATTCAAAGTTACCATGGCACTGAAAAAAGTGACTTATGGCCATTTTTCACACTTACCACTGTTGCAGCATTCACACAGTCATAAGAGACCAGTTGAGAAGATCCTCGATGTGAGTGATATTCGGTTGGCCATACCCAGCCAATAATATGACCACCAAGTTATGTCCATCCAGTCACATGACCACCAAGCCACACCCACCACCAAAGCCACACCTACAGAACCGGTTGTTAAAAATTTGAAGCCCACCCCTGGCCATTGACCCTTAAACATTTATTATATGGCAATAATTTTATAAATGCTGACTCAACTAGTAGTTCTACAAATAATAACAATTAATGATTTCCAGACTTGAGTCAGGCTTAGCTTTATCAGCTAACTATCACCTAACAATAAAAACAACAAACTATATTGATTAGCTGTCAGCAGCTTCCAGCTCCTTGTCAGCTTCTGCGCTGATGTTGTTTGTGAAAAGCTGGCAGGTTGTGTTGGAAAGATCTCCTCCTCCACTTTGGCTGAGCCATGGAACTGCCTGCCATTTTACTGGGAGGAACGAAAACAAAGGAAGCTACAAATCACGAGGAAAACTCCATCCGTTTCCCATCCTGGCACGCTCCTAAGCCCACTGTTACTACAGGGAGGAAAAGGGCTCACCTGTTGATTGTTGGCCCTCCCCAGCCAGCCCACTCCTCATCAGCAGGCATCCAAGTAACTTCTTCATCCTTCCCTAACTGCTCACTGCTATTAAGAGATTTCAAATTTTATTTCCATTTCCAAAGCAGCCAATTGTGGCTTGCCTGTTGGGTCTTGTTGCCAGCTAATTGGTGCAGAGGCCGGAGGCAGGAGAGAGGATGGGATATGTCCCTCCCTTCTTCTTTGGTGCCATGCAACCTATGGGTTTCTACGAGAAGTGTAGCTGGCTAAATCAGCCACAACTTCCCCAAATTTCACTTTCATAGGAGTCAAATGTTCATAGGTCCCAGAATGTTTGTAAGTTAGCCAATTTGAGTTACCCAATAAAATTGTTGCCCAATATCTTCCTATTTCACCCAATTCAAGATTACAAAGATCCAAAAGTTTCAGTAATATCTACCAGTATATAATGTGCTGGCTATGGGTGTGAGTCTGAGTGCATGTATGCATGTACATTGGAAGCTGTGTGAAAGTGTACTATTGTTCCTACGTGCTGCATGCTATTTGTTTTTAGGCGTTAGATAGATTGCTGTGAAAAGAAAGAAATAAACAAAGATTGCCAGCTTGATCCGGGCATTAAGGTACCAGGAGCCCTGGTGGTGCAGTGGTTAGAATGCAGTATTGCATTTTGCCAACTGCCAGCAATTTGATCCTCATTGGCTGAAGGTTGACCCATCCTTCCATCCTTCCAAAGTCTGTAAAATGTAGATCCAGATTGTTGGGGGCAATATGTTAACATTGTAAATCGCCCAGAGAGTGTCGTAAAGCACTGTGAAGCTGGTAGCAATACCAGTAGTTAGTGCTACTGCTTTTGCTACCAGATTAGAAACCAGCAGATCCTGAGTTCTAATGTTACCTTAGACATGAAAACTGGGTGACTTTGAATCATCCACTCTCTCAGCCCAGCCCACCTCACAGGGTTGTTGTTGTGGGGAAAATAGGAGGAGGGTGGAGAATTAGGTAAGTTCACTGCCTTGAGTTATTTATAACATTAATAAAGGCTGGATATAAATTAAATAAAGTGAATGTTTGATTACATGAGGTCTCATGTTCCAAATGGTCACAATATGTTTTTGCTCTTTTCCCCTCTTCTTTTCTACCAATCTAGTTATATGTTTATTTTTGTTATGACTGTTTGCAGTTATTTGCAATTATTTTTTATTAACAAGCACTATCTCTGCCATACCATGCCATGCAGAAAATATGCATAACTACACAAGAGATGTACACAAAGACAAGAAATCCTGCATAGTCCTGGACCATTCTGACTAAACTGAAACTAGTCATTCTTAGCCTCGTTTCTCTTAGGAAATTTAGGATTTTTTTCCAGCATAATTTGGTTATGTAAACTGCCTAGATTAGCTCTGTGGTAAGATGGCCGGCCAATAAATTTAATTAAAAAATAAATATTTCTTTGAGGTAATGCAAAAAATATGCAGCTCATTCAGAAGTGATTCATGGACTTTCAAAGCCAGAATTTTCCTCTGCCACATCAAAGCTATCTCACATAGACTTTTCATATTTTTAGCCATAAGTTCCATCTTTTTAGAAACATAAGTTTAATACAAAATGTAAACTTTTAAAAACTCCACTCAAATCCAGACAATATTCATTTTTTCATTGGGATATGTGCTGGTAAGACAGTTATCTTTGACAACTTGAATCTCAGACATTAATCACAAAGAAGACCCTTATAGTTTCACCAGCACTTTATTGTTTCAACTGAAGGTAGTACAAGCCAGTCCTACTCAGAATTTTCAGACTATCTATCCATGGAAGAAAGTTGCTTTTACAATAAGCATTAAACTATATTAAACAAGCATTAAACTATAGGACTTATGTGAAAAACATGTTCCTGTGTTGCTATTTCCTCCTTTTATGCCCTCTGGACAGATAACTGCACTTTTCTCATTCAAATACATTTCTTTAAAAATATCACATTGAGAACCATGAAATTCTATAGTCCAGTTAGGAATTCAGAAGAAAACTCCAGGACTGCGGGAATATGTAAACATGTAAGATACATATTTTGTAGTTCAAAGTTATGTGCCAAAAGTTTGGAATGTATTGATCTGTGAAGAACTTTGAACTTACTAAGCTTGGAATGCAGCTAAAGAGATAATTCTGCATGTTTGGAAAGAAATTACCATCATGGACTTAAAATCCTGAATTTGTGCTTAGCTTTTGAACTCGCTCTCTATTGACATAGTAAAAAAAACCTGATAAATATGATTCTGTCTGGGCATTCTTTGAAATCACTTTTACATATCTATTGTATTGTACTGTTTCTCTCTTTTTAAGTTTCTTTTATGTGGTTTTTTTATGTTGTAGTTTTTCACTTTTATCCTTTTTTGTATATTACATGGTTTATACCTATATAAATGAATAAATAAATGCATTTTTAAAATTCAAAATACAGCTAATCCTCAACTTAGAACACTGTGTTTAGTGACCATTCAAAATTACAATGCCATTTAAAAAGTGACTTTTGATTGTTTTTCACACTTATGACCATTGCAGCATCCCCCCATGATCATGTGATCAAAATTCGGATGATTGGGACTTCCAGTTTGGGTTTCTTCAGCGATGGACCGAAATCCATGATTGTGCGAGTTTTGATCTGTGCTTGCCACTGGAGTGTTCTGAGCTGCTTGGTTTCAGGGCTAAAGTCACCCCGTAGACGTAGTGAAAAAGGGGGAGACCGCCAGTGGGGTTGAGGAGAGTTGCATCTCTCCTCCTTGGCTGGCCATTACTGCCTTTCCCAAAGGCAGTTGCAGCAGTGGTCAGAAATGGCCACCTCAAAGAAGAACCCAACCAGACAAGGTTGTGCAGGAGGAAGTTTAAAGGAGAAAGTTCGACTGACCTGGTTGAATGGAGAAAGAATCTATTTAAGGAACCTGGAACTTGAATTACAAAGACTAATACTATTCCTAAAAAATATTATTAAAGCGGCAAAAGAGAAAGGGAAAGGAAAAAAGAATTGGTGTTTTTTTTCTCTCACATTGACAGCTTTAATTGACTTTGAATGTTAAGAAGAAGAGATCTGAACAAGAAATTGATATCAATCCACTTTGACATTAGCAGGCTATTTTTAGCTGAAAATAAAGTGTCAAAGGGATAAAGACTCTTGGATAATTAAAAAATTTCAAAAAAGAAAGAAAGCAAAGGGGGAAAAAAGAGGGTGGAGTCTGGAAAAATGGAGACCACCTGGAATTAAAAAGAATTGATAGTGGAATTTTAACAAGACCTGTAAAGGACACATTGTAGCTGAAACTTTGTCACAAGATAGCAAAGTCCCTGGAGAGAAAAAGTGAGAAAAGAAGCAACAAACAGCTTTGGATTATTGGTGATTCCTGGAATTTTGGATGGTGGATCCTAATGAAATGAAATAAAATCAATTGGGGGTTGTTTAAAAATCTTTAAAATGGCATCACTCCTTGAAGAGTTAAAAATGATACTTAAAGAGCAAAAAGAAGAAGCACAAGAGGGAAGATCTTTTGGCTTCGTATTTCAATTTTTAGAAATGGAGATTTTGAACTCCATTGTATGAAAAACAACAAGAAATGCTTGCAGAAGAAGAAGGGTGGAACAGAGAAGAAGCCATCTTCAATGACCAAGCAATTTTAAGCAGTGTAAAAAAAGGAAAGGGGAGAAAGGGAGGTAAAAGTTTGAAGCTTGTTTGAAGCAACAACCAAAAAAGGAGTAATTTGAAAAATAACTGTAAAGAAGAAGCAGAAGGGAGGATCACAGAATGGAGAATCAGATAGAAAAGGGAACAAAAAGGGGAGGGAGATCAGAGGGAAGATGGAAAGGAAAAAAAGTTATAAAGGACAGAAACAAGATATAGAGAAACAGGAAAAACAAACAAAAATTAAAGGTATAAGCCTATTATACTTATAAGATATAAGATATAAGACACAGAGACAATGGTTTAAATTTAATTTAAAGAGAAGATTCTACAAGGGTACATGAGATAGCATTGTTATACTAGAAATAGAAAAGAGTTAGAAAATATGAAATCTGATGATTAAAGTGACAGATAAAATTGGCATTGATATGTAACAGAATATTTGTTAGTAATTAAATGAAACAAAGAGGATAAGAGAATAAGGCTCTCAATGATTTTTTAAAAGTATATAATTTGAAAAGAAACTTAGATTTTTAATGAAATTAATATCAGCTGACAGGATGAATTTGAATAAGAATAATAATTTTATTGACCACTGTTAATAACTATTGTTTTGTTTTTTGTTTAAAAACAGTAATGAGTAAAATATGAAATATAGGTGATTAAAGTGAATGATAACTGATATTATCAGTTAATGTTTGTTAAAAGATAGAAATATTTTAAATAGAAATGTAAAAGATTGCTATCAATATTAATGGCTGTGCTGAACTCGAATAGAATAATTATTTCATTTACTATTGTTATACATATATGTACAGATATATATGTGTTTTCTTAAGTTTTCATGGATATCTATATGTATGGTATTCAGCTTTGTTCGGGTATTTTCCCAACATCATTATAAGTTTCGACATGGTTTCACAATTCACTCAAGTCCCGATAAAAGAAACCCTACAAATCATCAAAAATAAATACCAGCCACCCAAACACATCATGGAACTAGCAGAACACTACTTAACCAACATATATTTCATATACAAAGGACAAAGATACAAGCAAATTGAAGGAGCCCCTATGGGATCACCACTGTCACCCGTCATTCCAAACCTGTTCATGGAAGAGTTCAAATCCAGAGCCCTACCCAATGCCACCCACAAACCCAAATTATGGCTAAGATACATTGATGACACATTTGTTATCTGGCCCCATGGAAAAGAAAACCTAAACAATTTCCTAACACACCTGAATAGTACACATCCAAAAATCAAATTCATCATGGAAACAGAAATGGAAACAAACAAACAACTACCATTCCTAGATGTACTAATCTACAAAAAAACAGATGGCACACTAGGACACACCATATACCAGAAGAAAACACACACCAACCACTACCTCAATGCCCAATCCCACCACCACCCAGCACAGATAAACTCCGTGGCCAAAACACTAATCGCCAGAACCAAACGCCTGGCAGACAAGACACACATAAAGACTGAACTATGCACCCTGACTAAAGTACTAACAGCCAACGACTTCCACAAAAGCAAAATCACTGGCTTGATCCACAAAAACACACTGAGACATAATGGAGACCTAGAAGATGAACAGACCTATGGAACAGCTGTCCTGCCCTACATAAGAGTTACTACAGACAAAATCAGTAAGATACTACACAGGAATCACATCAAGACTGCCTTCCAAACAGACAGAAAAATAGCAGACATCCTTAGAAACCCCAAAGATAAAACTGACCTGGAAAATCAAGGCATATACGAAGTCCCCTGTGCATCATGCCTGGCCACATACATTGGACAGACCAATAGAAATATGAGTGCCTGGATGAACACAAAAATGCAGTAAAAAAAGATGGGACACACTTCCTCATTAATCCAACACATAAAAGCCACAGGTCATAGCATCAACTTCAATGGCACCAAAACCCTAGCCACTATAGAAAACCCCAGCCACAGAATCATCAGAGAAGCCATAGAGATTGAAAAAAGACCTGAAAGCATAAATAGAAGAGATGACTCCACCAGACTGTCAATTATCTGGAAGCCTGCACTCACAAACAAAAAAATCTCCACACCACAAGCCAGGCAAACACCTGGGCACAAACAGATCCCCCCTGATACCTCCAGCTCAAACACACCCCAACCAGGCACCCAGATGAAACCTAGCTTCCTAACAAATGATAGCTGTCCATTCACTCGGAGCCAAGCTGCACTAAAAGCCTCCAACACAGGAAACACAATGTTGCCAGCCAATCAAGACAAAACAGACTACAAAACAGACAGAAGATATTAGAAAAACCAATCAAGCAGAACACAGCAAATTCCAAGACCAATAAACATAGACCAAGACTCCCAACCAATCAGGATGAAGAAAAAAACATTCTGGCACAGCAGATGGCTAGCACCAAATTTAAACCATAACAGCTGTGAAAGTCTGACTCACAGACGAACACTATACAGAAGCTTGATGATGGCAGATGAGATTCTGCCGAAACGTTGCTACAACTTTAAAAGCACAACTACAATGACATGGGATAATACCCGAAGGAAGCTGAACAGCACACACACACACACACACACACACACACACACACATATATATATATATACATATATATATTACCCGTGAAAACTTAAAAAAACACATATATATATATATACATATATATTTGTTTTTTTAAGTTTTCGCGGGTACTTACATGAATGCAGTTCAGCTTCCTTTGGGTATTATCCCACGTCATTGTAGTGCTTTTAAAGTTGTAGCAACGTTTCAGCAGAATCTCATCTGCCATCATCAGGCTTCTGTATGGAGTTTGTATAAATATATAAATATATCTTTTCTGAGGTTTTCGCGGGTATTTGTATGTGGATCTTTGGTTATTCGGGTTTTCTCCCGCGTAGAATTAGAAGTATCTAGGCAACATTTCGATGAAGTCTCATTCATCATCTTCAGGCTTGTTTCTTCAGCTCTGTGCTTCTCAGAGTAATGTGAGCTTGCAGCTGCTTCTTCCTTTTAACTGCTAGTGGGGGTGTGACTTGATTGGGTGGGGGTTTGGCTGTGTTCTGATTGGTAGGGGGGTTGGCTGTGTTCTGATTTGGCTGGGGGTGTGTTCTGCTTAAGTGGGGGCTTGGTTGTGCTCAGGTTAGTCTTAGTTACTGGGGGATTTGAGCTGGTGAGCTGTGATCTTGTTGTTTGGCTTCGTGTTCGTGGTCGTGCCACATCTTCATGGTGGGTGTCAGTTTGCTTCTTGTATGGGTCAGAGGGGTTTGAAGCGGGTAGTGGTGCAGCTGCAGTATGGTTTCTGGTTCGTGGTCGTGTCTCCTCTTCTGTGTGGGTGTGAGTCTTTTTTCTGTGTGGAAGTGTGGTGGTAGCATCTTGTGTGGCACTTGCGGGTATGGGTCTGGTGTTATTCTTCATGTTAGTTACTCATTTATTAATGAGGGCAGGTTTCCAAATGGTTGGTAGGCGGGAGGAATCATCTCGTCTATTCATGCTGTGTGGGCGTTTCTCTATCTCTATGGCTTCTCTGATTATTCTGTTGAAGTGTTCAGTTTTGGCGATAGTTCTGGTATTTTTAAAGTCAATTTCATGTCCTGTGGCTTTGAGGTGTTGGA
>BLBF01000032.1:13333802-13358153 GCA_015471245.1 Laticauda colubrina
TCCAACACCTCAAAGCCACAGGACATGAAATTGACTTTAAAAATACCAAAACCATCGCCAAAACCGAACACTTCAACAACAGAATAATCAGAGAAGCCATAGAGATAGAGAAACGCCCACACAGCATGAATAGACGAGATGATTCCTCCCGCCTACCAACCATTTGGAAACCTGCCCTCATTAATAAATGAGTAACTAACATGAAGAATAACACCAGACCCATACCCGCAAGTGCCACACAAGATGCTACCACCACACTTCCACACAGAAAAAAGACTCACACCCACACAGAAGAGGAGACACGACCACGAACCAGAAACCATACTGCAGCTGCACCACTACCCGCTTCAAACCCCTCTGACCCATACAAGAAGCAAACTGACACCCACCATGAAGATGTGGCACGACCACGAACACGAAGCCAAACAACAAGATCACAGCTCACCAGCTCAAATCCCCCAGTAACTAAGACTAACCTGAGCACAACCAAGCCCCCACCTAAGCAGAACACACCCCCAGCCAATCAGAACACAGCCAACCCCCCTACCAATCAGAACACAGCCAAACCCCCACCCAATCAAGTCACACCCCCACTAGCAGTTAAAAGGAAGAAGCAGCTGCAAGCTCACATTACTCTGAGAAGCACAGAGCTGAAGAAACAAGCCTGAAGATGATGAATGAGACATCATCGAAACGTTGCCTAGATACTTCCAATTCTACACGGGAGAAAACCCGAATAACCAAAGATCCATATAAATATATATATACACATTTTTTTCAAGAACTTAGTGTGTATTTTTAAGGGAATGCTCCAAGCAGAATTAAGTTGATAATAGATATGTGTTATAAAATAGAGGTTAGAAAATAAATGTTATAACTGTAAAGGCATAATTTAAACTTTAAACAAGATTTGAATGGATAATAATTAAAAGATACAAAGGTGTGACACTCCAGTCTAATAATTACAGGGGAAAATTTGTTTTATGAGAAATGAAAATATGAAATTGTAAACAGGACAGACAAAAGGATAAAAATATTGATTAGAAAGATACTGAAAATTAGAAAAAGTTAGGTAATTGAACTTAGAAAGAAATGAGATAATTAAAAATAAGGTTACAGAAAGCAAGGAAAGGGAAAAACTATTGAGAAAACTGCAAAAATAGTTGTAAAATATGGATTAGAATACCAAGATAAATATGTTATTGAGTTTATGTCTGTATGGAGAAGTAATAACCCGAGAGCATGCTGTTCTCCCAAAAAAGATATTTTATTTATATTTGTATGTTTTGTGAAAACCCAAATATAACTCTGTAAAAAAAAAAAAATTCGGATGATTGGCAACTGGTTCATATTTATAAGGGTTGCAGTGTCCTGGGGTCATGTGATCACCTCTGACAAGCAAAGTCAGTAGGGAAGCCAGATTCTGTATTACTCACTTCACAACTGCAGTGATTCATTTAACGACTGTGGCAAGAAAGGTTGTAAAATGGGGCAAAATTCACTGAACAAATGCAGTTGCTCAGTTGCAGTCATAAGTTGAGGACCACCTGTACTTTTTTATATTGGGTTACCGAGAAAATAGGAGACTTCATTCTCTTCAGCATGAGCAGGGTAGTGGTTAAAAATTAGGGAAATGATGACCTAGGAAAGAGAAGAAGAGAGAAGAGCATCCAAGTTGATATTGTCTATTGCTAATGGGATATTTGAGGAAATATCTACGTTATATAAGCATTTATAACTCTCAGCGCATTTTACCAAAAAGTATTTCTATGCAGACTTTAACGTGTGCAGACCTTGCTAGGAAGAAAAAGTGCCAGCCCATTCTTCATTTTGATTAAGCTCCAAGGAATATATTGTACTGTGAGACAATTACTTTTATTTTGAGACTTGCTTGAACAATGGGCACCATGTCCTGCTTTTCTTTTTCTTTTGCAGCCACATTGAAGTTGGAGGACAGAATAAAAGGAAAGTGGCGGGGAGGCAAAAAACTTCAAAAGAAATGAATATAAATAAATACTATATCATACCTGTAGAGCTATTGTGAATATAAACCCACATCCATCAGGCTTACCAGTCAAACATATATTTCACCATTAAGTGAGCAATTCCCCATTCTTTATCCATAGGCATGGGATGCACTAAATTTATTTTCTGGCTATCAGCCCATTAAAAGAGCAGGTCGTTCATCTGGGTGCTGATTAAGTGTATTGTGCTGTAGGTGGTTAGTGGAGTGAATTATTCTTCATCTCTTCTCTGAGGTGCTGACTATTCTTATCTCTGTCTGTCAGTGATGGAAGATAAAATCTCTCAACACCTTGAGAACATACTCAAACCTTCCCAACGAGTTTCTGCAGACATATCCACTCCTATCAAAGATGATGTATATATTTTGAAATGTATATCTCTTATGTTCTACAGCCTATAATACAGGTAGCCCTCAATTTACACAACCATTCATTTAGTGACTGTTCAAAGTTATTACACCGCTGGGAAAAAAAGTGACTTATGATTTTTCACATTTCCAATCATTGCAGCATATCCCCCCCACCCCCGTGGGAGGGTGTCACGTGATCTAAATTTGGTTGCTTGGCAACTGGAAAGTATTTATCATGGTTGCAGTATCCCAGGTTCATGTGAGTCTTTTCACAATCTTCTGACAGGCAAAGCCAATGGAGAAGCCAGATTCACTTAACAACTGTGAAAAGAAATGTTATAAAATGAGGCAAAAGTCACTTTATTTTCTTTAAATTTATTAAACATTTTTCAACAATTTAAAAACATATTTAAATTTGCAACAATGTTACAGCATCATCAACATTCATATTCATATATTAATTATTATGTTCCTTTTTTGTCAATTGTCTAACTAGATACACCAGGCGTCTCAGACCAAATAATAAACTTTCATTTCTATCTTTCAACTCTAGCCTGTCCATCTCCACGCAGTCCAGAATCTTTCTTGTCACTGTCCTCTCAGATGGCATATTTTCCTATTTCCAGTACTGTGAGGCAAAACTCACTTTAACTTAGTAATGGAAATTTTGGGCTTAATTGGGATTGTAAAGCAAGGACTCCCTCTATTCTTTAAGCGTGCTGAATTTCAGTTTGATATTAATTTACTTTGTGCAATTGTGAGGCAGAATTAGTTCACTTTTTGTCCGAAGTCATGGCTGATCGGCTTCTCCGGAGAAAAAAGCAAATACAAATAATATGACCTCCATATCTAAAACAGTAACTGTTACAACTCCTTCCCTCAAAACGACGCTATAGCACTGCATACCAGAACAACTAGACACAAGAACAGTTTTTTCCCGAAAGCCATCACTTTGGTAAACAAATAATTCCCTCAACACTGTCCAACTATTTACAAATTTTGCACTATTATTACTATTAATTTTCTCATCACTCCTTATCACCCATCCCCTCCTACTTGTGACTGTATGACTTTGTCATTTGTATCCTTATGATCTATATAGGCTGTTTCCAATATGATTTGATTGCTTATTGTACCCTATGACTATCATTAAGTGTCATACCTTATGATTTTTTACTCTTTTTTATTTATTTGATTTGTCAATCACTTACAAGGCAATAAATATAAGTATAAACATGAGTAAAAATACAGGAAATAGGTACAAATAAATGGGGACAATAGGACAGGGACAGTAAGCACGATGGTGCATTTATGCATGCTCCTTACAGATCTCTTAGGAATGGGGTGAGGTCAATAGTGGTTAGTTTGAGGTTAAAAAGTGGGGGTTAGAGGATGTAAGTCTTGATGAATGTATCTTTTCTTTCATATACACTGAGAGCATTTGCACCAAGATAAATTCCTTGTGTGTCCAATCATACTTGGCCAATAAAGAATTATATTCTATTAAGATCATCATTGGAAGGAGAGGGTTGTGTGTCTCACATTTTCAAATATCTTACCTGTCAATTTATCAAAAAGGTTTTGAATACTGTCAAATTAACATGTTAAAGAGAAAACTAGCTTCTTTTCCATGATAGCTAAGTGCAGAAATATTTCAAGAACTATCATAGGCTTAATTTCCATTTTTATCTGAAGTCATTTGGACACAAGAAGGATATATCATGTGATACATTTTTAACAACCTGCTTGTTAAAGTAAATGTAATGTGGATTTCTGGTGACTGATATATCTGCTTTTAACTTATAGATATAATGCTAATTTCCAAGCTCCTTTTAGCACCCATTTTAATATTGTCTTAAAACAGGAATAGAAGAATTAAGTCTAAAGGTCTTTTAAAAGACTTTTGAAAACTTGGAAAATAAGAAGGGCCTTCACTGTAGCGAAAAGAGTATATCTGTAGCGAAAAGTATATCTGAGTAACCCTCTCTGGAGTGGGTTTCAGAGATAAATCACCAGCTTCTGTTCAAACTAGAAATGATAGGAGTAGTTTGTAGCACAGTTAGAGGAAGATGCTGGTCAGAAAGTAAAAAATCAGAACAACAAAGGAGCACAAAAGGAGCATTAAGCCACCCAGAGTTGCTGGACAAGGAGATAAGCAGCACATATATTTTATAAACAAAATATCAAGCTGATTAGGAAATATGTTAATGGCAAATATATGCTTTCCTACAGAAGATTCAAATCTTCGCATACCTAAATGAGAGCTGGAATAATTCCTATGCGAAACTCTGGAGAACTGTTACTTGACAACAGGTAGACTGAAGGCTATGTTGTTTCCTTATTGTGTATAAACATTATGGTAGTCTAAACAGACTATGATAAAAAAGATCAAAGGTTACCTGGTACACTTGAATTTACTTCTCAAGCATTGTTCTGTATACCTTGTTGGAATTTTCATCATTGGAATGAATTTTATTCTCTTCACTGTTCTTCAAAAAGAGTGGGATTTTCTGAAAAAATATATGATGAATATATGATTCCAAGGGCCTCAAATAACATGACATGGCCATAGAGATAACGGTCACAAAACCTCAGGAAAGTTTAAACAACCATTAAGTGAGAGTGCTAATAGCCTGTATGTATTTTGTAATTTTTTTCTTTATGTTATTTCTTTATTTAAGACATTTATATAGCTGGCCATCTTATAATGAACTCTGAGTGGTTATTTCTCTATGTGCAACTTGTTAAGAAATATATAACAAGATATTTTAAAAATTAAAAATGAACAAGAAAGGCTGGATGCTTTTAAAACATGCATTAAGGATAATATGTGAGGTAACTGGGAATTCCAGATGAAAGCTCAATGCAGGTACTAACCTGGTCCTCCCACACAGCAAGGGCTACAATTGGCAGACCAGCTGAAGCTGGACCAAGCCCCTTCTTTTTTTGTTTATTTGTTTATCATATTTAGCACGCCACAAATGATTAGCCTCTCAGTCATTGCCATAATTGCTATAATTAGGAGTAAACAACAAACAAAGCAACAGAAATTAAAACAACTGGGGCAAGGTTAAATTATAATTAAAATCATAAACCCCAAAACAGAATTTATTCCAATGATATTAGGCTTACCTTTCACCATAAACCCTTTGAAATAACTCAGCTTTCAAGAGTTTCCAAAGACTGAAACTGTGGTGACCAACTTGGTCTCTATCAGAAGACTATTCCATAGCACAGATTATTTATTGAAAAGCAGCACATATGAGCCTCTGCATCATATGGAAATCAGGGATCCCTGTGTCTCTGATAACATCCAAATACAACAATGAGGGAAACATGGCTGGAGCAGTGCTGAAATTTTACTCAATGCCTAGATATTCTGTATAAAGATGGTGCTAAAGGAAGTCCGACTTTTATCAACACTGATACCTATCTGCTGATTGATTGCCCTTGGGGCCTATTGAAACCGTGCTCAGTTTAAAACTGATAGGGACCTAGATGAAGAACAGTGTTGCAGTTTTTCATTAAATGAAATGGAAAAAGTGATTTCAAATTCTTTCTCTCTTAGGTTCCTTGAAAAGAATTTTAGACAGTTAAAAATTGCATGGATTTCAAACCACATGTGTGAGAGTGAAAAAAAAAGACGCAACGGTTTGAGTTTTTCTTATTTTTAATATGAGCCAGATGAAACAAAAAAATTGTTTCCTTCCAAACTATAGGTCAAGTACCTCTATAGGTTTTAAGATGACTCTGTATGTTATCATGTTATCTTTCTTGCTTGACAGTGTACCATTATGTGGTGTATCATTTCAGCATTTACTATCCTTCATGTCCTTTTATCTTCTCGCTAGGATTTCTTTTAAAATTCCAGTCCATACATTTGGTTTCATTACATAAGTCTGGCTTTTACAAAACAGATTTCTTTCGTTTCTTATATTCATTTTCTTTAGTTTCATATTTGCCAGAATTGATCTGAAACAGTATATCCACTCTGTTGCTTTTATCATGCAACTTAAACAACAGTGAAACGCGGGAAGTTTTCAAGTCCACAGCATGGAAAGAAATAATAAGGGAACAGTAAATTCTATATTCTCCTATTTCAGATCATAAAAAATTTATTTAGGTACTATAATGCCTTTGTTTCCAAAACTTCTAGAAATGTCCAGTTCATGGGTTAGACTATCAAAACAATGCCAAGAAATTGAGAGTAAAAACCCAGTTGTAGTATGGATACTTTATGATTTTTAATCTTAAGAAAACATATTTGCTTTATCTCTTCTTAATAAAATTAACAATAAGAAAAATGACAACAATTCCATTTTTCTCCCTTGAAAAGCATGAGGTGACCTTGGCTGATCAATTTCTATAAACCTCAACTATTTCATAGAACAGGTGAACATTCTAAAAATATCATTCTGTAATGATTCCAGGTGAGCCTGGAATAGAATTAATACAGTATGAGAGCTAAGGAAAGGCTAGAATCAGAATAGTAACCCCCCCCCCCCCCCCCCCAAAAAAAAGGCCTCTGACACACCAGAACTTCCCCCTCCTATCCTCTCCATTGCAGTTTTTTTTCTCTCTCTGGATATTGGATAAAGGAATGGACTGCTCGTACGTGAAGCCTCCATCCATTTTGGGCAATGCCTCACACTTACTGTGGGAAGCACAAGGAAAACCTTAACAAGCTGAAAAATATCTTGCCCCTTTTGAGACATAGCAATAGCACTTAGATTATATACTGCTTCATAGTGCTTTATAGCCCCTCTCTAAGTGGTTTACAGAGTCAGCATATTGCCCCTCAACAATCTGGGCTCTCATTTTACCGACCTTGGAAGGATGGAAGGCTGAGTCAACCTTGAGCCAGTCAGGATTGAACTGCTAATGGTCAGCAGAATTAGCCAGCAATACTGCATTCTAACCAAAGCACTTCCATGGCGCTGTTTAGAGTTCCCCAGAAAATTCATAGTTATAGAGAAGGAGGTAGAAAGTCTCCAAGGTATGAATGGTATCTCTTTAGTGTGACACATCCCCAAATATTTTCACTAGAATTGAGAACTGCCAATCCAACACATCAGGAGTATGGTAGAATGGGCAAAACTAGACTAACAGTTGGATCCATATGAAATGGAGAAGAAAAGCCGATGTAGCTATTTCATTTAAAAAAAAAAATCTTGACCATCACTTACTCTTTACTCCATCTGAATTTCACTTTAACATGAAAGTCAGTTTTAAAAAGCATTTGATACTAAATGTTACAGGTTTTAATACTGCAAGCATGGTGTTAAATGGTTACTAAAAAAATCCATCTGGCACATATTAGTCAAGCCATTGCAAAGATAAATTGAATAAAAGAATGCTAAGGCAAGGAGGGAAAAGAAAAGAGAGAGAACTGCTTAATGCTATAAGTATATCAAAATGTTTCACAGGGGCTTTCATTTTTCCTCCCTCCCTCCCTCCCTATAAGGATGCACATATAAAGTTGTTTATTGTGGGTAGAATGCATCTGCTTCCTCTCAGCCTAAGTATGAAGCTATCAAAGCTGTTTTAGGATTTCATTTAATCTCATACCCAAATTCAATGGGGTTAGGGGAAACAGAGACCCTGACAGCAACATGAGATCTTTAAATTCTCTTTCTTGAATTCATCCCTCCCCACTTCAAATGCATCTTTACAGACAATTCATTCTATTTTCTCCCATATCTCAAAGATCTCATTGGATTTTATGTGAGTAAAAAAAATAATTGAGCATCAATAAAAGATTTAGCCAGTTACAAACATAGCACCAGCTAGAGTTACTTTGGGAGGAAGGAGGTATGAGTCCGAGGAGAAGACTTAAAGGAATATGAAACATTGAGTTCAGCGATCTGGAGAATAAAATAAAAGGAGCTGTTGTTAGGGTAAAGTTAAGGAGCAGAGATGTCCTGTCAGTTGCAAGGCTTCCTTCAAGAGCTGAAGATTCAGTGGTTTGTTCTTGAAACAATAAAGGGCTAATTCAATTAGAATAGAGCAAAAAGTATCCCTTTGTTCTCCCTCCAGGTTCTTGGATTACCCAATATTGCTTGGAAACTGGAAAAAGACTGATCTCTACACATGGGCATTCACCATATTGATGTACAATGTAAGTTGAATGAATGAGCTCTGGAAGCCAACTATGCAGAATAACCTTCAATGCATGCATGTCTTTATAAATTTATTTGTTCTTCTTTGTTTCTATGGCAAATTGCCTTGTATTAGTTGTCTTTATAAAAGACACATTTTTTCATAAGGCCAACCTATGATGCAGGAGTCAGCGGCATAACATCTTTGGAAGTTTAACAGGAACAAAATACAGCATATGCATTGTCTACAAAGTATGAATGTGCCAGAAAAAATATGTTTCATAAATAATTGGAAGGTTCATTGTGAACATATTGATTTATATGACTTTATTCTTATGATTTGAATTATCCTACTTTTATTCTGGAATACACCTTTCATATGGTCTTAAAGGTTCTTATAAAATGGTAATAATCATCAATGTAATGGATTTTAAAAGCTGTTTAAACTAGCCAAACATATATTCTTCTTTTCTAATCTTTTTAATCAGGGTCCACTATGAACATACTGAGATTAGTAACTGTTATATCCTTTTTCACCACTTTTTCAGAATATAAATGCATACCTCACCACCATCCACAGAACAAGAAAACTCTTGGATGCTAGATTACTATGAGGGCATTTCAAGCAGGAGTTAGGTTCTGTTAGGGTAGTATGTATACAGAAGCAAAGGTTGATCCTGCCTTCAAATTACCATAGAGTAGAAACGTAGGTTGAAGTGGCAATAAGAGCCGACAGATCCTAAACTTCTTCCATAAAGTTGCTGACATGGTCCTCCCACTTCAACTTGTAGTAGCTCCACTCAGTGGTTATTCTGCAGATTCTGGTGAAGGTGGTCTTTGGCTATCTTCACTCATCATAGCTTCTATATAAATTTGCAGCCAGACATGGAGCAGCAGTTATACTAAAGAAGGAGAAATCAGCAACTTACAATGAACTGGAGATGATTGTTGATGTCCAACATTAGGAGGCTTGGCCCTCCTTCTCACCTGCAGCTTTTGAACAACTAATTGTGTTTTGTAATTGTTTTACATAATCAATAAATTTAACTTATTTCTAATTTACAACTTTTGTCCCTTAAAACAGGAGGGGGAATCCCAAAGCAATCCAAGAAGCCCAGGGAAGAAGGAATGGCTGGTGAACACTGTTTTATTGTTTTGTGAGAGGAAGAGGAGGCAGTAAAGGATGGCTAATGAATTGTGAAGTAGAGATGTATATATTTGTCGGAAAGTATATTTATTTATTGAATTTATATTGCCACCTATTCGCCCATGGTGACTCAAGGCGGCTTAGAGGATATAAAACCACATTTAAAACGATAAAAACTAACAAAAAGAATCAAATAAATTAATATAGTACAATATAACTAAATCACTTCCCAACTCCCACCCCTTGCACTGGTGACAGCAGATCATATGAGCCATTTAATGGGCTCCATCCCACTCTGTGTTCCTCAAGCCTGCTGGCAGAACCAGGTCTTCAGCACCTTCCAGAAGAGTATTAGAGTGGGGGCCGTTCTAATCTCTTGGGGGATGATGTTCAGGGAAATAGATCTACCACAGAGAAGGCCCTTCTTTTGGGTCCCACCAGGTGTATCTCCCTCTGGGATGGGACCCGCAACATTCCCTGCCTCCCCACTCTGCTGGGTCAGGTAGATGTGACCAGAAAGAGATGGTATATAACTCCCTACTGTTTTCTTGCCTGCATTAATAGAGTAGAATTCTGCTCTATCTAGTTTTTCTTGCAGATTTTTCTTTTAAAAAAACATTTTAAACATCAGTTCTTCTTTCTCATGTAAATCTTTCCCTCATGCACAGAATGAGAAAAGGGCTTTGGGGCTACATCACTTGAAAATCTGACTTTCAAATTCCCATAATTTTGTTTACTGACACAATGTGTTTCTTTTTTCAATGAAAATGAATCAAATTGTGATAAATGTCTGTGGCAAATTTCAAGCAAGCTGGGAGGGATTGGACAAAGGCTAGGGTGGTAGCAAGGAATAATGATGTCCATTTGTGAATATAGTGGAACTGACAGTCAGGGATAGAGAGCAGCACTCATCTCCCCATAAAAGAAAATACAATCTATCAGTCAGATAACAATCACACAACCTCTTTTAACTTCTGAGGAAGTCAGCAATTGAAACAATAAAGTGAACAAAGGGTTAAATCTCAATAAAGGAGAATATTTGTAGCTCGGTTGAAATGAGGGTTGATCCTCTCTGAGCTTGCTTGTTTTCTTGCAGACATTTCATTACCCAAACTAGGTAATACCATCAATGCTAGTAAGGAGTGCATTTTGCTGTCCTAAAGCCCCTGTCCCACTGCACTAATGGATGCAAAGAGGATGTAAAACGTTAAAAAAAAGCTTGCCATCTGTTGGAAAACACTATGCATCCGTTGTGTACTCATTGCATACGTGTTTCATATGCTCTATCCGTCAAGCATCCGTCCACTGCGATTTCATCCGCGCAAGAAGTTTTGAGCTGCACAAAACTTTGTGAACGGATGAACTTTCCGCTGTGTACGATGTAAATCCACGACATACGAGCAACAAACGTTCTATGTCCATTTATCATCCATTAAACATCTGCTGTATCCTCTCTGCATCCTCTGGGCATCCTCGCAACTCACATCTGTTGCAGCTGAAAACGGAAAGAGGGAGGAAACAAAAGGTACATGGAACGTCTACACAGCATTAGTAGCATGGAAAGAGAAAGGATGCGCAGTGAACGGTTTGCATCCTATATACATCCTCTAGGCTTCCTATGAACATCCGTTTAACATCCCCGCTACATACTACCCACGTCCGTTCTTTTCTGTTCTTTTCCGTTCTGTTTATGCAAATTTTTGCCACTTTTTGGAGTGGATCACAATGGATGAAGCCACCTCCAAAATTTTGCTCATCTGCTGTGTCCTTTTTGCATACGTTTTGCGTCCGTCGGCCAGTGGGATTTAGCCTTTACTAGCACTGATGGTGTTACCTATTATATTCTGTTGGCTTGCTCTGTCAGTGTTGATAGGGGTATCTTAAAGAGATTCTTTGGTTGGGTTGTTGACTATTGGCTCTTTGGCAGTTTCTTGGGGTATTTTTTTTATTGTTGGTCTGATCTGATATTGGAGTTAATCTATGCTGATCTGAGTGCTGATTGCTGGTGGAGAAGTATTTGGGTCTTTTTGTTCCCTTTTGGGCTGGTTGATTATCTCTTTTCAATATTCTATTGATGTTGTTAATGTCTATGTGTCTATTGATGGCAACTTTTTCAGAGTGCCAGGCTTCAAGAAATTCCCTGGCATTTTTGGACTTAGCATGGTCTAGGATTGTCACATTTTCTCAGTTGAAATTATATTAAATCTGTCTATATGTTGTGAAATTAAATAATTTTCATCATATCATCTGACTGCTGTAGTAGTTGGGGTTCATGGATGAGTTCTGCCAGCCTTCTGCCTGTTTGTCCTACATAGTAGTTGTTGCAGTTGTACATTGTAAATGGTAAAAATGTGGATATTCTGGTCATGTAGGCATAGGAAAGTATTGCTGTCTGATAGATTTTTTTTCTGCTGATCAGAATAAGTGAAATCAATTTTTCATTGATTTAGGGACAATTCAATTTAAGATCTGAAGCTGAAGCTCAAATGCTATGGTCACCAAATGAGAAGAGAGGACTCTGAAAAAGATCCTGATGTTGGGAAAAATTGAAGGCAAAAGGAAAAGGGATGGCAGAAGATGAGATGGTTAGAAAGTGGCATCAATGCTATGAACATGAATTTGGACAAACTCCAGGGAACAGTGGATAAGGGGGTGCTGGCATTCTACAATCCATGGTGTCACAAAGAGTCAGGTATAACTTACAGTAGTGACATAACAACAACAACAGTTTAAGATGTGACAATTAGATCTCAAATTATTGCATTTAAATTTCATTGAAGCTCTGAAAAGAAAGTACTTAGAATATAACAAATATTTTCATGGAAACAAAAGTGAAAATAAAGGAGAAATTGGAAGGCAACTTTTAAATCCTTAGGGGCAATCAAGCCTGCCTATAGTTATGAAATAGAGGGATTGCAGAGAGAATACCAGTTATATTCAGAATATTTCTATTCATTTGTTGTTAAAGCTTCAGAAAAGGTATTCTTTGTTCTTCTGATCCAAAATGTTATTGTCTTAAAGGGAAAAAATAAATAGGAAATGTGAAGGTGTAACTATAACAAATATCAGAATAACTACCCATTTACCCTATTCCTACTCTCTTTTTAAAAAAGAAAAAAGAAAAATTAAATATAGGAATTAAATAAAGTATTTTGCAGTTGGGGGAAACTATTAGAATGAAGTTTATGTTGAACTTCAGAATTTTTATCCCTAAGGAATGTCGTATTTTAATGTCCTCATTTTCTGGTAACATTTACTATTAGTATAATTAAGAGATCAGTAATGAATCCTGAATTTGAAATTTATGTTCTACTTTCATCCCAATCCTTTTTAAACTTCTTTGGAGAATTTCATATCATTTATACAAACCATATGCCAAAGCACATGTGTTCAAAAATTAACGTGAGCAACATAAATTTCATGTGCAAAACATGTCAGACACAAGTACATACATTCCTTACCCATATGTATTTTTAAAATAAATTATAATTTTGAAGAAAAAAGAGACAATTATATTAAAGGAATATAGAAAATAGAGAGGGAAGGGGGGGAAATCCTTAATATAACAGAAAATATGTGTATAACATACAAGTCTTGAATAACCAGAAAATCTAAATATGGCTAATATATTCTAATACACTATAAATGACTTAGATGTTTCATAGGCAAACAACTTAATTAAGATATGTAATTAAGCTTGTAAAGCTGTAAATATATTTGATTAGCACTACTGAAATCAATAAGAGGAAAAGGAAAAGTGTAATTAATATTGTAAACACAAGTTGAAAAATCACTGTGAATAACATATTGATTATATGTTGGATTAAAATATGAACTGAAATTAAGTACCGTGTTTCTCATATAATAAGGCCAGGTCTTATTTTTTTTGAGCCCTCCAAAAATGGCTAGGCTGTCTTTTCAGGGGTGACTTAATTCCCCTCCCTTGCATCTTCGGGCGGGTGGGTGGCGACGGCTTGGATATTGACCTCGGTGTTGATGGGGCACTTCGTATCGGGGTCAACGCAGGCAGCACCATATCCAGGGTGTGCACACTGTATCTGGGTGTGCAACAAAAGTACTTCCTAACAGCAAGCCTCCCCACCATTCCCCCCCCCCATTTTGCATGTTTTAATATAGGCCTTAATTTGGGGGGAGGGGCTTAATTTCATTTCATGCCTATAAAACATGCTGAGACTTCCTATTGGGGGAGGCTGTATTGTTGGAGAAACAGGGTATGTGGCACAATACCACGTATAAAATTATACTATAATTATACTATAATTTATACTGTACATATTAGTCCAGAAATGCTCTCCATATGAGATTAAACTGTACATCAGATTTACTTTTTGGATATGAAGTTATATTGAAATTAAGGAATATTCCCAAAATCAAGCTTTCTTCCATAAAGGCAATGAGAGATTATTTCCAATTAAAAAAACAACAACAATAAAATCCTTGTGCTTATTGGATATAATATCAGTTCAGTGTACTTTGAAAATATGCCTGGTTTAGTGAAATTTAATAAAAAAAAAATTGGGTTATAATAGGGTCATACTTTTTACAGTTTGTTTCATTTTACAATAAATTAATTTCCAATATTTTTAAGCTGTACAATATTGCTACCACATATGAAAGAAAGAGCCAATCTGTTAATTACATGTCCAGTATTTCAGGAAAAAAAATGATTCATTTTTGCAGTCATGACTGAGCAATGTACCAGTGATAAAACATCTTATAACTTTCTCTTTAAGTGTACTGTTTTGAGTTATGCTTGATCTTTTTTTTTTCCAATTGAAATTCCTACTCTTCCATCTCTAAAACTGTATTCAGTTGTTGCATCCATTTACTCATACATATTTGGACTTGTTCATCTTAAAAGTAGATATTCAATAAGGAAACAAAAAGGGACATGCCTGGACTTATTGCCACCATATTAATTTATTCTGAGTAAAGCCTGAGCCTTGTCTTAAAATATATGAACTTATTTTAGAGATTACTGCATACATTTTGTAAGGATTATTTGTACAGGTAAAAACTTTGCACAAAGTTATAAAGTTTGCATGTCAGTATTTTTCCTCACTCATGTATTATTGTTATTAATAATAATATATAAGATTACATCAGATGCTGTTTTGCAAGAATTATTGTAGCTATTGTGTCAGAGGGCTACATAGAGACAAGCCTAGGTCTGCAGCCTACATTCCCCAATCCTTGTATTCCTATCCTTATATTCATAACAGATTCAAAAGATGAAGGTGCACATGCCTAAAAGTCTCTATAGAACTTTTTTTTCAGTCTACCACACATCATCATCTAGGATTTTGTGAATATAAAAAACTTCACATTCCAGTTACAAATCAATACTGTTAAATGAGTATGATAAATTGATTTACTCCAGAAGAAAAAATGACAAGCGTAGACGAGAAAGCATAAACTAACACTCAAACTTTACTCATTTGTGAGATAGTTCAAACTAGGATTTTCCCCTTCATTTGAAATATCTCATAAACTCAAATACTTCTAGATTTTTGAAAATTTGTTTTATTCTACCTTGCATGAGCAGTGGCTGGGGTTCTTTTCTTTCTAGGGAAGAGATGAAAAACCTCTGACCCCTTAAAAGTAAACTTTTTTCTGGATTATGAATTCTCCATAGGAAAAATAATTGACATGAAAGAATTCCAATCTGATATTGTACAGTATTAACCTATATTACTAATATACCCCTGGCCCCTGCCCAGTTCCCAATTTAACTGCTGCCTGGACTTTCCAAGGGTGGAATTTCATGACCAGGTAACATCTGAGGCTGACAGGAGAATTGTGAGAAATGCTTTGTTAGATTTCTTTTTTTAAAGACATGGTCCTTTCTGATTTCAGAGGAGAGGATATTAACAAGAGCTATAGATTGTAACATTGCATCCAAGTTATGCTTTGGTTGGCAAGAACAGCTATGAATATATGAATATATGTTGTTAAAGTAATGTTGTTTAAAATTAAATATTAAGGAAATTTTAATGTCTATGTTTTTATCCATAATTCAGTTTTCTTTCTTTGAAGCCATATGGTCTACAATCCCTTAAGTGAGCAAAACAATGCATAAAAGCAAAATTTAAGCAACTACAGAAGTGAAAAGTTAAATTTTAAATAAATGTATGGTGAACACTTATCAGTTTCTGAGTGGGGATAATTCTGGTGTACATGTATGTTATGTTTTGTGTATTTGCATATGTCTTCATGCTTGTGATGGAATAGATTCTAATCTTGATCAACATAGGCTGATGTGGTATAGTATCATCACTATAGGAACATGTATCATAAGGAAGAGGCCAAATGAAAGAAGAGAGCTAGTAGAGATTTATGAAATAGGAGTCTTGGAAGAAATGAATACTTCTAGGATGTATGTCATCTATCCTTAAGAGAGCAAATTTACTATTTTCCTATGATACGTCAACCCCAGCAGTAGGACACTTTCTAGATATTTATAAATGTTTTTATTGCAGTCTTTCCAGAAAAAAAAGATGTCCAGGAATGCAGGACAAAGCAGTGCTATTTGGAAGTATGATTAAGCTTAAAAATACATTTCTCATTTGTTTATGTCAAAAATGCAATGACCAATCTGAGGAAGTTGACAATTTTTCTCCAAAGCTAAGGTGTCTCAGATTCATTTATGTTTCTGCAGCATGAATACCTAAACTCTGAATGTTTTTCTAGTTGCCAACAAGATGGTGACCTAGGCATCCCCAAAATAATAGAAAACAACAAAAAAGCTGAAATGTCACTTGTTTTGGTAGTCCCATATGAGAGGAAATGTCATGACATTTTAACAATAGCAAAATCTTTTGGTGACCTCATATGACATGAAATGTCATGACATTTCAACAACTAGCAAAATGTTGGGTGAGACTGCCAACAACTCAAAATCAGTGATTGTGCAATATTTGGAAGTTTATTTTAATGGGGTTACTGTGGTATTCAGAGGAATTGCCATTATTAGCTTCTGGGATACACAGATAAATTAATATTTTTACAACCATGTTGTGTTTAACTCTCTATTGTATTAAATGTTGGTCTTGTGATTTCAAATTCTCTGTATAGCTTAAATAAAACTACTACTTTAACTTTATATAGTATAATTTTGAACTGAGAATTGCTGCCTAACAGAAAAGGTTAATTTCTCCTAAACTGGAGATGAAAAACTCCAGTGGTCCTTTTAGTTTTAAAAAGTGAAGCCAAGTCACTTGCTGTTTTGAGGACTTCCTCTGTATTTGAGGGCAAAGGGCTAAAATGAATGTTGTAAACATTGAAAACTTTCAACTCCTCTTTTACTCTTCAACGCTTTGGGAATGAAGCCTTTAACAATGCCACACAAAGCCTAGATTAGAACTGAAGCAAGGAAGGTGTGCTCTGCTACTTTAAGAAACACAGACCAGATTGCTGCAGAGCTAGGTATATTACAGGATACCTTATCTGTGGAAAGGCAGCCAAGGACTGGAGTCTAAAGACTAAATGCTGGCCAAACATGTGATGACCCTAGCAAGAATCTCTTAGTTATCATCTAGCTATGTGAGTTTGGTATTTTTAACTATCATACTCATCCATATTGAAACATGAGGAATGTTAACATGATGTAAATCATGTTGCAAAATCACAGTGCAAACACCCCCTTTCCATATTTGCATTGCAACATTGCACTCAATGACATAAGGGATGGAGATTGCCTTGCCACATTATAATGTCCATTTTATCATTTTTCCTCCTATGCTACTTAGTCTCCCCTTGTCGCATAAAGATGAGTATGGAAGGGAGAAATATACAAGCTAAGTGTCAGGGTGCCAAGTTTGGAAAAAATGAAAGGATAGTGAAGGGAATATTCTCCATATGCAGCTTCAAGAACCATGAAGCTGGGTCTTCCCCACTTCCCAGGGTAAAGCACCACAGTATGTTAAACACCAGAGTGATTACTGAAAAAATAATAGCCATGGATGGGGACTAAAAGCTGCAAGAAAAATCTTGGAGAGCAACTCACACTGAAGTCTTACACTATGGTTCTTACAGCTATGGACAACTATGATTCTTATAGCTATGGGCAACTATGTCTATGTGAAATAAATTATTCTGATTGTCTCTAAATTAATTATTTGATGTTCTTGCTGCTGTTGTTAAAACATATGTTAGTTGCCTCTCCCAAAAAATTCTGGAGTCCACATCCCTTGGAATGAAGAAAAATAAAAGTAGAAATAGAAATAGAAATAAACAAAGAAATCATTAAACTGTAATGGAATAAGCCTACATTATAAAATCACTCCATACCATCATAACCTGTTGAACAAGAGTGGTAGAGCAATTCATTGACCACCATCTTCTAAAGCCAAATGATTTCCATCATCAATGCCATCACGACAGCAGCCAAAGTGCTGTTCCAAGCAAGAATTGTTTGAGTAGATATGATCTTTCAAAAATCAAGAGAACTTTTCCTTGATGTCAGAATTCAGTCTCCTGCAGATTGAATATACTGAAGCAATACAACCTAATCATGCTGGCTGGCTCTAACTCAGCCCCAGACCTGTTTCTTCATCCAAAGTCCTGGAAGGATCTCCCACCTACATGCTTACAATGTGCATAGATCCAGGCCAGTAAAAGAAAGAATAGTGTTCAAATGTTCTTTTGGAATGCATGTTTTTAGGACTTTTCCAGAGGGATGGGAACAGATGAAATAAATTCCCTTCAAATGCTTAAATGTTTTCATTGAAAACTGTCTTTAGAATATCTTGCTTTAATAAACCCCGTGTTCTTCCCAGCTGAGAGCTTGAAGTGGCTCTTGTGTTATAAGGCTGGGAGAAGATAAATTTTTATAAACTGCTTTGCTGAAATCTGGATGTTCTAAATCTTTTTCTGGGCTGGCTGGTGGCAGAAAAATCTCTATATTAATTTGGACTTCATAGCCATCACATGATATGGATACATTCCAAAAGCTAAGATACAAGATTACTCTTTAACCATAGGACAAACCAGCAGGAATTTTAATCAAGACAATATCCAATAATGAATAAAGACTGGATGTGTTTGGAATTCATCCAGAATACACATTTGGGAATTTTAATCTTGATCGCCTTTGATTTTCTTTTTTAAAGAAAAAGCTTTTTTAAATCATGCCATTTTATCTGCCAGCAAAAAAAGAGCCATCTAAGGTATTAAAGTGTTTCATCTGAACAGACATTGAATATTGCAAACCTGTCTCAGTAATTGATACCAGATAAGTTAGAAATGAATCCATGCACAATACTGGAAGAGAACAAAATGTGGCTGTAGGTATATGTGGCTGTAGGTATATGCCTGTGTATCCATGTGAATTACAGATTCATAAGAAAGGAAAATATTGATAATTAGTCTTCTAAACGAATTGGTTTTCTGTTGTGATATTGAGCAAATTATTTTTGAAAGCTCTTGATCACTAAACCAGAAGATGTGCTAGGATCCAAGAAGAAGTAGCAATATTTATGAGAAACTACTACTCTGGAACAAGGTTTTAAATGCTGCAATTTACATAGAGTCACATATATGATGATTCATGTATTTTGTATAAACAGGACCCATTATGGTGGAGTGGTTAAGGTTTTATTCTCATCCATGGAAATTCACAATCTGACTTTGGGCTAGTTAGTACCTCTCAGACCATCCTCACAGGGTTGTTGCTATGGAAAAAAAATAAGAATACGCACTGCCTTGAGCCCCTGAACAAAAAGCAAAATGTAAATTTGATAAAACTTATGATTATTTGATCTGAATTATTCATTGAGTATGATATTATTCTGCAAGATTGTCTACTGCACTGTTTATATTCCCAATATCTTGGTGACATTCAAAAGTAATTGATGTCTCTATAACTCCATAATCTGATTGAAATTAGCCTATTCACATTAATATTTGTTTTAAAAGATACATACAATTTGAGTAGATTTCCTGAAACATGACTGTGTTATAATCTTAGTTATGGAAAATATCATACTCAGCTTAGTCTGGAAAGCAAGACATTATAATCCAGAACACTTGTGGTAAGAATGAGGAGAATGAAATTTTGAATGAGGTCCTCATTTTAAATTAGTCCAATAAATAAAATGAAGACACAATATGTTCCATGCATTCTTGTTTTCCTCTTTACTTTTGTTTATGAAGGACAGCTTAAAAACAGCTTGCATTTTTTGTACAGGCTTGAACACAGTTTTCTACATCTTTATTGCACAAGTCTATATAACAAGAGTTACTGCAACTACCACAGTATACAAGCCAGAAATCTTCCTGAGAATCACTTGTTTATCTGAATTCAGTATGCTAAACCTTCTTCCATTTCTCTCTAGAAATCAATAAAATACAGAATGATCAACCTCAGTGGAACGCTAGCATAAGAAAGTTTAGCTTTTAAATCTGTAGAAATTCCACCATCTTTCTCTCTATTTTATCTTGTTCACCTTCACTAGCTGTTGCTCTCTGGGTCAGGAAAACATACTCTGAGAACATTAAGGCATGTCCTACCATGCCCTCCATCTTATACAAGGAATTACTCCATACTAATATTGCACTTTTTTTCCTCCTTATAATACACAGTTGAAACAAATCTCAGCAACTTCAGTGAGAAAGCTATTGCAAACAGGCATAAATAGAATGCCATCTTATTTAGAGATCAAACCTCCTGAATACTTTAGAATTTGCTATGGTTTCATCCACAGAAGACCTGCTGAATAAGTTCAAAAGAAAAATTAAGTGTTACCGCTCCATCTTCTCTTGCCCAGAGAGCAATTCAATATGAGGGCCGCTCATACCCAATCAAAGAAATGGAAGAACTGAAAGTCCTTATAGTCTAAGCCAGCAAATTCACTTCAGTGAGCGCCTCTGGGGGAGATCAGTGTCTTCATTCTACGCTGGAGCTTGAAGTTTGCAAGTTTGAAGTGGATTGAAACATTCCAGGAAAGCTTTGTGAGACTCTAAAACTATGTCCAGCCAACATCTGTTTCATGGTTTCATTACTTCCTCTAAAATTGTCCATGGCGAGACAGTAACATTTTCACAGCTTTGTTTTCTTGTTATGATGGCCTTGACAGACATAAAATGAATAAGAAATAAAGACAGACAGAAAGATTGTGATTATGTCAGCTTTGAGGTTCAAATGGTTTAAACAATGTTGTCCAGTTGTCAAAGATTGCTTTTAGACAAAAAACATTAATGATCAGAAACATCAGCAAAAATGGAGTGGCTCTGATAATGAAGTGATGAAGAAATGACATTTTGGATCATTCTTGGATGATGCACAAGAATACTTGTGTTCTTACATTATAATAAGAGTTCCTTACAGCAGGGTTTTTCAAACTTTTTCAGGGAGTGGAACCAATTAGTTAAAAATAAAATCCTGGAACCCTTGTTCAAGTGGCAAAACTCTAGTAAACATAATATTTGTTGCATTTTTTTTACCCTCTGCACCTTTTTTACCCTCTTAAGAATTTTCAGACACAATATGAAAAATCTTGTCTTAGACCATTAGTTAGCTACAGTTAGATACAGATAATCAGAGTTGGAAAGGACTTTGTAGGTCATCTAGTCCAACCCCCTGCCCAAGCGGGAGACCCTATACCGTTTCTGACAAATGGCAGTCCAATCTCTTCTTGAAGGTCTCAACTGATGGCACTCCCACAACTTCCGAGGCTAAGATGTTCCATTGGTTGATTGTTCTGACTGTCAGAAAGTTTCTCCTTGTTTCCAGGTTAAATCTCTCCTTATTCAGTTTCCATCCATTATTCCTTGTCTGGACTACAGGTGCTTTAGAAAATAGCTTGACCCCTTCCTTCCTATGGCAGCCCCTCAAGTACTAGAACACTGCTATCATGTCTCCCGTGGTCCTTTTCTTCGCTAGACTAGCCAAGCCCAGTTCCTTGTATGTTTTAGCCTCCAGTCCCCTAATCATCCTGGTTGCTCTTCTCTGTACTTTTTCTAGAGTCTAAACATCTTTTTTATAATGTGGTGACCAAAACTGGATGCAGTACTCTAGGTCTTACTAAGGCTTTATAGAGTGGTATTAGTACTTCCCTTGATCTTGACTGTATCCCTCTGTTAATACAATTTAGGATTGCATTAGCTTTTTTGGGCTGCTGTTGCAGACTGCTGGCTCATATTTAGCTGGTTGTCCACTAAGACTCCAAGATTCCTCTCACAGTTACTGCTATTGAGCCTGGTTTCACCCAGTATATATGTGTACTTTTGGTTTTTCTTGTCTAAGTGTAGGACTTTACTTTTCTCTACATTGAATTTCATTTTATTAGATATGGCCCAGTGTTCTAGTCTATCAAGATCCATCTGGATCTTGAGCCTATCTTCTTGAGTGTTAGCTATTCCTGTCAGCTTAGTATCATCTGCAAATTTGGTAAGTTCCTCTTCTCTTCCTTCATCTAAGTCGTTAATGAAGATATTGAAAAGTACTGGGCCTAAGATGGAACCTTGTGATATCACACTGCTTACTTCCCTCCATGCAGACTTAGACCCATTAAGGACTACTTGTTGAATATGGTTTGCCAGCCAGTTGCTGGCAACCTAGTGGTAGTGCTATCTATTCCACTTTTTTCTAGCTTACGAAGAAGTAGGTTGTGATCTACTTTATCGAATGCCTTGCTGAAATCTAAATATATTATGTCCACAATATTTTGCTGGTTTACTAATTTAGTTAAAATTAGTTAAAAACCATCCACATAATACAAGGCTAAGTCCAGAGTTGAGGGGTACTTGCAATTAGTAGACTTTTGCAAGACTGCTTTGGGTCTTAAGGTTCAGTGTGAATTCTAGTAAGGTGAGGCTAATCAAAATCCTCAAAGCATGTTACAGAAAACCTTCCCCCTCTTTGCTCACACCTCTCTTGACAGAAGCCAAGTATCCTTGGGAGTCAACCCACTCTGGATGCAAAAGTTTAAAAGCCTTTTGCAGGAAGCTATAAAGCAACTTAAGCCCAGGAAGGAATGCAGTGCATATTAAACAAATAGGAGAAGAGGCTAATAGAGTTATATAAGTTTCCAGGAAAGATATAATCAAGTGTGTACAATATAAAGCAGAAGGTTCATAATGAAGAAGGGGGTGGGGTGGAAGGGGAGAAGCTATTTTGTAGTAGCTTGGTGAACTTTGGCTGAACTTTGCTGTTTGGCAGCCTTCAGTAAGGACAGCCTAGGATGAGGCATTAGGGCTTGAATCTGAGAAGCTGACATCAAGCAGACAGCAAGACATGATATCTTATTTTCCTGAGCTGTGCTGACATAAATTGAACTCCACTTATTATTTTCTTATGCCAGTAAAAGCTGTGCTTGGAATTTGAGCATTTTGCTTGCAGATGTTAGGAGGAGGACTGCTTTGTCTTCATTTAAATAATTTGCAGATTGGTTGGAAGCAATGGAAGATAAAACTCATTTTTCATTTGAATCCATTCCCACAAGGAGGGTAATAGCACATTTTGTTGGGTCTTTCCAAAATTCAGAAGCCAGAATTCTTGCTGTTACATCCAGTGAATGCTTGCCTGGAAGATAATTGACTATTTACAGTACAATGATCTTTAAATAGTTTTCATCAGGAAAGAGTTTGTTTGTTTCCTTGCTTGCTGCTTTTTGGCTTCTGACTCTTTGGAAACACTAAAACCATCATCAAAATGGCAAAGGCTGCTTTAGACATCTGTAGTAACTATGGGATCTTTAATTTCCACACATTTATTGAGTGTATTCTGCCAGTGAAATCAATTATATATTCCTTCTGTGAATTCCATAGATAAACCATGGACTAAAAGAAAAAATGTTTATTTCAAGGCATCAAGATAATGAATTATCCAATAGATTTTGTTGGTATCATTTTGTGAAGCTCTCCTTTACTTATTAAGACAAAAATAGAAATAATAGAAAAATATTGGAATATAAGGATACTATAAATATAACCCTTGTTTAGAAGACTCAATACTTTGTGTTTGGTATTGTTTGGGGGGGGGTGATGAATATTTGTATAATGCGACTTAGATTAAGTAATTAAATGAAGGTTTGTTCTCTAACCAAAAGCCAGTTATTCCAATTCATTCATAAGTTACATTTCTCATAAGTTTTTATGTCCAATTTTATCACTTCTTTTATAAAGAAGTTTTGCAATAACCATACAAGTCATTAATATCTTAATTCTCGTGTTCCATAATAATACTCTCATTTTTTTTTTCTTTTGATTATGCTGAGAACTAGTGGTAAACTCAACAGTGAGTTGTGGTGGATACTTCAAACAGTTCGAAACAAATTAGTTGCAATCATCTTGCTGTTGGAAATCAATTTAGGAGGTTGGATCATATGTTGATATGATTTAGGCTTATTCAATCATTATCATGTTCATCTGAAGTTCATAAGAATGTCAGCATGGTTTTAGATTGATTACAGCTTATTGAGAATATATATCTTCTTGACTGTATTGTCTGTATATTTACCCATTCTTTTTGGAATTTATCATGGCAACTGGTCTATAACTGTAATAAAGATTTGATTTGATTTCATTTGAAGCAATGATACTTATGGATCTTTGTGTAGAGAACATAGAGAAGAATTTGTATAACATTAGATAGATTTACATTTGATGTGAAACATAGGATTCTCCTTGCTAACAACTGCATAGGCTGGAGCTGTACATGAAATGAGACAAGGTGCACTGGATCCAATATAGGGATTCTTTCTGAACAGTTG
>BLBF01000032.1:13358163-13410547 GCA_015471245.1 Laticauda colubrina
GGAAGAAGGATAATTTAGGAATATAATCAGTTGGTAAAACTATGCTGATTTAAATAAAAGTAAAACTGGCTAGGTTTAATCTCCAATAAGATGTCTAGGTTGGAACTTTAAAAATATAGGAAATCAAAATAAGATGATCTTCTGTAGTTTTATTTAGTAATCACTTTGGTATGTTCATTCATTTATAATATTTGTATGGCTGCTCATCTTAGATCTTTACCCATGTGCATTCTTTCATTTCTGTAACTTAGGCCTGTTTCTGATCTTGCCCTTAAGCATGGATGCCTAGATGTAGGAAAGATGTGCAGACTATCTAAATTCTACCACTGGCAAACCATGATTTTCTAGCTTAGTGTTATGTATGAAACCAGTCATCTGTGGCAAACCCATTCAGCAAACACTTGGCTAGAAGAATTACTTTAAGGTGATATTTTGACCCCAACTTTTCTTCAGTAAAGACAACAGAGATTTAAGAACTCAGCAATTTGTATATGGTGACATGATAGTGGGTACCATCTTTCTGTGATACCAAGCTTGAGGTGATTGCTCATACATGTAATTTTTTGCTTGGAACTGATGGATGTAAATACTAGAGACAAATGTCAATGTAACTCTAAATAAACAAACATCTGAAAAGCACATGTAGTCAAAGGAGGCATGTAGGCATATGTTCACGTACATATAGATAAAGCGAATATGCAAAATATTTATAATTATCCCTAAAACAAATATTTGTTTTGAAACTTCCTCTGGTTTCCTTGTGTGTGGTGTTCCTCATTCTTTATCCAAGCAGCTCCTATAAAGTGTAGGTTAAAATGAAAGGCTGTTTTCAAAGCAGCCTCATGGATTCACAGGGACATGAAATCTGTTTGTTAAGCAATAGGCTGTAGGAAATTGTGATTGTCTGTGTCTGGCAATTGTACTCAAGGGTTACGCTGGACGTGCACTTCCCTTGGAATGAAATGATTGCCTCACATTGGTGTGAAGTAGTTATGGCAAAAGCTGGCAATGTGTCTCAAATGATATCCTGAATTTCACCCTCCACCAGCTATGCATGATGCTTGGCAGATTGTGCAGGAAAGGTGGAAGAATATGGCTGCATCTGGTTTTACTGCTGGGGATTAATGGGAACAATTAAATAGGATAAAGACATTGCAAAGGGAGCTAAATTACTTCTTTGCATCCCAGAGAGACAATTACTCTTATCTAGTAACAAAGATGATGCCTGTCAGGCAATCAGGTGGCAAAAGGGTTTCCTTTGGGAAGCACAAGAGGTCAAGAACACCAAGTTCACTCACACACACACACACAAAATGCCTGCAAGAGGCAAAGAAGTTCAGGAATGGGTTTCAGGTAAATGCTGAGAAGAAAGATACAATATTTTGAAAAAGCACTTGCCATGTTCAAAATTATGAGGATGACTCTGTCAGCCACTAGAGTTAATTCTGTGCCAAGTCATTAGCCTCGACAATTATACTCCATTGCTTAATTAAGTCACCCCAATCTACTTATTTTTTTTTATTGAGATTTTTCAAAACATCTCCTTCATAAAGAGATGGTAAAAGGAAAGATACGATGGGGACTGACTGAAATCAGTGAAACACTTTCTCCAGAGAAATCTTGCTTCCTGATTGGAAGTATTATGCAAAGATATTTGTATGAAATAATCTAGGCATTCTGAAGCTGCTATAAAATCTAACAGCCACCTATGTCCTTATCTTTTTTCCTTCAATAACATGTCTGAAAATAAAAAGGCATGTCATATTATCGTATTATCTCCCTGTGAGAAAGAATCAATTGTGATTATACCCTGGACACCTGAAACATGTCACATCTGTAGGTATATCATCTAAGACATGTAGCCCAGAAAAGTGAATTATTTATAATTATTTTTCTTTAGTCATTATTCCATGTAAACTTCATTTGACTTCACAATTGTCCTCTGACAATGGCTCTCTGACTAGGCCCAGAGATATTGATTAGAACAACTTTACTCAATATGTTTGAGTGAAAGAGGGCATTTGAACTCTTTTCTCCTCAACTCAACTTAATCCTCTGGTTTCTACACCACATTACATGTACAATAAAGCTAACCTCACAGGGAAGGGAGAAGCAGCAAAGAACATCCTGAGTAAGAAACCCCAGTGTGAACAAATTAATGCAAAAAGACCAACACAAACTTACTCATAATGTATGCCACAGAAGACTTGGAACAGGGAACAGAAGGGCAAATGAAGGTTGTGCCTCATAAATTAATTGTATCAGACATGGGAATGCAAATATTAAACTGCAGGGTCATGCCTTACAGGTCATCATTTTGATAACCTTCTGAGTTGTCATAGTCCCTCAGCTGATGTGCATATGTTCTCTTTCACACACATACAAACAATGATCTAATAATAAAACTGACTTTTGCAAAAAATTTCTCAACTGCCTGTCTTTAGCGCAGAGAAATACTCCAAAGGTCATGAAAATAGGACAAAAGCATTCCTTACAGATGCTGCCTTGCAATAGAGTCTTCTGTCTTTATCAGGGTATAATGTGATATATAACAGAACAAAGTTTGAGCAGTCAAGAGACAGATGATAAAAATGATCAGAGATATATGAGGGAAGATGAGAAAAGCGAGGTCTGCTTTGTGTACAGAGGTGTAGCATGCTTGGGAACATGAGGAAGGTCTTTAGAATAATTAATGGAACTTTTAAAAGGTAAATCATGTGCTTCAGATTATCTCATCAGAGTAAAAGCTCTTCAATGAGATTGAAATTCAACATATCTGTCAGGGATTCAAAGAAACAAGTGGGAGAGTGGGGAATGGCATTAGTTTGAGACTAGGCAAATTCGAAAGATGAACTTGGGGGGGGGGGGATCTCTCCAACACCCAAACAAAACAGTTCCTCATATCTGATACTTCCCCAACACACCCACACACAAGATCTGCTCCCAAAACAAATGTCAGATTTAAATGAGCATGGGGAAATAAAAAAGAGAAGGGAAAATAATTCCCATCCATGCTACATCAGTCCTTGGCCACATCTTGAAACAGACACAAACACGAATTAGTTGGAGCCTAATCTTTGGAAAGCAATGTGCAATTATCTAATACAAGGGACAATCTATGTCTGTTTTTAATCTGTTACAGTTTCTTTACCCTGTCATCTGCTGTGCTGGACCATTGGATCATTGTCAGCAAATATGCATGGTTGTTTTTAAAAGAAATACAATATGCATTTTAGAACAATAAAGTTTTCTTGCTGGGTTTTAATTTAATGGAAGAGCCAGTTGAGTTAGAAGATGAAAAGAAATCTGAAAAACCAGAAGTTGTTCATCAGGTCTGACTAACACATCATCCTTTATACCTGTGATCAAACAATCATAGGAATGATGGAGGGGGTTTTGCTGAAAGAATAATCAGTAACAAGGACACTCTTTGACTAATTCTGTAAAGAAATAATAGCAAAGCTGGCTATGGATGACTAGATTCAGCAACAACTGGAAGTAGACCATGGAGACTACAGAAGCTGTCTTAATGACTGTTGATTGGAATACCTTCCTTGGCTGCAATATATTTTAATTTGTTTTGTATTTGTGTTTGTAATTGTTTTTAATTTTAACAATGTTCACTTGTTGAATCACTGAAGATGGGCAGCTGATTCATTAAAAGGAATAAATAAGTAAAACCATGCTGTGCCCTTGTCTCCCCCCAGTAATAAAGAGAAGGAAAATATCATGTTAAACCTTTTGCTAACAGAAGCATTAGAAAACCAACAGCACACAGCTGGAAATACCCAGCAGTTGTTTTGTTTAATTTAGTTTAGGTTAGTTTAGGTTAGGTTAGGTTAGATCAGGCATATCCAGGGTTAGGATTAGAGTTAGAGTTAGGACAGCTAGTAATGTGCCCTCACAAGATTGAAAACTTTTAACATTATTATGTGATTTGTATACATTAATTATATATTTTATATGTGTCCCAAGACAATTCCTCTTCACTCAATGTGACTCGGTCAAGCCAAAGTTTAGATCTATGCAGCAGGCCGAAGTCAATACTGTATACCAAACCAACATATACACAAAACAGAGGAACTCACACATACACCTTGCAAATACAAGATCAAGTTGTTCAGGTGCCTGAATCAAGCACAAAATCCAGAATCCTGGAATTGAGCCAAATTAGCCATGAAGGCCTGTGCCAATGTCTACACAGCAGCGTAAAGTACCCAAAAAGAGGTCTTAGTTGACAATAGCTTTAACCACCTCAGTGATGAATTGTTATAGATTGAATCCACAGCATAAAATCAGTTTAAAGAAGAGATGAAAAAGTAAAACTGGAACAGTTAAACATTATTTTAACCTGCCTGTGCTCTCTCAAAGGCAACCTCCTAAATCTAGAATAGGGTTTGCCGCAGGTAGTAGACTGTGAAGACTGACCCTTTCCCTAGGACTTTATCACTCTCCAGGCTGCTTCCACATGAATCTTTGGTTAAATTCATGTATTGTCTGTATGGCTTCCACATATTTATGTGTCTTCCAAATGGGCAACTTCTATTCCTTTGTATCCTTGGTTTATGATTCACCTTGAATAGCAATTTTTCTTCCATGCTTCTTTCTTAGAAGGGGAAGTCAATATTTACTCATTGTCCACCACTCACCCACCCAACCTTATTCAAGGCCAAAGTGCCATCTTTACCCCTGTTTGAATCTCAGGATGCTTTTTGTCCAGCAGCTGCAGGGCTGCAAAGCAAAGGAGACAGTAGAAAATCATTTTTCCCTGGTGTTAATTCACATTTTCTGTTCACACAGTTCCACAAAGTCACATGTCTACACATGTCAAGATGGATTGGGGAATGAAGAGTAATTTTCTGGAAATTTGGCATGCAAACAATAAACGTATTCATTGCTCTTCAACAGAATGCCTAATAACTATTTCAAATGCAGGTGAAACAGTTTAAAGAATAATTTTAACTTCAGAGGTACAGAATTTATTTTTAAAATACATACCTATGTCCAAATAGCACAAATGGGAAACACTGATTCTTTATTAACCCATTTCCTGGACATAGACAATTCATTATTTGTAATGGTACTACATAAAAAAGATGAATATGAGGAAATTTAGTTTGCCAGATATGTTGCAGAAGGAAATACTAAGGTTTAAAGTTCATGGTGAAAATGGGGTGTAGGGAAGGAAATAATTGATTTAGAAATGGGTGGAATAAAGCATAAATAATTATGATTATTGTGTTCCATGAAAAAGGAAGCATAAAAATATGTTTCTTAGCTAATTCTGTCACAAATTCCATTATGAATGCTAACATCCAAATTATCTGGCTGGGGAGAAACAGGCTTGGACTTAATCCTAGCAAGATAAAATGACTCTGAGTTTAGAATCCTATAGATTCCAATAGGTTCATCTTTGATCTTGGATACTGTTGTATCCTCACACTCAGCAGGTTTAGTCACAGCTCCTGCTGGAGGAAAAAGTGGAAGCCATGGCCAGGATGACTTTTGCACAGCTTCATCTTGTGTGGCAGCTCTGACTGTTCCCAGAATAGGCTTTGTTCACAGTTACTCTTCTATTCTTGAGTCTTCTATGCTATCCTGCTGCTTTCAGGAGTGGTACAGTCGGTATAGACCACTTTTTCAGACCTCTCTGATAAATGCATGTCTCCAGATATCTAAACTGCTAGTTGACCCACTGCTATTTTACAGAATGAAGAGTTAGAATGAGATGACAAAAGTCAGTACAGAATTACTTCAGAAGCAGGTAAGTTGTCTTGCTGCTGTTATGCTCCTCCCCCCCCCCCACAAAAAGCTGATTATGTACATTAAGATGGCTATTTCCAAAATGTTGATGGAAAGCCAATAAAAATGTGGCATCAATGGTAATAAAATCCTCAAACATCAACTATCTATATTGCTTCAGCACAGCAATCACCAATAGGCTTAATGCAGAATCCTTTTTTGCATCCCTGCTTGAATGGGATCCTAATCCATTCCTTCTGTAGTCAAGAACAAACAAAGAATCCCAAAGCTATAGTTGGGCACTTTTTTTTACTGAGCTTAGAAGTGGTATTCCCTTCCTACTCCTTGGTCTAAAATTCTATTTAGCTTTACATATTCCATTTGCCCCATGAACTAAGTTTCAAGATTATATGAGAGAAATGTTCCTTCCATCATACTACATGTGTTTTTGGATACATAATGGTATAAAGGAAAAATGGATTTGTGGTTGTAATATCATCTGACTTCTGTGCCCAAGACTTAAATGCAGGGAGTAGAATATACCTTCTTTGCTGGAGGATACAAAATTACTGTCTTAAGAATAGCAGAGTTGGTAAATTGGCATCTGTTATCTTTAAAATTGCTTTAAGTTAAAAGCTTGGATAGCAAAGGACAGAAGTTGGTTTCACATTAGCATATATGTCATGTTTAATCAATCAAAACTGAGCTGCAATTACTTTGCTCTTTTCTTAGAAAACTTTAAAGAAGGAAAACTATGAACCTATAAAAGCAAGTGTCATCCTGTTTGGATACTCAAAATTTTACAGGTAATTTGTTGCAGATTTTATGCAGATAGCTGATAATTATTTCCTTTCATTCTCATCTGCCATCCACTTTCAACAGAGACATAAGGAGGGCAGATGCAAAAACTGAAACTGGGCAATGGGATTTTTTTTTAAAGTAATTTATTAGCCACTGAACAACTTCTGGTCTTGCAAGCAGAGGAAAAGTAGCAGCAGCCTCATGGCGCTGCAAATCTACTCAGTAATTTTCTTAGTTAAAAAGAGAATTGTTAGCTTGCAATCCATGACAAAGAGAAGCATGGTCTGGTTCTAGGCTTATTTTTGCTAGGGAATGATGAGATAGTTGTCAAACTGAAAGTTCTGACCCAACCAGAAAACCTTTTTTTTTTTTTCATCTAATGGTTGTCAAATTGAAGGCTCTGACCCTACCATTCTGCTGTCAAAAAAAGGTTCATTCACTAGAAAAGGACTTGACGTCAGTTCAGCATATTACAGATCAGGCTGCTAGCAACCATTTTTCTCTGCAATGAACCGTTGATTAGCAGTACCCCAATGACCCAGAAAAACAAATGCAGAGTTGCATTGAAAATGACTTCAATTGTTAAAAAACAATGAATTGCCTGTTCTGCAACCAGATAAATACATTTCAGGATGTGCTAAAACTGGCATGGCTGTTTGACCCAAGGGTTCAGCATGGCCTGTACTTTTCTGCTTCACGGATTCAACCTCTACATGGGGAAAGCTTCTGAACGAACATCCAGAATAGACTTTTAGGAAAACAGAACTTAATGAAATTGTTTGCCTGTTTAAATTCAACTGGTTCCTTTGGTTCTTGCTCTTCAGAAGTAGACTTATAAAATAGAATCATAGGTCTGGATAGGGCCTTGGAGGTCTTCCACCCAGTGGTGGGATTCAACCAGTGTAACAACTGGTTTGGTGAGCACGCGCTTCACACATTTTTTTTATTTTATTTTTTTATTTATTTTTGATTTGTCAATCACTTACAAGATAATAGGTATATACATAGTTATGAATACATGAAATGGGTACATATAAGAACAATAAAAGAAACAATGGGATAGGACGGTAGGCATGTTGGTGCGCTTATGCACGCCCCCTGCAGACCTCTTAGGAAAGGGGTGAGGTCAATATTAGACATTCTAAGGTTAAAGTTTTTGGGGTTTGGGGAAGAAACCACAGAGTCGGGTAGAGTATTCCAGACATTGACCACTCTGTTGCTGAAGTCATATTTCCTGCAATCAAGTTTGGTGCGGTTAACCTTGAGTTTTTATCTATTGTGTGCTCTTGTATTGCTATTGTTGAAGCTGAAGTATTCAGTAACAGGTAAGTCATTGCAATGTACTGTATTTCAAAACCAACCATTTTTCAGCTCTGATACTTACCTTCTACTGCAGCCCCAGTGAGTAAAATAGCTGAAGATTGCTGCGCAAATCAGCTGAGCTGAAAAACACCGAAATAAAGACAGACTTGGGGAGCGGGGTGTCAGTGGGTGGGGCCAAATGATCACCCGAACTTCTGGTTCACCTGAACCAGTCCGAACCAGAATCCCACCCCTGGTCCAACCCCAAGTCCCAAGGCAAGCAGTCCTTATATAGTACCATCCCACAAAAATAGTTGTCCAATCTTTTTTTTAAAGCTTTCAGAGATGGAGCACTTACAGCTTCAGGCAAGCTGTTCCATTCATTAATGGTTCTTACTGTCAGGAAATTCCTTCATATTTCCAGGTTGGATCTCCCTTTGATGAACTTCCACCCATTGCTTCTTGTCCTGCTCTTAGATGCTATGGTGAATAAATTGAAACCCTCTTCCCTGTGACAGCTCTTCAAGTATTGGAAAACAGCTTATCAGGTCTACCTTAAGCCTTCTTTGTCAGGCTAAACATGCTTAGTTCCTTTAGCCATTCATCATATGATTTAGTCTCCAGACCCCATGTCATTTTTGTTCTGTTGTTTGCACTCTTGAAACAGGCTACATCCCTCCAATAATATACATATCTCACCCAATATTGCCTATTCAGATTGCAATAAAAAGAGATCGATTAACTAAAATCATACATTAAAAGTGAGAGCAGTTAAAATCATTCCCTATTAAGAGAAGCAACCTACTAAATCACAGGAGCCTTTTAAGAATAAGAAAACCAAACAAGCTAAAAAAATCTTTAAAATGCAGTTGAACTTTAAAAGAGACAGCACCAAACTAATCTCTTGTGACTTCCAGCATTTTCTAGAATAATTATTGTGCCAAAACCAGGAAAGGGGGCAGATGCTATATCACTTTGTCAATGTCAGGGTAATGCTAAGAAGATGGTAAAATTAGCTCAGGGTCAACTATTTGCATGCCTGGTTAATATATGAATGATCATCACTTATTGTCTATACTCTCAAGCAAAGATTTCTATGTATAAATAATCCATTGCAACATAGGGCATTTTTCAGTGAAGATCCTGGGAAATTTCATCAGGTGCTAAATATTAAAGGATGAATCTGATATCAGATTAAATCCTAGCATTATGTTGACTTTATCATCTTGTTACAGCACAGAGAGTGAAATCTTACATTATTGTTTCATTTTTAATCATATAGACCTATGGAGTTTGTTTTACATGTGTCATTAAGATCCACACAAGCAATACCATGTTTCTCATAAAATAAAGCCGGGTCTTTTTTTTTTTTTTTTAGCCCTGAAAAAATGGCTAGGACATCTTTTTGGGGGTGATTACATTTCTTCCCCCACGCGCACCTCCACCAAGAGCGCCCCATGCACACTCACCTCTCCATGAGGCTGCCACTGGAAGCTCCCCAAAGGTAGAATCACCAGCCGCTTCTATCGGCTGGTAGAAGTGGCCTTGGGGCGAGCACCCACATGCACTCACCTCACCACGAAGCAGTTTCTATCAGCCAATGGAAGCTCCCCAAAGACAGTCACCAGCTGCTTTGGGGTGATGCATGGCTGTCTGCAGGACACTCCTGAGGGGAGCGCCCCACGCGCACTCTCTTCGAGGACGTTTCTATTGGCCAATGGAGGCTCCCAAAAGGCAGAGTCACTAGCCACTTCTATCGGCCGATAGAAATGGCTTTGTGGTGAGGGAAGTGCGTGTGGGAAAGTGGCTGCAAACTTTTCTAAGCAGAAAGGAAGCAAGCTGAGTTTTTTTTCTCTCTCTCTCTTTCTCTCTCTCACACACACACAGACACATCACTCCTGCTAGCCCTCGTCCCTACACCAGGTCAGCCAAGCCCTTCTGGCAAGGGACAGTTTCAGCATCTGCGGGGTTCCCACCGCCACTCTCCCCTCCCCAGGCCAGACCTTTTCCAGGCACCCTGCCAAAGTCTGAGGGCAGCCAACCTCCCTTTACCTGCTGCCACCGTTTGGGGAGCAGGGGGGGCGCCAGGGAGGGAAGAGGAGACAACAGAGCTCGGCTCCTCCTTAGAAGGGAGATTGGGCTGGCTCCTGAAAGGAGACGTGGGAGCAGTCCTTGTGGGAATGTGGCAGGGAAGTGGGGTGAGTGTGAAAGAGTTGCCTCCATGGCACAGGTGGGCAGGAGGGAGCTAGAGTGAAGAAGGGCTGGGGAGAAGCTAAACTGTCCATTCTATTGCTCTGGTGAGGGCTGAATATTTGCAGGAGCTGTTGGAAAGGCCTAATTTTAGTATGAACCTTGAGTCGTGGGGGGGGGGTTGAACGGCGAAGGCACTCTGCACGTGATCCGAGGCAATCCTGCCACAGTTCACGGGTGGTGCTGCTAACAGTTGGGGGGAGTCTGAGAATTTCAGTGACGCCTCCTTCTCTCTCTCTCTCTCTCTCTCTCTCTCTCTCTCTCTCTCTCTCTCTGTGTGCCTGAAAGAGCGCCCATCATTAACCAATTAACCAACACCATCCTTGGAATCCCTTATTTTGGCGTAATTTGGGATGAGAGAGGAGCCATAAAACCAGGGATTTGGTGATGAGGTGCAGGTTCTTTGTTGTTGTTGTTTTTGTTTGTTTGTTTATTTTTTTGAGTTCAATCATGAGACATTTCTGGATTTCATCAGACGTCCGAGGTATTCAGAAGAACTTTTGAAAAACTTGTGCGTCTAACTTTGAGAAGCAATGAGTTCAATCCTCTCAAATGGCAGAGGTTAAGGATGGTCTTTGGAGACCCTCCTCTCCTTTAGCTGAGGGAGACCTGGGTGATTTTAGGCCAAAAGCTGCCCTGGAGAGATTGATCAGAGAATGGTTAGGAAAGCAAAACAAGAACACATTTGGGCTAAGGCCTTTTCTCCCGTTCTCTCCATCGCAATCTCACAATTTTTATCCAGACACAAATATGCTTGTGCTTTCTCTCCTGCCCCACTGGTAGATTCAAAGACAACTAATGTGCGCTCCTTTCATCATGAGGCCATTTCTATCGGCTGATGGAAGCTCCCCAAAGGCAGAGTCACCAGCTGCTTCTACCGGCCGATAGAAGCAGCTGGTGACTCTGCCTTTGGGGAGCCTCTATTGGCCGATAGAAATGGCCTCATGATGAAGGGAGTGCGCATGGGCAATGGCCCTGAGGTCGCTCCTACCAGCAGATAGAAGCAGCTGGTGACTCTGCCTTCGGGAAGCTTCTACCGATGTTCTATCGGTAATAGATCAGGGTATTCTAGCCTAGGCTACCTGCAGGGTACTCCTAAAGGCAAGTTTCCCCCCCCCTTTCCCTCCCCCCCCATTTCTCTTCACCTCATGTAGTTCTAACAAACGATGTGAGAAATGGTGGGAAACCCATGGTTTAAATCAGCCTAAATTGGGGGCGGGGCTTAATTTCACCTCATGCCTAGAAATCATGCTGGGCCTTCCTATTGGTGGAGGCCGTGTTGTTGGAGAAACACGGTACATAGCAATAATATCTACATAAATATGTGACTTTGACATTTGATGTTCATTATACAGGGTGGAGATTGCTAATTACACCACCCCCAACGCATGGTAGATAAAAAATCAAGGACACTGTGCTTGTAAGTAATGGGAAGTATGCTGTAAGGATTTTGTGATAAACTATAGAGTCAACATGCTAAGATTTTGCCTTAAGGAGGACAATTGTCATAAACTAGCCCATCACTCCCAACAGAGGCAATTTTTCTAGGTGCTTCAAAAGTCACTTTACTAGCCCGGCTTTGGAAACCAGACTGTTGTCCCACTCTTATAAACACACCAGAATGTCATGTTGGAATGTAAACAGATAGGAAGCACAGAACATATGCTATGTTCTCTGAAAACTGGCTGGCTCTGCCAGCCCTTTGGGAAGCCTTAAAAAAAACATGGCTGTTTTCCCAGGCAAAGGGGTTGTCAGGCCAATATAGCCTGTGCATTGGATGTCATTGTAGCAACAGTTGTACTCTTCATCTGCCACTGTTTGGACACTAATGCTATATAGTCAAGATCATTATCAATGATCGTTATTGCTCTAGAGTGAGTTTTTTCGTTAGCTAACAGAGTTGCTATTGCAAGATAGATAACCATATCATTTGAAGTAAATGCAATGAATAAGACTGATAGAAAGAGGTCTAAAGGATAAGAAGGGGACTAAAAGAAAAATAATGGACTGTTAGTGCTAATGTTTTGTGCAATCATACTTAATATTTAAAATTACTCTCTTGTACAATATGGCTTATGCTGGGGAAAGTGGAAGGAAATAGAAGAGAACAATGAACAAGACAGTAGATGGACTCAATTACAGTGACAATGAGTTTAACATTGGGAAACTTGAAAGAACAGGTTGGGATACTCTGGATCAGGGCTGTCAAATTCACAGCCCAAGGTCTAGATACGTCACATGCTAGCCATGCCCAGTTTAGCAAAGGGGGAAAGTCCTGATACATCGCTTGATGCTGCCCTGCCAACACAAGTTTGACACCCCTGCAGTAGATCATCATGGAAAAAAATCTATGTGGTCGCTAGGAGTTGAAAATGACTGGATGACGCATAATCAATCAATGACATGACATGATTGCATTGAAAGCCTTCAGATCCAGACAGGTAAGATATTAATTTACTAAAGGCCACACTGAACAGCAATCAATAGTGACAGATAGAAAGTGCTGCTGTTATAAGCAGTGGTGGCATCCAAACAATCATGCATCACAATCAGGTCTATCCTAAGGATGGACCTGTCCCCAAGCTCCAAAGAGCTCCAAAGTTATGCTGTTCTTCTTGCCTTACAGTTGAGTTGGAAGAACTTCTGCTGCAGAGGAATAATCAAATGGGATCACAGATGGGATTTGCCCCGGTGGTGGAAACAACTCCTGTGGAAGTACTCCTGGGATTTAAGTTAGTCAGAACCCAAGTCCTATACATTTCAGAGCATTACAGAGTTTTTACTTCATTCCTTGGTGTTGTTCCTCTGTCTTAAATCCAAATGATACAAGTATATCCTGAGCCCAAAGCCCTTACCTTTCCTCTAGACATCCCATGGCTTCACTTGTTGGCTTCTAAGGAGCTCTCTGCCCTCACAGGGATTGTGTTTTGCCTTGATCTTTAACATGGGAAGCACCTGCAAAGACACACCCAAAGAAGCAAGCAATCTTCATGCAGTTCCTGTTTCCCTGCTTACATCTGTCTGTTTCAACCATAAACTTGTGGTTTGCAAGAACTGAAAGAGTAAAATGCAAGGTGGGGGCAAAGGAGAATCTGGCTTATGGCATTTCAGTTTTCATATAGTGGTAAACTGCACTGAGATTGATTATTTAACCACTCTAAGCTATGTAACATTTGTCCCTAATTTGCCATAACTGCTTCATTTCATCTAGTTATACATACATTTGCTTGTGTTTTAAAACAATGAATCACAATTTAATATTATTCCTAAGAAACCTTGTACTACATAAGTTTATGACAAACAAATTTATGGTTTAAATTATTACAGAACCTCAGGGAACTTTCTTTCATAATCAGTGGCATTTGGGGGGAAGAGGAAGAGAGAGAGGGAGATAAAAGTAATATGATCTTAGGCAAGAGTAACATTAAAAGCCTGATTTCCTCATTCTGCACATTACAACTAAACTTTCTGAGCATTACTTCAACTTAGCTTTTAAGGTGTGTTTAGAATAAAAGTCATAATGGTTGGCTGTCACTACCATCATATATTTACCTCCTCTTTTTTTCATTCTTAAAAGTATGAAGATACCACGATGGAGGCATACCTACATTCGTATTTTATGAAAGCTTTCATACACTTTACCAAACCTGAGGTCACAACAAGGTATAGTTCATTAGAGGTCAAATGAATTACAGTAATGTTAATCCAGAACTGATATTTGCATACCAAAATCACGACATTCTATGCCCCACCTTCATTCTCCCTTCCCACAATTCATGGCAGATTGTTACCTCATACAGGTGCTCATTTGTCGCAGTTATTGCAACACCAGTAGAGATTATGGGTACTCACTGTTCTGAATATTCATTTCAGTCATTGCAGATTGAAAAACTAGAAGATAAAGTTGGCTATTTGTTCTCTTGATACATGATGGACATTCCTAATAAAAGAAAGACAAATAATAAGTCTAGGGCAAAGGTGTACTACTTTATTATTTTACTTAGTTTTATTTAGCTGGAAGCCAAGCTTGTGTTTTGGATAGCATGCGAAGTAGGCACACTCAAAAACATGAAATGAAGCCAGGGGGAAAAAATCGGTTAGGGCAAAAATTAAATGCAATTAAACTGAACTTAAATTCTCATAGAATTAACATTATGCCGCATGAATGATAGATTTCAACTGAACATTGTCCACGCACAAATAGATACTCATTTTTATCACATTAAATATTATAATTTCTATTTACTTTCAAGGAGGCTGTGAGGAAAGTTTTGGGGAACTGCATGAGGCATTGGGACCTTTCCTTTTTGGAAAGGCAAGAAACTTTTGGAAAGGCAAGAAAGGCATGAGGCAAGAAACATTAAGGTGACCTCTCCTAGAGAGACTGTTCCTGAACATTACAGTTTGGGGGAATGACTACCCAATGACAAACATTGCTTCCAGATCAGACAAAGAGCAGCCATCCAGTTGAAGATATGTTTGGGGTAACAGATGTCCAATGACTACTGCAGTCTAACTTCGGTCTTTATATAGTGTTGAAATTAATGGGTTGAACTATGATTTCATTGACTGATCATTTTTATCAAGAGAGGGACAGGTGAACCAGTGCTGTTGATTCTCCTGGATCTATTATTAGCTAGTGTGTGTGTGTGTCCCTTCACATCAGCATTGATAACTGTAGTTTTTCAGAAATGGTTTGCCTATCCTACTTTGTCTGTTCAGAAGATAAACAGTACTAAATTTAGATGCCTGTAGTTCTGTAGACCAAGTCAAAATGATAATTTCATAAAATATTTAATCCAGTGGATATAATGGACATGTTGTGTTTATAAATAATAATGATTTTAACATTATTGTCTTGAGAGATGTTCAATGTTTGGACTTCTAGTCATGCCCTGATAACTATCTGATTTTTAGAGAATTAGAAGAAACAAAAGTGATCCTTTATTTGACAGATCAAGCTGTTATTGTTCCACAACTATAAGGAAAAAAAGTCACTGAGAGTCTATAGAAATTATAAAATATAATTTATTTTTATGTGTCAAGTATGTTGTATATTTTTTGCATGCACACATGCTGAAGAAATTTCTCACCTCAGGAATTTGTTTAAACTGCAGACCAGTTTGAATTCTTAAATTTCAGTTCAGATTCTTTATATATAGATTGTTTATACACAGTAAGGGACAGAGATGCAACCCCACTATATAAAATTAAAAACATATAGTTATACAGATTAGAATACACATTTGATTGGATACAGAAAAATAATCGGGTTTAGTTGGGATCAGATATAGCAGCCTTTTTTGTGTAGATGAACTAAGATTTGAATTGGATTCTATGAGGTAATGGGTAGAATCACAAAAATAATGATGCACTGAGGACATATTATGACCTTACAATAAGTGCTTTCCAGATAGCATAGTTAGGTGCTGAATAACAAAGTCTGGGATTATCTCCTAGTAGCTTTTGATTTTATCCACATTTGTTGATTCTCTAAATGTTTTCTGGCTGACCTGATGCTTATTGTTCCTCAAGTCCCTAGGAAAATAATCAAGGGTGGGGATGTTTTGCTTTGCTTTATTTATCTGAACTGGCACCATGTTTTATCCCACATGTGTATGCATAATTAATACATTTGTGTACATTACTTTTATGCATGTGTATGCACAAAAATACAAAATACTACAAGGAAAGAAAATCAGTGAACCATACATATTCAATAAAAATAGCAGTGTCAATTGAAAAACATTTAATTTAAAAAAACTTGCTTAACTGCCAAAAGTGGAGAAACTTGGCCAACAGTCCTGAGATTTGAACCAAGTAGGAGCACAGGTACTGAAAAACCCATCTTATGTCTCAATGGTTTTTGCCACTCAAGCAGAGGGAACGGTAGTTTATTAAACTGATGGTGTAGAGCAGGGCTGTCAAACTCTCAGCCTGCAGACTGGATGCATCAAGCACTGGCTAGGCTCACACCCAGTTTCGTGAAGAGGGAAAAAGTCACAATATGTCACATGAAAACGCAAGTTTGACACCGTCATGATAGAGTCTTTCCATGGGTCTATGAGAGCAATGAGGACAATCTGCGGCATTAACTAATATGTAGGAAAAGTCTAATCTATAAAGCAGTCTTTCCAGTCTTGTGCCCTTTAGATCCATTGAGATAACATCTCCCCCAATTCTTCAGACATCATGGTTGACATCTGATTATGCTTGATAGGGCTTTCCAGCAGGAGTGGGCTTCAAAAGTTTTAGAAATGGGTTCTCTGCCCAGTTGCTGGATGGGCATGGCCATGATGGGTGTGGCCTAGTTCCCGGGCTTTCCTCGCTCCTCTGGGAGAGCAAAAATGGCTCTCCATGTTCCAGAGAAATTAGAATTAGAATTAGAATTCTTTTATTGGCCAAGCATGATTGGACACACAAGGAATTTATCTTAGTGCAAATGCTTTCTGTATACATAAAAGAAAAGATACATTCGTCAAGAGTCAAGAGTCAAGAGTCATAAGGTACATTACTTAATAATAGTCATAGGGTACAACAAGCAATCAAATTATACTAGGAAATATAAATCGTAAGGATACAAGCAACAAAGTTATAGTCATACAGTCACAAGTGGGAGGGGATGGGTGATAAGGAGTGATGAGAAGATTAGTAGTAATAGTAGTAATAGTAGTAATAGTAGTGTAGACTTTAAATTGTTGGACAGTGTTGAGGGAATTATTTGTTTACCAAAGTGATGGATTTCAGGAAAAATTGTTCTTGTGTCTAGTTGTTCTGGTGTGCAGTGTTCTATAATGTCGTTTTGAGAGGAGTTGAAACAGTTTATGTCTGGGATGTGGCGGGTCTGTAAATATTTTCACAGCCTTCTTTTTGATTCGTGCAATATACAGGTCCTTGATTGAAGGCAGATTGGTAGTCATTGCTTTTTCTGCAGTCCTAATTATCCTCTAAAGTCTGTGTCTGTCCTGTTGGGTTGCAGAACCAAACTAGACAGTTATAGATGTCAATAATTCCTCTGTAGAACTGTATCAGCAGCTCCTTGGGCAGTTTGAGCTTACTGAGTTGGCACAGAAAGAACATTCGTTGCTGTGCTTTTTTGATGATTTTTTTTTAAATTTTACTTGTCCATTTTAGGTCGTGTGATATGATAGAACCTAGAAATTTGAAGGTCTTTACTGTTGATACTGTGTTGTCTAGTATTGTAAGAGGTGGTAGTGTGGGAAGGTTCCTTCTATCTTCTATAAAAAGCCTCTACATCTAAAAAACATCCAAGTTACCCAGGAGCTTGCTATTCCTCAGACCATTATCGATGAACTGTCCTTAAAAATCACATTTCGTTTCTTACTATGTTACAGAGCACCTGATTAAGACATCGAACATGCAAACAAGCTAAATATACTACTAACATGGGCAGTATCCTGCCCACACGCTTTTATCTTTCTTAGTGACTTCAATCTACCTCATATTAACTGGCCCATGAATTAATGTACAACTGAACCCACACATGCAACCTTCTACAATGCAGTAACAAATTTGGGACTAGAACAACTAGTAACCAACAACACTAGACTCAACAACTGCCTCGATCTCATCTTCTGCAATAGTTTGAATTCAATTTACGGAATACAAATTAAAGAACCCCTTTCCAACAGTGACCACAACATGATTGACTTTTGTCTCAACATATGTCCACACAAAAATCATCACAATGATGGAATCCCCTATTATAACTTCAAAAAAGGCAACTATGATCTTATAAACAACGATCTCTCATCCCTTGACTGGCAATTTCTTTTCACTGGATGCAATACTGTAGAAGACTATTACAACGTATTTTTACTTGAAGTCAAAAGACTCATCAAACTATATGTACCAATAACAACTCCCAAAACCATAAAAAAACAAATTACCCATAACAATAAGGAAGCTTCAATCCAAAAAGGAATCACTTTGGCAGAAAAACAAATCTGGCCACGTTGCCAACTTCAAAAGCTGATACAAAAATTTATGCCACCAGATAAAGACTGAATGCACCGATTATCACATAAAACAAGAAGAAAACCTTCTATGCACCAATTCCACCTACACTTTCTAAAATTTTATAAACAACAAACTAAAAGACTCAAGGTCCATCCCACCCCTGAAAGGACCTAATGGCAAAGACTGCAATGATGACACTATTAAAGCCAACCTCTTAAACACATTCTTTGGCTCAGTATTTGTAAACAGCAATGGATCATGCCCAATATTTCCTAGCTGAATCACAGAAATCTACAATGATCTAATACATATCAACTTTACAGAAGACAATGTTGAAAAAGCACTACACAATCTAAAACAATCTCTATCTGTTGGACCGGACGGAATATGTGCCCTACTTCTTAAAAAAGCTATCCACTGCCATAGCCGAACCTCTAAGCATAATCTTTGAAAAATCTTTCAGCTCCTTGTCAAAACTATGGTTACAAGCCACAGTCATCCCCATCTTCAAAAAGGGAGACCCCAGCTGAGTTGAAAATTACAGACCAATCTCTTTATGCTGCATCACCTGTAAAGTCATGGAATCCATTATTAACCAATCCATCATCTTCCACTTAGAAACAACCTACTCACTAATAAACAATTTGGTTTCAGGAAAAAACTGTCATGTAATCTGCAACTCTTGCACTGCAAAAACATATGGATTACACAACTCAATCAGGGCAAAGCAATAGACACAATCTACATCGACTTCTGTAAAGCTTTTGGTTCAGTGGTACATGACAAATTATTCCTAAAACTAAAATCTTATGGTATCTCTGGATACCTGCATAACTGGATAGAAGCATTCCTGTCAAACAGACAACAAATGGTCAAAGTTGGGAGCATCCTATCAAATTCTGTACCTGTAAACAGTGGTGTCCCCCAAGGCAGTGTTTTAGGACCAACTCTCTTAAAACTCTACATAAATGACCTCTGTGATCATATAAAGAGCAAGTGTGTTCTCTTCGCTGATGATGTAAAGCTATTCAACATCACAGACAATACTACTACCCTCCAAAAAGACCTTGACTATGTATCAGGATGGTCAATCAAATGGCAACTTCAAATCTCCACAAATAAATGCTCTGTCTTACATATTGGCAGAAAAAAAATCAGAAAATAAAATACAGGCTGAATAGTCAAAACCTTGCCGATGATCCAGACTCTGTTAAGGATCTTGTAGTACTCATCTCTTATTATCTAAGTGCTAGAGCCCACTGTAACTACATAGCTAAAAAGACGTTAAGAGTTGTTAACCTAATCTTACGTAGCCGTCTTCGGTCTGATCTAAGTATGGTATATAAAATCATACATTGCAATGTCCTACATGTCAATGAATACTTCAGCTTCAACCATAACAACACAAGAGATACAAACTCAAGGTTAATAGCACCAAACTTAATTGTAGGAAATAGGACTTCAGCAACAGAGTGGTCAATATCTTGAATACTCTACCTGACTCTGTGGTTTCTTCCCCAAACCCCAAAAACTTTAACCTTAGACTGTCTACTATTGACCTCACCCCTTTCCTAAGAGGTCTGTAGGGGGCGTGCATAAGTGCACCAACATGCCTACCATCCGTGTCATTTATTTCTTTTATTTTTTTATTTTTCTTATATGTCCATGTATTCATAACTATGTTTTTATTTATACCTATTATCTTGTAAGCAATTGATAAACCAAATAAATAAATAAAATAAAATAAAGTCTACCACCATTTCTACGGTTTTGAGTGTGTTCAGTTCCAGATTGTCCCAGTTACACCATGAGGCAAGTTGTACAACCTCCTGTCTGTATGCTGATTCCTCATTGTCCCTAATGAGACCCACTGTTGTGTCATCTGCAAACTTCAGTATTTTAACAGATGGATCATTTGAAATGCAATTATTGGTATATAGGGAGAAGTGGAGAAAACACACAGCCTTTGGGGGGCCCTGTGTTAATTGTACAGGTTTCAGATGTGATTCTGCCTAGCTTTACCTGCTGCTTCCTATCTGCTAGGAAGCTTATGATCCACTTACAAGTGTGTTCAGGTCCCACTAGCTGGTTTAATTTAGTTAGAAGAGTGTCTGGAATGATTGTATTAAATGCTGAACTGAAGTCTTCAGAGAGGACCCTTATATAGGTATTTGGAAATTCAAGGTATTGTTGGATGTAGTGCAGAGCCATATTAACAGCATCATCTGTCAATCTATTTGCTCGGTATGCAAACTGCATAGGATCTAACAGCAGATCCATGATGGTTTTCAGGTGGGACAGCACAAGCCTTTCAAAGATTTTCATAACTACTGATGTTAGAGCAGCTGATCTGTAGTCATTCAATTCCTTGATGGAGGACTTCTTTGGCACTGGGATGATAGTAGAGCATTAGAAGCAAGAAGGAACATAGCATATTTCTCGTGATTTATTGAAGACTTGGCTGAAGATGGGGGCCAATTGGTCAGCACAGACTTTTAAGCAAGAAGGAGTTATCTTGTCTGACCCTGGTGCTTTTCCTGGCTTTTAGCTGTGAAATAGATCTTGTACTTCTTTTTCTGTGATCACCAGAGGTTGTGAACCCAATGGGCTGGGGTCAGTTGAAGGAAGCTTGGCTGTTGTTGGTGTGTTTGAGATGGGGGTTGTGGAGATAGGTGGCTGTAGTTTCCTTTCAAACCTGCAGTAAAACACATTCAGGTCATCTGCTTGTTGTTGATTTCCTTCTGTCTGGGAAGGCGGTTTGCTGTAGCCAGTGAGATTTTTAAGAGTTGTCCACATGTTTGCTGGTTCATTTGTTGAGAACTGATTCCTTTCAGAGTAGCTTCTTTTTGCTGCTCTGATCTCTCTTGTTAATATGTTTCTGGCCTGATTGTATAGAATTCTATCACCTTTTCTGTAGGCTTCCTCTTTGGAACGATGTAGCTGTTTAAGTTTAGCTGTGAACCAACATTTATTGTTATTTGCAGGTTCCTTGTTGGTACACATAAGTCTTTGCAGAAGCTGACATATAATGTTATAGTATCTGTGAGCTCATCTAGGCCTGCAGAGGTATCTTCAAAAACATCCAGTCAGTGCAATCAAGGCAAGCCTGGAGCTTCAACTTTGCCTCATCAGACCAAGTCCTCACTGATTTAATTGTTGGTTTCATGGTTTAAAATCTTTGTCTGTAGGCAGGTACAAGGTGCATCATGCAATGATCAGAGTGTCCGACAGTCTTTACCTTGTGGTAAAGACCTATAAGCATCTTTTACTGTTGTGTAGCAGTATTTTTGCCTCTGGTGGGAGAATTGACATGCTGGAAATATTTTGGGAGCTCTTTCCTTAAATTTGCTTGATGAAATCTCCTAAAATTATGGGAAAGGAATCTGGGTGTTTGGCATTAGTCTCCATAATTTGATCAGCAAGAGTTTGTAATGCCTTGTTTACACAGGCTTGTGGAGGAACATACACAGCTATTAGCAGAAATGAGGAGAACTCATATGGAGAATAAAATGGCTTACGATTTATATGTAAAGACTCTAAATTTTCATCACAAAATTTATATATTATAGTTATATCCTGAGACCAGCTGTTGTTGATATATTAACATAATTCTCCATCCTTTGTTTTACCTAATGTCTCTTCAATTCAATTCTCTGGAAGCCGGAAACGGACTTGTTTCCGGCCTTCCTGAACTTCCTGAAGGCCTGTTTTTCACCGTGGCCAAGCCTCTGCACACACTTGCACTTACCTACATCCAAAATGGGCTAGGTGGGGACTCCTGGGAAAGGAGGGGAGGGTGGGGTGGGGCCAGACAGGAGTGGGCTTTGTGGGTTGTCTGAACTGTGAAGAATCATAGCTAGGGGCTCTCCCGAACTCCTGCAAACCCCCAACAGCCCACCCCTGCTTTCCAGTCCCCACACATCTGGAGAACAGCACACTATGAAAAACTTGCCAAATAACTTGTGAAATCAGAAAATTTTATATAAAGTGATTGGGAAGAACCATTGGACCCAAATGGTTTAGGGTTTTGTGTAATCAGTCAACTTCATGTCAAACAAGTCCCCAAAAAATCAAAGAATCATATCTCATATCAATAACTACCTGTGATCTTTTATATAAATGATGAGATAGTTTATATATCCCTTGCATTCTTTATTGTTATCATAATAACATTATCTTAAACTTCAGAACTTGCATAAAGAGTCTGTTGAAATAAATTTAAATACATATATATCAACTTGTCTTACCAGTAAATAATTCTTCTACTTAGCTAGGTTTATGAAGCCTTCCCTAATTGATTGTGGGCTTTGCATTTCTCTAACACAGAAGGTGATTTGTCTTCCCTAAGCTAGCTACCACATCTTGCCAGCTGAAAAGGCCTTAGAACAAGCAGCTGCATGGAGTAGGCACATTATCACTTTGATTTAAAAGCTGTCTGCAGTAATGAGCTCTACATAACCTTTTGCCCCATTAGATTTCTACAAAAGGATCTCACTGGCTGAGGGTTAAATGCAGATCACACAGGCACACAAGAGAGTTCTTCCAAGTAGAATTTTCCCTTTGAATCATCATCACAGAAATGTAAAAAGGCTTGCCAAATCACACCTTACTTATTTTTAAGCAGGACATGTGTTTTAACTTTGCACCCACTTTTCCACTGCAAAACCTAATGTTAGCCTCTGAGGACTCCTGCATGGTATTAGAAAAAAAACAATGTGAGCATCCAAAGGAGGGAAAGAAAGCAGTGGATTAAGGATTGATTTTTGCAGAAAGCTTAAAGAATGCTCTATTTGTTTTGTTATTTGTGTTTTGTTTTGTTTTTTAATCTGGCAATATATGCTAAGGAGCATTTGATGCAATCAAAAGCCCCAAATTAAAAGTACAACCAGCTTGCTTTGTTTTTATGTATGCACCTAAACATCTCATCACATCATCTCACAAGGGCATTTTTGTCATTTCATGGTAGCAAAACAAACACAAGGTTTGAAGTAGCCTGCACATATGGCTGTGAGGGGCACCAAGTAGATTCATCCTTTTGGGGGGGGCCTCTGGATTAATTTCATGGTCTTTGCTGTCCAGATGATTTGCAGAGAACACCCACAGAGAACAGCAACCTGCTGGGAATCATCACTGCAATAGGGTTAAAAGCTGGGCAATTGCTTTAAACAATGGCACAATTGTTGTATTTGAAACTTTATTAGTATCTGTGCTCTGTGTTCATTATTGGTACTTGATTAGCTTATTATAAGTTGTAATTGGGTCCACTTCTAGTTCTTTTCAATATATGCTTAATAGCCCTGTGCAATATTAAGAAAACACAGGGAGACAGAAGGGCTTTTAAAGATCCTGCTCAATCAGATGCTTATATATGGCTCCATCACTGAAAAAAATCCTCATTTATAGTGTGTACTAAACTGTATATTTTTTTATACTACATTAGGTACCAGGCTGCATTGTGTTATTAGGCATTGACCTTTAGGAAGAATTGCCAACCTCTTTTTTTGTGGGGGGGAGTGGGGTGTCAAGAAAGCTGTGTCATTTAAAATGTGTTTTTGAATAATCTCTGGCTGCAACAGCCTTTATTCCATTCCTCATTAAGCATCAACAACTTAAGAAAATTCTTTATGAATCAGATCAAAGAGTCATCAAGTTAAGGAATAAGTAAGCAACATGGTGTCTAGAGATACCACCATATTCCTTTCTCTGACTAATTTTATCAATTTGTTTAATATGAATAAAACTGACATGTTCCAAAACAAAACATTAATCTCTGGTATCATTTACAAAAATACCATGGGATCCCATATCGTGATTTATGGCTTTCCATGACCAGTCAATGCCACTTTGAGTAAGTCCCAGAAGTGAAGTCTAACTGTAGCTCAGTGCTTCAAGTATGTCCACCTGTTAAGGTGATAGGAAGTATCTAAAGAATCCCTATCTCATGTTCATTTGTACATAGCCATGCTATGGTGCATGGGCACACTTAAGTAGAATCTAAACACCGGGTGAAGAAAGATTGTGTTGAAATTGAAGTATACTGTGACTCAGCAGATGCAAAATAGTGTTAGCTATCAATAGAGAAGTGACACTGCATCAAATTGCCTGCAGGCTTCTTCCTTTCTGACCTGCATGCACACATAAATGTGGCTTGAGAGATGCTTTGAGACCACTGGTTCAATGTAAGAATTTGGGTTTTAAGCATTTTTAAAAGCAAAATAAAAAACAAAAAACCAGCTGGGAAAGTTGCAAGATGTATTCATTTTGTTGAGGGGGGCTCTAAAAGGCTCACAAGTGTAATAAAACACATAAAAGATAACAAAAATTAATAATACAATGCAATCTATCAAAAATATTCATTTCAATTATTCATAAATGCATAATAACTAATAGCACCATATACCTTCCAGGTATTTAATTCACATATCTCTAATTCCCAAAAGCCTGCTTAAATAACCAGATTTTTAACTGTTTTCTAAACATTAATAACAAGGATGTAGGTTTTTTTCCCAGGGAGACCTATTTTCATAGGCTTGTATCTTGGTCCTGTCTCACTGCACCATGGGGACGTTAACAAATGTTTTCTGCTGGCTTTCTGAGCTGAGTAGATTTTATGGGAAGAGAAATTAATGTTATAGATAAAGCATGCTGCCCACAAAGCTTTATATTATATCAAAGGGGATGGTGGACAACTCTTAGAGTTAAGGGCAATAGAGAGAATTAGTGGGATGGGCAAGAGATATCCATGAGAAAATGGGTTGAAATCATGAATATCTTAAATTCTCCTCACTTTTATTTGCAGACTGATTTTCTCTACTTCCCAAATTCTTCTGCCTTATTTAGTAAGACTACTGACTGTGAGTGAATTACCAAAATAAAGTGTAGGCCTGAAATTGAACAAAAGAGATGTAATTTGTGGCCCTGGGCTCCTAGCTATACACTCATGGTTCATACTGATGTGTGGTGCGTTATTTTAAAGTAGGATATAAATATCATAAATAAAAATAGACATTCGACATTGCTGATAGCATCCAGTGACATTTTGTGGAGGGGGAATAATAGTACTGAGAAATCTACATTCTTTCCTTTTGATATCAATATTTAACATCACAGCCAATATTTCTCTCTTAGTTAACTGTAATAGATCAAGTTGACATGATTTTTTTTGTTAAGTTTTATTGATTTTTAAAGACAAAGACAAACAAAACATAAAAACATCCAACTTTTTTCCATAAGTGTACAAGCAGTGTGTTGGTTGGTTTTGTGCATCGATTTCATAGTCTCAGTTACAGTTACATTACATAATATCTCATATTATCAATCAAAAATTGAATACCCTAGTATTAATATTAATCAATCATTTGACTGTAATTTTGTTCATTCATACTTTGCAAGATAACTATACTTTACTTAGTTTATTTTATAACAATTCATATAGTCCTCCCAAATCTATCCTAAAAACATTTTATATACATAATAAAAAAGAAAAGAAATACATCTTTATATATTCATTATTTTCTAAAATTCTACATATTCTATTATTATATTTTGTTATCTAGCCATTGATAGAAAAGGTCCCAAATTTTGTAAAATTGTTTATCCTCTTGTTCTCTAATTTCAAATGTCAATCTACTCATTTCAGCACATTCCAGTATTTTCTTAATAGTTTCCTCCTGCGATGGTATTTTCTCATTTTTCCAATTTTTAGCAAATACAATCATAGCCACTGTTAATACATTTACAATCAAATATTTTAAATCTTTGCTGTATGTATCAGGTAGAATTCCCGATAAAAATATCTCTGGTTTTAAATCTATATGCTTTTTTGTCATTTTTTCCAACTACGTGTGGATTTTAGTCCGATATTTTTTAGCATCCACACAAGTCCACCACATATGGTGATATGAGCCAGGTATCTGATGACATTTCCAACATTTTTCAGATTTATTCTTGAACATTCTTGCTATTCTTGTCGGGGGGAAATGCCACCTGTAAAACATCTTATACAAATTTTCTTTAAATGCTCTTGACACTGTCATTTTATAATTTTGAGACCACAATTTTTGCCATTTCTCTAAATCAATCCCATATCCAAAATTCTTCCTCCAAGCAATCATAGTTTCTTTAACTTGTTCTTCTAATTTAATTTCTAATAAATATCCATATAATATTTTAATCACCTTTTTATCAGGACCTGTCAAAATCTTATCCAAATCAGTCAATTTATCATAAAAACCTTCTCTTTTAAAATCTTTATCATACCTTGAATGTATTTGTGCATAAGAAAACCAATTCATCTTTATACCTTGTTCTTCTAGTTTTTGCATCAATTTAAGTTCACCCTTTTCATTCAAAATTTTCCCATATCTAACTGTTTGTTCCTTCTTGTATGTTATAGGATAGGAAAATGCTTCAATAGTCAATAACCAGACTGGAATTTTCAAATAGCATTGTCTTTTAATCTTCTCCCAATTTAACCACAGAGACTCCCGTATATGATGTCTTCTAAAATAGCCCTGTGTTTTAGTTCCCTTATACCAAAAAAAAGCATGCCACCCCAACAACAGATCATGTCCTTCTAATCTCAACAATCTAGTATTTCTTAATGTTATCCATTCCTTAACCCATGTCAAGTTTGTAGCTTGGTAGTACAACTCAATTATATTTGGTATAATTGTACTACCAATTGTACTTGGTAGTACAATTAGGCAAACCAAATCCTCCTCTAATTCTAGCATCTTGTAAGAATTTTAACTTTATTCTCCCTTTCTTGCCCTGCCATATGTATCAACACAATTTTATTTAAATCTTCAAAGTAGTCCTTTCCAAGCCTAATTGGTATTGTTTGAAACAAATATAAAATTCTGGGTAAAATATTCATTTTGATTGTTGAAATTCTCCCTATTAGTGACAGTTGTAGGTTCTCCCATTTCGTCAAGTTTAATGTAATTGTTCTCTTTTAATGTATGACATCTTGCTGTCAAGTATATCCCCAAATACTTAACCTTGTTTGTGACTTGAATTTTCAATACATCGGCCAATTCTTCTTTTTGTCTTGATAGCATATTCTTTGTCAAAATCTTTGTCTTATCTTTGTTTATTTTCAAGCCGGCTACCTTGCCATATGCCTCTATCTTTTCCAATTGTTTTGGTGCTATTTCTAAAGGGTCTTCTAAAATAAAGACCAAGTCATCCACAAAAGCTTGCAATTCAAATTCTTCCTTTTTAATTTTCATTCCTTTTATACTCTTTTCATCTCTAATATTTCTATTTAACACTTCCAAAGTTAATACAAATAGCAAAGGTGATAGTGGGCAACCTTGTCTTGTACCTTTTCTTATATTGATGGAATCTGTCAATTCTCCCTCTATCATTACCTTTGCCGCTTGCTTATAACATATGGCTTGTATTGCTTGAATAAATTTTCTGGCAAAACCCATCTATTCCAATAATAATAACATGAATCTCCAATTCACATTATCAAATGCTTTTTGTGCATCTAAAAATATCAAAGCCATTTGTTTTTCGGGGTGTGCCTCATAGTATTCCAAAGTGTCCAAAATTACTCTCATATTATCTTTGATTTGTCTCTTTGGCAGAAATCCATTTTGGTCAGGATGAATAAAATTATTTAAATATTTTTTGAGTCTTTCTGCCAATATTGAAGCGAAAATTTTATAATCTGCATTTAGTAAAGAAATAGGTTTTCTTAATTTGCAATGGATCAGTCTCTTCTTTTGGAATAAGTGTAATATAGGCTTCTGACCATGTTTTACGTATCTTCTTCTTTGACATAACTTCATTCATGACTTCTAGCAATGGAAGGTTCAGCAATTCTTGTAATGTTTTATAAAATTCTGCCGGAAGTCCCTCTGGGTCTGGTGCCTTCCCATTATTTTGTTTCTTAAGTGCTTCAGTTAACTCCATTATTGTTATATTGCTTTCTAATATTTTTTCACTCTCTTTAGTATCTTAGGTAGATTAACATTCTGTAAATACTGTTTGACTCTTTCCTCATCAATATTCTCTTGCTTATATTATTTCCCATAAAAGTCTCAAATGATCTCCTTCTTCTCTTTATTGCCATGACAAACTTGACCTTGATCATCTATTAACTGCGATATTTTCCTTGATTCTTTCTCCTTTCTCAATTTGTATGCTAACCATCTACATGGTTTGTTTGCATCCTCAAAATAATTCTTTTTAGCACCTCTAATTTTCTGTGCTAATTCTTCTTTCTCTGTTTGACCTATTTTGTGTTTAATGATATCCAATTTTAGCTTAATGTCTTTTTTTTGTGGCATTTTCTGTAGCTCTTTTTCAAGTCTTTTATGCTCATTTTCTAAAGCTTCCATAGCTTGCCTTTTCCTGAAGTTCCTTTTCCTTGTATAGTCTATTATCAAGCCTCTAGAGTATGCCTTCATTGTGTCCCATACATTCTGGATTGAAGTATCTTCTTTTTTATTTTCTCTAAAGAAAAAAACCAATTCTTTCTCCATCCACTGTGTAAAGTCTTTTTCCTTTAGAATAGTATTATTTAACATCCATCTCAATCTTCTTTTTTCTCCTTTCCATTTAATTGTCACTGGATTGTGGTCTGCCCAAGTACTTGTTTCGATATTTATTTCTTGAATATTAGATATTAGTTCTGTTGAAATCCAAATCATATCCACTCTGGACCATGATAAATGTCTATCTGAGTAAAAAGTGCATTGTTTGGTTTTAGCATTTCTTTCTCTCCATATATCTTTTAAGTTTATTTCATCTATCATTTTAAAAAAGGATTTGGGGAGAGTCTTTCTATTTTGCTTTGTTGTTGCTGCTGTATAGTCCAATTTATTGTCTACAATTCCATTGAAATCTCCCATCATAACTATATTAACATAGTCCAGTTCAATTATTTTCATGTATAATTTTTTTAAAAATTCTTCTTGTTTATCATTCAGAGCATGAATTGCAATCAGGAATGTTTTTGTATTATTGTCCGTTATTTCCACCATTAATACTCTTCCATCTTCATCAGTATAAATCAATTTTGCTAAGATGGTCTCTTTAACATATAAAGCCACTCCTCTTTTCTTACACTGAGTCAAAGAAGTAAATATTTTCCCTAATTTTGGCTGTACCAACAATTGTTCATATTGTTTTTTAATATGTACTTCTTGTGGACAAATTATATCAAATTTTAGCTTCTCAACTTTGTAAAAATTTTTCCTTCTTTTAACAGCTGAATTAAGTCCATTTATATTCATTGTAATCAATTTTTTCTCTTCCATGATTATGCTTTATAATTAGATTTGGCAGCTCTCGTAGATCTTGGTTCACGTTGTTCTTTAGTTTACACCTGTCCACCTACTGTGCCTTCTTCTTTTTCAGTCTCCATTTGGTCGTCTTTGAATTCAGTTAGTGAAATCTCTTTTTCTGCCTCCTCCTCTCTCCTTCCAAAAAATTCTGCGTAAAATAATTCTGCTTTCTCAATTGAATCAATTCTATGTCTCTGTTCTTGCCATGTAAACATTAACCCTTCTGGAATTAGCCATCTATAATTCACCTCTTTTTTTAATAACATTTTAGTCAGAAATCGATATTGTCTTTTTATCTTTCTCACTCTTCTGGGTATTTGTTTTGAGACCACAATCTCCTTGCCTTTGTATTTCAACGTTATCTCTCTTGCCACTTGTAATATTTGTGTTTTAATGGCTTTTTTTGTAAATCTGATATGAACTTCTCTTGGTAGGTTATTTCTCATCGCATATCTTCTAAAAACTCGGTATACCTCATCTACTCCATCCATCATCTTCTCTTCTGTTATTTCCAAAGCTTCAGCCAATATTTCTATCATTATCTTAGCTAGATTTTCTCATTTTTCTTCCTCAGTGTTTTGAAATCTGAGATAAAATTCTGATCTGTCCATCTCCAATTTCAGCATCCCACTTTTACCTTGTTCAACCACTGTTAATCTGCTATCAATATCTCCAATCTTCTTGTCTCTTTGTTTATCTTCTTCTTCAATTTTTTTGGAATCTCTCATCGTACTTCACCATCATTTGTTGAATATTCTCTGCTTTTTCACCAGTTCTCCCTATTCTTTGTTCAATAATCTCTGTTCTTTGCTCAATGTTCTCTATTTTCTTTTCAGTGATGTCTGATTTTATTTTAAGGTCTTGGATTCCTTGCATAATCATCTGTAGAATCACTTTTTCTTGATCTTTGTCTTGCTTTAACATTGTCTGAATTGAACGTTGTCCTCCAGATGGTGGGGAGGCAGGAGTAGAAGTTGAGGAGCCAGAAGATATAAACTTCCTACTCATCTTAAACAGTTCGAAATCTTCAGGTTCTTCTAAACCTTAATCCAATTATGCACCAGCCAATTATACTCCAAGGTGAAAGAGAAAAATGGTAGAGAGAAAAACCCAATAATAATAAAAAGGTTCTTCTTAAGGTTCTTCTTAACCTTAATCCAATGAACAGTTAAGTAAAAAGGAAGGAGAAAAATAAAAAAGGTTTGAAGAGAGCAAAAAAAGAGGAAAAAAAATTCTTCAGGTTTTTTCACACCTTAATCACATCCAATTGAGAGGTCTCAAATTAAAAAAGGCATAAAAGTGAACCAAAAGAACAGATCGAAAAACAAAAAATCCCAAAGAAGAAAGGAAAAAAAAGAAAATTTTTGAGGCTTTCCCTTAAAATACAAAGCAAAAATGGAAATATTACAAAAATAAAGGTTTTTTTAAAAAGTGAACAGTACAGCTGATAAGGAGGGGTAGCACAACTTTAAAAAAATTAAAAAGACACACTGCACTTTATTTAATTATCCAAGGCTCTTGTTATAAGTCTCTTCTCCACAAGCTTCAAAGCCAAGTTTCAGTTGTTGATAGAAAGCCAGAAGAACACCTGCAATAATACTCTCCTGTGTTTTTCCCTCTATCTTATCACGTAACAATGTCCTTGAAAGGGAGTTTCAGATCTTGCTTTCTCAGCTTCGTCTAAAACATTTTTAAGCCTCTAGTTGGCAGTGTTATGAAATTTCTTCACTCTCACTCTCCCCCTCCTTTCCCAGACAAAACGTAATAGAAATTAAAAAAAAAAAAAAGTATATAAAAATAACTAAAGGGAGCCTCTAACCTAAAATATTGCAAAGTCAAAAAAGAGAAGAAAAAATAGATGTAAATAGAAAAAGAACCAGTCCAGTTAGCAAATGCAAAATCATGATAGAAGTCCAGCAATAAACAAAAACAAAAACCAAAGCCTTACTTTGACATTTCCGTTTAAAACCGCCGCTTATTCAGTTCTGTCAAAACTTTTACAGATTCTTTCTTTTCCTTAGGGTGTCCTTTTAAAGTCCTTTTAAGTCTAAGAATAATAAAAGAAAAATTCTCACCAAACCAACATACTTTCTCTTTCAAGCTTCTCCCATTCTGAGCTGTCCCAACTTCAGCAGCTTTAATGGCTGCCTCTTTGCTGCTGGCAAGAAGAGCTTCTCCTGGATCTACCAGGGACTTTGCGGTATCCCTGGGATCGACAGGATGCGCTCTTCACTTTCACCATCTCTTCGGGATGATTTAGATCCGTTTGGACCGTTCAGGGGCAAAGATATCGGCTGCAATCTCAGACCTCCGAGATTGCATGCCATGTAGTCACGATGCCAGCTCCGCCCCCCTAGTTGACATGATTGTGAATTATGATCCCTTCTATTTAATGGGAGTCACCTAAATGTTTCAAAAATGGAGTGTGTGTGTTTATATGTGTATGTTCCAGCATAACTCTGGAACACTTCAAGCAATTTCAACCAAACTCGGTACACAGATGACTTATTCTCTGGAAACAAATTCTGTGGGGGTAAGACATTTCTAACATCCCTCAGGGAGTGTGTGTGTGCCTTAAAATGGCTTCTACTGTACAGAACAGTGGACTTGCCTTGGTAATGGCTTCACAGTACTCCAGTACTTCACAAGGGGGCTCCCTCTCAGCCCTCCAAGAAAACATCAGGTGATTGGAGAAGTGCAATCAAAAAAATGAAACACCAACGTAGACAAAAAACTGCCAAGGAGAGGAACTCTTAGTCATAAGTGACTTACGACACTGCGCAAAAGACAGTACAATAGTGTGAGTCCCAACTATAGGATTTTCCTGTCTAATACAGGATTGGGATAAAAAAAATACCTGGGCAATGCTGGGTTATCTGCTAGTATTAACTAAAAAACAGTCTCCCTGCAAATGGATATACTTTCACTCCTTATAAAAGATTTTCATGCTGATAATGTTTTGGTGCAATGGTGGGATTGGGATGCACAGTGGCAGGAACTAGAAATGTCACTCAGGAATTAGTCAACATGGTCCAAGTTTCAGTGTGTACTGTAGTGTCCACTACATTAGGTTTCTTGGTCAATGTCTTCTAATATGCATATTTCTGGATTGTAGGGAGGTAACTGAGATGACCTTTGGCTGGTTCTAAGTCAAGGGAGGGAAAAAGAATAAAAGTGGTCCATAAATGTTAATACAAGAAGAAGAAGGTTCTCAATTATGGGTGACACCAGAATTCCAAGAAAAATTTCTGCTTTGTAATTAAAATAAAATTGAATGTATATGTTGAAAAGATGGATATTGACATCCTTTGTGAAAGCAGAATGAGAAGGGATCTGTTGTCATCTCAAAAGAAAATGGTGTTGCTCCAAGTTTGGAGGGATCTGGCAGGATTAAGCAGAAAGAAAGAGAACAGCAGTATCTATGGAACTAATGATGATCTCTGAAAGAAGAAGGACCCATCATATTTCTATGCAGATCTCCTGTCCTGCATAGAGAAGAATCCCTGTTCTAACCTGTATTTTTATCTGTCCTTGAAAAGAACTAAGAAAGTGACACAGAAACTGAGGAACAGGAGAACATGGAGCAGCTCCTATTTTTGGATTTGCATTTGTTTCACTCATCTGCACTGACAGTGGTACTTGTCCATGGCTTGTTTCTCACCTTCTCACATAGTTTAAGATCTGTTATTGTGATGTATTAACTGTGCAGCTGCTAATTCTCTAGTTTAACCAAACTGCAAAAGCCATTGACTCCAGCTAGAATTTACCCTGAGAGGCATTTCCTTGTTGCTTTAATTTTAGGGTTGCCCATAGATGGTAGAAAAGTTGTCTGCTGAACACTTATGGCAGGAAACTGCAGTCAGGTTAAGTACTATGTACATATGTAGGATGAAAATACATTAGGAACATAAACTTGCATGCAATCCCTTTTCCCAACATTGTCTTAAACTAGGTTTTTAAAGTTCTTCACAAATTAGCCTATTCATTCTAAACAAGTACATACAATTTGCATTTCTCATAGTGAAATGCATCTCTTTTAAATGTCCTTACTTGGTAGAGTACAGAGAAACAGATTTCATTTTGCAATTTCCAAGATGTTGAATTGCAATTCCCATTATTTCTAGTGCAACAATCAATGCTGTTGTCCAATGATTTGTAAGGTATTCAGTTAGGAAATACTGATAGAAAGGAAGGAAGGAAGGAAGGAAGGAAGGAAGGAAGGAAGGAAGGAAGGAAGGAAGGAAAGAAGGAAGGAAGGAAGGAAGGAAGGAAGGAAGGAAGGAAGGAAGGAAAAAAATCATTTTTTTCCATTTTATCATGAATTTTCCAATGCATTTCTATTTAACACAAAATGCAATTACAGTGTATATCAATATTTGCATGCTGTTTTAAAATGGAATTCAGACAAAGGTTCACATTAATTTTTATAAGATAAATCTGTGAAAAATGCTTAAAAGAGAAGATGTGCAAAATGAATATATTTAGAGGCATATGTACAGGAATACATAATTATATTTAAGTTTTCAACCAGTCTTTTTAGAGGGAAGAAATGGGGTAGAATGGATTTTAAAAAAGGACAGAAAGAGAAATGAAAGTGAGAAAATATATTTGTTAAACAAAGAGATTAAGAGGTGCAGAAAGTGCAATCCATTATATATACCTATTGGTAAAGTTCATTTATACATAAATTTGAAATGATACAGTTTTTATTCCAATACTGAGCCAATAAACACATATAATGTATTAAGTTTGCTTTGCTTTTCCATTATCAATAAATACATTTTCTGTCATCAGTAGCAGTAGCAAAAATATAGTTTCAAAAATCAAAGATCTTCAAACTAGCCCTAGGACTTTTCCTCTATTTTTCCTATGTTTTATTCTTGTTAACTTAAAATATTGGTCTTCCAAATTTATTCACTGTTTTAATTTGTCACTTACAAACACTTGGCACTTCATACCTGGCAAGATGAGGAATGCCTCACAGCCAAGAAAAGCAGAGAGGTTTTGAGAGAAAGGAATAGGAACAGTTCAAAGCAGGTAGAGAATAAGCCAAGTTCTGATTTGTCCCAAATTTCGATTTTTGAAAAGTAACCCACTTTGAAAGGATGGAGAAAGGAGAAGACAGAGCAAGATTCCATGAACATGAAAAAAAATTGGCAACAGGAAAAGACTTTGGCATTTATGTGGTATCCAGCTCATTATACTTACCTTTGGCAACCAAACAGAAAATATTGAGCAAGAAAGAGTTTCTAGTTAAATGATCCCAGATGAACTCCTCAAAAGGTATTATAAAAGACATAGATTGACATTGATTGGCAGCCTGCTTTTCTACTACCATATCAGTCTAAAAGGCCTTAGTTTTTTTTTTAAAGAATTGCATAAATATTCTATGTTGCTGGTAGAAAAAGAAGGTCAGGGGAAATTAAGTTGGAATGAAGCAGTTCGGTTCAGGCCTTTTCAAAGTCTGCTTGACCATTACTGATAATCCACTTTGATACTGACAGTGAAATTACAGTTCAAAGGCTTGTAGACAAGCCATGAATAGCAAAGTCTTATCAGTTTCCTGTTAAAAGTAACAGGCATAGCAATGTTGTGCATATGCAACCAAGTATTAGAAGAGGACAAGGAGGAAAAAAATATTTGATCCTTTCAGATATACAGATAAGCCCAAGGGAAGAAAAACAATTATGTCCACAATTTTATAGACAGGATACAATTTCCATTATCTTTTACTATATTGAGAAAGAAATTCATGCAAACAGATCCAAACATTAGATCTGAATTTGCACATGCATGAAAGTACTTCTTGAGTGATACACTAGCTGGATGCCTAAATGTGCATACATTTCCTGACACTAGCTCTGGAACTGCTTAATTCATGACCAATAAATTATCACAGCTGATGAAATGCAATTCTGCCTGCAATTCAAAGCATTCAGTCCCTCACCATTCAAATTAAGGATCTGAAACAGCGATAAAAGGGGGCCAAGAGCTCAGGGGCTGGAGTAATTATGCAAAGTGGGTGAGAGTCAGAGGTAGTATTCAGCAGGTTCTGACAAGTTCTGGAGAACCAGTAGTGGAAATTTTGAGTAGTTCAGAGAACCGGAAAATACTGGCTCTGACTGGAGATTTTACAGTATCCTCCCCCTGCAACATCCACCAAGCCACGCCCACAGAACCAGTAGTAAAAAATATTGAATCCCACCACTGGTAAGAGTATATCACTCATAGAAGCAAGAAGAAATTATTTGTATACGTCAAACATACAAATGGAAAAAAGGACATTTTTGCTTAATATGGACAAAATTTAAAATCCATACTCTGGTCTCCTTACAATCCAAAAGTCTTTTGCTGGGTTATACCAGGATATCATTCCTGGGGTATAAGTATTGAAGTGTGTCAAGTTACTAAATCTTCAATCAATCTTTAAAAGCTCCACTTAAACAGGTTCTTAGTTAAACCCAGGCTCCTTGGCTATGTCAGCAAAAGTTGGTTGTGCAGATGATTGCCATCACTTGTTCTAAGTCTCATTCAACTTGTAGGAGAGGTTGAAAAGTAGTTGAAAGATGTTGCAGAATGTGAAAAGCTTTCTAAATATATTTCAAGCATACAAAGAATATGTGTTGGAGTTGGGGAATTAAAATCTGGAAGTAGAGCTGATTAAAATCTAAATATGAGCCAAGGCTAATTGCCCTTTTTTTTAAATATGTTGTCATATCAACATTCATCTTCCTGTTTTTGTTGTTTTCCTTTCTCAGCTGTTCTTTTGTAGGCTACAATCCTTCTCCTCCCCCCTCCTTTTCAATGCCATCTGGCCAATTTGCCCTTGTTGCTCTTGGTTTCAGTATTTATGGAATGCCTCTAATTTTTCCCAGTGAAGTTGTGATGCAGTTTGGGATTGCCAAAGAACACATGAGCACAAAGGAAGTTTTGAAACAGGAGGAACATAATACTGGCAGAATCAAGGCAATGTATTGAAAGAATAGGGAGCATAAGTCACACCTCTTGTTTGCATTCAGAAAGCATGGGAAAAGCCACAGAAATACCTTGTTCCCCTTGTTCTCTGGCACCATTTCACGCAACCCTTTGCAGATCCCCCTTTATTACAGGCCTCATGAGTTTCTCCATCTGGGTGGAAATCCTGATTACTTTTCCATGCAGAATATATCTCATTTTCCTGCACAGTACATGTGCATTCAGCCACCACTTGTATCTGTGACTGAAGGCACATTTGGCTTTGCATTCAGCCACCTCTGAACTCATCTACTATGAATGGTGTTATTTTAATTCTCTGCCCAGATTGAACATAGCTCTTTTAAAATAAATTTTGAATTAACATAAACCTGACCATGCCAGGTCAGAACGTTAGCTCCTCTATTTCCATTCTAATTATATTAGGCATAGAAAATCTGATCCCCTTCCCCGCAGATGCTGTGAATCTCAGCTTCTGTTCCATATTAACATACTTCAAATAGTCTATTCCTATTGGTCGAGAAATACTAGAAGCTGATTGGTTCCTTTCTCGATGCTGATTGGCCAATGATAGCTAACCTATGATTGGCCAGCTCAGCAATGGGAAAAACAAGTAGCTGTCATTGGCCACTAGCCGCAAGCAGCCTCTCCATAAAAAAAGCTGCTGCAGCTCCTGGTTAAGATGGACTTTCTGAACTAAATAAAAGAGCTGAAGTTATGCTGGTCTCCAGTCTCATTCTTCATGAACAGTACACTAGCGACGAAGGTGGGATTCTGAGAGAGGAGACCAGTCGAGCACGTGGCATTGAGAACCGGGCAGACGAAATGGCTGGAACCAACTCGCCACCCACACCATTCAACCCAGCAACAGAGGATTGGGAATCCTACATCGATAGATTTCTCATGTTCCTGGAAAGCAATGATTTGCAAGGAATCTCAGACAACTGAAAAAGAGCTGTGTTCCTGATGCACTGTGGGCGCACAGTGTTCAAAATGGCCAAGGCACTGGCAAAACCAGAAGATGTGAAACAGATGGCCTGGCCAGATCTAGAAAAGCTGTTGAAGGCTCACTACGCACCGACCATCTCTAGCCTTATTCAGAGACACAAATTTTATAAACGGGATCAGAGAGAAGGTGAGAGCATCGCAGACTTCATAGCATCTCTCGGGGACATTGGAGGGGCATGTGAATTCCTAAACATGGACAAAGCCATGAGAGATCGCATGGTCCTCGGACTGAGAGACCTCACCCTACAAAGCCAGCTGCTAACCCAGCCAAAGATTACAGTTACTGAGGCTGTTGCTGAAGCCATGGCGGCAGAAGCAACTAAAAAATCAGCGGCCAAATTGCAGCAGATGAATGCGAATTCATCCAAAACACCGACCAACCTGAGCCAGGGCACAGAGAAGAAGGCAGAGAGTGCACACAAAACCACCACACACTACGCAGAGAGTGTGGAATCGATGATGACGATGAGGAGGAGATCCATAGACTCCAGGCTGAATGAGATTGATGGCTGAAGAAAGGTCGTAAGTCAGGGTTTCAGTGGCCGGGTGTGGAGGAGACCACCCCCATTCTGAGTCCGGTTTCTTAGACGCTGTATGCCGGTACTGCGAGAGACAGGGTCAAATCGCAAGAGTATGCCAAAATTGCAAGAGCTACAGCCCCCGACGTAGAGACAACACACCACCAACTAAAGATAGACAAACATGGAGCTGTGAGAGTCACGAAAGCAAAGGCAAGAGACTAAATGAGAACTATAGAAAAGAATACACACAAACCATCACCATCAGTCACTCTAACGCAACAAATTGCCGAAAAATACATATGGCAGTCCGGATCGAGGGCCAAGAATGTAAAATGGAGGTAGATTCTGGATCGTACCTATCGATGGTGTCATGGGATACCATTAAAAGACTAGTACTGCACATTGGCAGAGCTGAACTAGAACACCAATCACTAATCCTAAAGGACTACCAGGGAAACAGATTACCAGTAGTCGGACTTGGACATTTCCAAATAACTTTCAAAGAACACAAGAAAATCTTGCCTCAAACCACCACAGACCAAAACTGACCAAGCCTATTGGGACTCGAGTGGTTCAAACCTCTAGGAATCGGAGTGACCGGCATTAACAGCATCACCAACACAGACTGTGGGGAGAACCTGATGAGGGAGTTCCAGGACATCTTCAATGGAAAATTAGGCAAATACCGAGGGTTCCCTATTTCATTTAATTTAGATCCAATAACAGCTCCAATTAGGCTGAAGGCGAGGCGAATCCCCTTCGCACTAAAACCAAAGATTGATGAGGAACTTAACAAACTAATAGCGCAAGGTATTTTGGAACCAACTGACCACGCCAAATGGGAGACCCCAATTGTGACCCCAGTTAAATGGATGGGTCCATGAGAATCTGTGGGGACTACAAGGCTACCCTAAACCATGCACTACAACAAAGCGCATATCCTGTTCCAGTAGTGCAACACCTACTACACTCATTGGGGAGAAACAAGGCCTTTGCAAAGCTCGACCTTGCCCAGCATACCAACAATTACCAGTCGACCCCGAGACAGCAGAGGTGCAAACGATTGTGACTCATAGAGGAGCCTTCAAATGCAAAAGGCTGCAATTTGGAGTCAGCGTAGCCCCAGGGGTGTTCCAAAGCCTAATGGAGCAGTTATTACAGGGGATAAAAGGAGTAGTCCCATACTTTGATGACGTGCTAGTGTCAGCTAGTGATGAGAAACAACTAAAAGCCCATCTCAGAGTGGTTTTACAAAGGTTCCAGAAGGCGGAACTCAAGGTCAAAAAAGAAAAGTGTCAATTAGCCACCTCAAAAGTCAAATTCCTGGGGTATCAAATCAATAAAGAGGGCATCCACCCTAGTGGACCCCACAGAGAAAAAAATTAAGGCAATCAAAGAAGCGCCTAGACAAAAAAACAAGGTAGAGTTGCAAGCATTCTTGGGACTTATAAATTTTTACAACGTTTTTCTGCCACAGAAGGCAACGATGGCAGAACCACTACATAGGCTTTTGGACAAGGCAGCCACCTGGACCTGGGGACGACATGAAGAGACAGCATTCCAGAGGGTAAAAGACCTAATCACCTCCGACTCGGTATTAATGTAATACAACGAGACACTACCTTTAACAGTCACCTGCGACATGTCACCATTTGGCATCAGAGCCATACTTAGCCACATCCTGCCTGATGGGAGAGAAGCACCAATCGCGTTCTACTCTAAAACACTATCAAAAACTGAACATAACTACAGTCAATTGGACAGAGAGGCATTAGCAGCAATATCCGGTGTCAAATGGTTCCACGAATACCTTTCCGGTAGGACTTTTACCCTTGCTACAGACCACAAGCCTCTATTGGGAATACTAGCTGGGAACAGAGCCACCCCAAATATACTATCCCCAAGAATGACAAGGTGGTCTGAGTTCCTTGCAGCCTACAACTATAAACTGATTCACTGACCGGGCAAAGACATTTCCCATGCCGATGCGTTGAGACGTACTCCCCTACCAGGACTAGGAACTGATCCGACACCAACCACATCCACCCTACAGATTGAGACACTGTCGGACATTGCGAGAATGATGGCAAGAGACAAAACCTTGTCACAAATCATAAACTGGGTAGGAAAAGGGTGGCCGGAAAATGAGACAGATGTTAATTTTAAACCTTTCAACCATAGGCAAACTGAACTGTCATTGTTAAAAGGTTGCATATTATGGGGGGACCGGGTGGTAATACCAGAACCGTTACATGAAAAAGTACTGAGCATGTTGCCTGAAGGCCACCCAGGCATTGTACGAATGAAATCCCTGGCCAGGAGCCAGGTGGCCAGGGATGGACAAGGATACTGGGAAATGGGTTGAAACCTGTGGGAAATGCCAAAAATCCTGACCTGCATCCCCTTCAGCACCTATACTAGACTGGGAAACACCAAGGGGCCCATGGCCACAAATCCACATAGATTTCACGGGGCCAACAAAAGGATATACATTTTTAATCATAGTAGACGCTTACTCCAATTGGCTAGAAGTAAGCGTCATGAACTCTACCACCACAGAAGCAGTTATTAAACAACTATGGAAACTATTCACCACACATGGGTTGCTGGAGTTACTCATCTCAGATAACGGTCCACAGTTTACTGCACTAACATTTGAAAAATTCCTCGCCGAACATGGCATAAGACATGCTTTGACAGCACCGGGCCGACCGGCTATAAACGGAAGGGCGGAACACATGGTCTGGTATACCAAAGAAACTTTAGACAAATTAGACTCAGGGAACACTCAGGAAAAAAATGAAAAAATACTCACCATACAACACATAACACTGAGCTCTACTACAAATAAAAGCCCAGCAGAATTACTTATGGGCAGAAAATTAAGATCACAATGAGATAGGTTACACGCAACATACACCTCTGAAAAACCAACTGACTCCTCCAGCAGATACCACGCATTCAAACCAGGAAACTTAGTAAATGCAAAAAATCTCACCAGACACCCACTGTGGGTACCGGTGAAAATAACTCAAATACAGGACCTATAGACTAGACACAGACAATGGCAGAACCTGGAGGAGACATATTGATCAGTTACGATCATGAACACTGCAACGCACTACTGACACACCCAGACACGAAGAACAACACACACACACACACACCAGAAACAGCACAAACATTACACAAAAATATTAATAGAGAGGGGTGAGACCCCTTAAACAAATCAGGAGGGGAGGGGAAAACCCTCCAGCAGAACAAGAAACCCCACAAAATCAAAATAAACAACATTCGCAAATAAATTCAGACAAAAACAATGACCAACCCGCAGAAATATTTGGCGAAGAGGAGCAGGAGGCACAAGAAGATCTAGATGCCCCTCTGGAAGGGAGCAGCCAAGCCGACGGTGGCATGGCTGACTCCACCTTCCAGGAGGTTCCACAGAAAAGGACGGGAGAAACAGTGATCCCGTCTGAACCCATTGAAAACGACGACACAACTTAAGCCCATGTCACACTAAACCAACAGATGCAAAGAGGATGTAAAACGGACAAAAAACCTTGCCATCCATTCAAAAACGCAATGTACTCACTGCCTCCGTTTGGCTTCCTCTCTATCCGTCCAGCATCTGTTTATAGACATTTCATCCGCTCCAAAAGTTTTGGGCTGCCCAAAACTTTTGCGCGGAAAATGTATCCAGTTCGTCCATTCTGCATCTGCTATGCATCCGTTATGCATCCGTTACGCATCCGTTACACATCCGCTATATCCGCTAGGCATCCGCTACGCATCCGCGCAACTCGTATCCGCCCGGATGCAGGGAGGAAGCGGAACGGATGCAGAACAGATGCAGAACGGATGCCTAGCAGATGCAGAATGGAAACAAAGCATTTAAAACAGAAAAAACATTCGCAGAGGGGACCTATCTCGGATATTAAGGATGTCTAGAGGATGCCTAGAGGATGCCTAGAGGATGCCTAGCGGAAAACCTATACTGCCTATAAAAAGGGGGATCAACTCACCTGTATCTCACTTTCAGAACAGCAGCCCAGCGGTGCAGACCTCTGCAGCCTTCATCTGCCTCTTCCTCTTCCACAGCATCCAGTCATGTCCACCGTGGATTGTAACAAAGTCCACCATCGTTCTGCAACAGTGCGAAGCCATCTGCAGGCTCTGTGAACTCTACTGCGAGAAGAAAAGGAGCCACCCAAAAAGAGTCTGGATCCGAAGATGGTTCGCCAGAAGAGCAGAGGACGGACTGTACCACAAGCTGATGGTGGAGCTCAGGAACAAAGACACTCGTGCATTCCAAAACTTCATGAGGATGCCTCCAGCCATGTTTGACGAAGTTGTGCAGCGGCTGACACCCAGGTTGACCAAGGCAAACACCAGCTTCAGGCCCAGCCTGGAAACTGGGCTAAAGGTGGCACTCAGTCTGCACCACCTGGCCTCAGGGACCTCCTACAGGAGCATGCAGAATGGCTGGAGGGTGCCATCCAACACCATCAGCATTGTGGTCAGAGAAGTGGTGCAGGCCATCATCGAAGAATACAAGGAGGAGCTCCTCCAGTACCCCTCCACTGAAGAAGGATGGAAGAAAGTTGCAGAGCAGTGGTATCAGAAGTGGAACTTCCCACACACTGTTGGAGCCATAGATGGCAAGCACGTGGCCTGCAAATCTCCAGCCAAGTCGGGGTCCACTTATTTCAACTCCAAGGGGTTCTTCAGCATCATCCTCTTCGCCATGGTCGATGCTGACTACAAGTTCATGTACATCGATGCTTCAGGCAACGGCTCATCTTCAGATGCCCAGGTATACAACGCCAGTCACCTCAAGGAGGAGCTGGAAGGCAACCTCATCATGGGCTTCCCAGATCTAGAAACCCAACCCAACGACACATAAGATGTGCCCTACTTCATCGTGGGGGACGACGCCTTCTCTCTCACAACCCACCTCATGAAGCCCTATACTTCCAGACTCCTCACCCGTGAAGAGAGGATCTTCAACTACAGGCTGTCCAGGGCAAGGTGGGTGGTGGAGAACGCCTTTGGCATCCTGGCCAACAGGTTCCAGGTACTTCTCACCACCATGCAGCATTGCCCAGAGACCGTGAGGAGGATCGTGGAAGCTTGCTGCATCCTGTACAATCTCATGCGCACCCGCTACCCAGTCTTGCAGAACAGGCTCGTGGACCTCCAACAAGGCATTGGGGACATGGAGCCTGGGGAATGGAGGCAAGGGCGAAACCTGATCAACACTGAGGATGTGCAAGGCCCCAACAGAGCCTCACATGAAGCGAAGAAGCAGCACAACCTCCTGAGACAATGGTGCAACTCTCCAGCTGGAGCAGTAGAGTTGCAAGACAGGATGGTAGATGCTTAATGAATGCTTCCTTCAGCCTGTCTCATCACATGGATGAGATTGGGCCATGTATGTTTGGTTGGCCTACAATGAACAGGGCGTTTAATAAAGAGTTGTGTTTGTGTTGACATGTGTGGATAATTATTACATTATTATTGATAATAAAGGGCCGTAGATGTGGCACCTGGGAGGGTGGACCATACAGTCCCACTATGCTTGCACTGGAGGTTTATCTATCCCACAGCTATTGCCCATCCCACAGGTATCCCTGCCCATCCCACAGCTATCTCAACCCATCCCACTGCTATCTTAACCCATCCCACAAGCATGCAAAGGCTTAAACCATTTCTAAAAGTTTCCACCAAGACTTTATTAAAAAAAAGAAATGAAGCAAGTGTGTGAATCAAAAATAGACTTTACTAACAAGAAGCTATAAGACAAAAATGAGTCTCTGTCACTCCTCTTGGTCGCTCAGTCTCAGGGGTGAAGGGTGCAGGTGCTGTGGAGGTGGCTGGTGCTGGAGTGCTTGTCATCAGCTCCTCCAGAAGCAGAAGCAGCAGAAGCCCCAGCCCCAGAAGAGCGAGCCTGTGCTGCAGAAGCCCCAGCAGAACCAGAGTGAGGGCCAGGGGGCGGGATGGTAGCCCTGTCCCTCTTGCCAGGGCTGGCAGAAGATGGCTGAGGCTTGCTGTGCTTCCGCATGGTTGTGGGGTTGCTGGCTGGCAGGGAGGCTGGCAGGAACCAAGGCTGGCAGGAAGGCTGGCAGGGAGGCTGGCACCAAGGCAGGCAGGAAGGCTGGCAGGCAGGCAGGCACCAAGGCTGGCAGGAAGGCTGGCAGGCAGGCACCAAGGCTGGCAGGAAGGCTGGCACCAATGCAGGCACCAAGGCTGGCAGGGAGGCAGGCACCAAGGCTGGCAGGAAGGCTGGCAGGCAGGCAGGCACCAAGGCTGGCAGGCAGACATGAACCAAGGCTGGTAGGAAAGCAGGCAGCAAGGCTGGCAGGGAGGCTGGCAGGGAGGCTGGCAGGGAGGCTGGCAGAAAGGCTTGCAGCAAGGCTTGCAGCAAGGCTGGCAGCAAGGCTGGCAGCAAGGCTGGCAGGCAGACATGCAGGCAGGGCAGGCAAGGCAACTAATCCATCCGGCAGCAGGTCTTTCCTCTGAATGGCGACCTGCTTCTGAGCTGCTTCCGTTATATCTGCGGGGCTGATGCAATGCATCCTCCCCACATGCGCAATTAATGCCAGGCATCCATTAGGCTTCCGCTGTGCATCCACTGTGCATCCGCTGTGCATCCGCTTCATCCGTTTGGCGTCCGCTATGCATCCGCTGTATCCGTTCCGCGTCCGCTTTGCTGAGGTCCCCCGGAAGCCTAGCAGATGTGCCATCCATTCCCATCCACTTCCATCCGCTGGGCTTCCATTCCACATCCGCTTTGCATCCGCCCTGCGTCCTCCATGTGTCTGAGTTATCCACTCCGGTTATGCAAATTTTTGCCCCTTTTGAGAGCGGATAACAATGGATGGAACATTTTGCTCATCCGCTGTGTCCTTTTTGCATCCGTTGGGCAGTGTGACATGGGCTTAAACTGCGCAGGTCAACGAGGCAACCTAAAAGCCCCTCCTACTTACGTGACTATGTAAGATAGGACCATACCAAGAGGGGAGGGGTGTTCCATATTAACATACTTCAAATAGTCTATTCCTATTGGTCGAGAAATACTAGAAGCTGATTGGTTCCTTTCTCGATGCTGATTGGCCAATAATAGCTAACCTATGATTGGCCAGCTCAGCAGCAGGAAAAACAAGTAGCCGTCATTGGCCACTAGCCGCAAGCAGCCTCTCTATAAAAAGAGCTGCTGCGGCTCCTGGTTCAGACGGACTTTCTGCACTAAATAAAAGAGCTGAAGTTACGCTGGTTTTCGGTCTCATTCTTCATGAACACTACAACTTCCCTGTTCTTTTTTCCATCTTCCTAATAAGGAACAGTAGGTATACTCCAGAGGTGATATTCAGCAGGTTCTAATCAGTTCTGGAGAATCGGTAGCGGAAATTTTGAGGAATTTGGAGAACCAGCAAATACCACTTCTGACTGGCCCTGCCCCCATCTATTCTCTGCCTCCCGAGTCCCAGGTGATTGGCTGGACCTTCTTTTGTTGCCCTGCACAGGAGAATGGGGCTGGAAAGCAGGTTCGTGGGGGTTTTGTAGTAACCTTCCCCCAGGAGTGGGGAGGGAATGGGGATTGTACAGTATCCTTCCCCTGCCATGCCCACCAAGCCATGCCTACAGAACTGGTAAAAAAAATTGAATCTCACCACTGGTGTTGTCCTTCAAAACACAGGGAAGAACCAGACTGCCTATTCCTGGTTTGCACTAATTAATAGCTGTCTCTCCAGGATAGCTAAGAATCTCCCCACTCCTGCTGCAGAAATCATGGCCGGGGGAACCACTTTTGTTTCCTGGAAAACATGCACTCTGCCACTATCCTACAGTTCTGTTTCCATTCAATGTAGCCTTAATGAGGAGTCATTTTCCAAGGCTCTTGCTCAGATCATTTTCAAGCAACCAGACAAATTAAAAGGCACTTCAGAAATATGCTGACAGCCATTCTACCTAAACAGGTTGCGACTATAAAGCCAGTGTCCCTTAGGAAAAGAGATTTAAAGTGGTCAATATGCCTGAGCAGGATAAGTATCATTTCTGTAGGAGGTACTGCCACAACAAAGAAAAGCAATGTGCTCCTTTTAGATAGAGGTGGGCTGTTGGGAGTGCCAAGCACTTTCAGTGGACCAGGGATGTGGACAATAGGACCAGAATAATATTAGGCAGTGATCAGTCGCACTGAGAAAGGCTACCGGCATCCTGTCAGAGCAGCAGGGGGCAAAGAGAATATAAAAAAGGGGGCTGCTTTGATTTAAGGCCAGCTTAGATGCCAATGAAGGCAAGAATATTTTTGTAAAACAGAGAGAAAAATCGAAAAATCCTTATCCTCTAGTAAGTGCCAAGGTTAATAATAATAAATAGTATTTAATTTTTATTACATGGCTTTGGCAAGATAAATAGACAAGTGAGATTTCAAACTAGCAATAAGAACAAAAAGTAAGAATCCAGAGTTAGGAAAACTGCTCAAGCTCTCAAAATCTTTTCCTTTCACGAGGTATTAAAAAAAAAACAACCTGAGATATGGATTGTGAGTAAAAACTAAATTATTTTTAATTATCACAGCTAAGACTTGATGAAAATACTCTTGCACAATATATATATATTGCAAAATTAGAATAGATACTATACTGAGTTCTGTTTCCTGCAAAGCAATTTATTTTGAAGCGTGCACATTAAATTGCTCTTGCATACTAATGAGATTATTAGTATTATTAGTCAGTTGTAAACTTTCCTGGTTTTGATGTCTTGTGGATAGGCAGCTAATCTCTTCTGATTCAGTAGATAATCACATCTGTAAATGAAATATAAGATTTTCGTGAAGAATGGAATGGATCTCATTCAAAAAACCATATGATTCTGTGCAAATCACTGAGGCAAATTCTTTCCAAGATGGCATTTAATTTGGTCACTTAATCAAAAAGGGAAAACTCATCACAAAATGTCATATCTAAGAAAAGGCAAATGTTTAGAAGCAAAAGAGAAATTTAAGCAGCTGCATCATTGGAAAGGAACCTTGTTTTGAAAGGTCAACTCTTAATACTACCAATATCCTGTTTTAATAATTTACCATATATCATGTTCACACGATGGTGAGATTCAAATGTAAACATTTACAGTAAGTTATATTATTAATTAAAGGTAAGGGTTTTCTCTGTCCAGTTGTATCTGACTCTAGGGGCAGTGCCATTTCTTAGCATAGGGAGCTATCATTATCTGAAGACATTCCCATGATCATGTGGCCAGTATGACTATGCACCAGGGTGCACAGAACATTACTACCTTCCTAATAAAGTGGCATCTATTTATCTACTCACATTTGCATGATTTTGAATTGCTCAATGGGCAGGAGCTGTGGCAATGAGAGCTCTCCCCATCATGCTGCACTTGGGTCTCAAACCCAGGCTATCAGCTTTCTCGCTGACAAGCTCAATGTCTTTAATCGCTGAGCCATAATGCCTCCTTATTAATTATTAAGGATGTACAAATGGCAATTCTGAAATGTCTGTACATGCACAGAGATCGCTAAAACCTCATTTAGCTGCTGACCATGAATAAGAGGCCTCAGGAGAAACATGAAGGGTATCCACAAGGCAACTCTGCTTCAATTTTTAGAAGCAAGGGCTGCATTGTTTCACATAGAAGCTTTTATTATAACTGAGCCTATTTTGAAAAGTCTGGCTATTTAACGTACAAATGGTTCCTACAGCACTATTTCTGACAACACTTATTTACTCTGCATGCAGGAGAGTTCGGGATGGAAAAAAGCTCAGGGCCAGTATGGAAAGAGTAGGATTTAAGAAGACTCTAGATTTAAATGTATGCTAAACCCAATGAAATCTTGGTATTACCATAGCACTCTAAATTTAGATGCCTCTAAATTGAACTCTATATTTTGTCACTAAATGGAACTGTTGACATGGAATCTTTACATCTGCCTCATTAGTCTTCCAGTGTTCTATGCATTGTCAGTGTATCTGCAAAAACACACATCTTAAAAATTGATAGCAGCTTAAAAAAAAACCTGCATTTTTTCTTCAGTCCTGGTGAACATATGTCCACCCTGCTCTTTTTCCTTCTAGTCTTCCTGATTCTCCTCCTTTCCTATTTAAGTTCAAAGAGTTGGGTTTGCTTGGGAATGCAGCCAACTGATCCTCCTGTACTTTCTTACTAGAGAAAGGAGTGATTAGGTTACAGGCCAATGGATCAGTTTGTGTGCTTGATCTAACAAGGACCCTTGAACTTTTGCCATGCAACCTTTCATTAGGTGACTTCACTGAAGTAACAACAGCATGGAAAAAGTGACTTATGGCCATTTTTCACTTATGACTGTTCCACCATCCTCATGGTCATTTGATCAGAATTTGGATGGTTGGCAACTTGCTCATATCTATCACAGTTGCAGTATCCTGGGGTCATGTGATTACCTTTTGTGAACCTTCTGACAAGCAAAGTCAATGGGGAAGCCAGATTCGTTTTATAAACATGTTACTAACTTAACACCTGCAGTGATTCACTGAGCAACTGTGGCAAGAAAGGTCATAAAATGGGGTAAGACTCACTGAACAACTATCTCACAATTTTGGGCTCAATCGCATACATTTCAGGTTTATGCCAAAGGTTCTCTTGTTCTTGAATTGCATTAATTTAATAGTGGAAGTAAAATGCAGGATAATTTTTCTTCATGGGTTTGTTGGGTGGAATAATTTCTGATTATTACACAATCTATTTAAACCATCATGATTTGCATTGGTTACCTTGGTCCATGTACAATCTGGATGATAAAGCAGGCTAAAACATAATTATATAGACTTCTCTTCAAACATCTTCAACAACAAATTCATGGAAAGAGAGAGAGAAGGGGAGGGAGGGAGGGAAAGGAAGGAAGGAAATAAATAAATAAAATAAATAAATATCAAGAAATAGATGTTAAAATTGTTTACCAAGGACACTTTACAATTTGATGGCACACCTAATGTCAAATCATAGCGACATTTGTAATTGTGGTAAATTTTTGCAATGTTCAACTAACTATACATAAGCTTAAAAGTAAACTCTGTTAAATATATTACATACTGCCAAACAACATTTCATGCTTTCAACAAGTTGAAATTTCAAGCTTTGTTCAAGACCTGCCTCTGAAACATATACAATTGCACACCCCTCACTCAAATGTGAGAAGCCAATGTAGATGGAGCAGTTAATAATCTTCCTTCCACTTCAACTGACAATCTATTCCTATCTGGCTTTCTACTTCTGGAAAGAAGGTGGGGGGGGGGGTAGGGGGAGAGGGAGACAGAGAGACAGAGAGAGATGGAAAGAGGGAGGAAGGGAGGGACAGAGAGGGGAAGAAAGAGAGAGACAAATACATATTTTCATTAGAAAAGACAGGCAAGTAAAAAGAATTAAGTAACCTGGCCTTCTGGTATGGATCTGCTGTTTCAATCAACAGCTGCATTTAAACAAAAAGAATAATCCAAAGAACTACATGTGGCACAATGTTCCATATAGATTGGGCCTCAAAAATTAAGCTTTTAAGACAATCCAGTACTTGGATTCTGTATAATATTTTGCAATATGAATAATGTAATATAATTGAACAGAGCAGATTGGATGTGTTTGGTCAAACCATGGAAGACTTAAACTTCTTCCATCACTTGTCAATAATAATAATAATAATAATCATCATCATCATTTATTGCCATTGTACATATATACAACTTTCTGGTTTTTCTTTGAGGACATTTTGCTTCTCATCCAAGAAGCTTCTTCAGCTCTTCTCTTCAGCTGAAGAAGCTTCTTGGATGAGAAGTGAAACATCTTCAAAGAAAAACCAGAAAGTCTAGTTGCCTCTTGAAAAAGTACCTTGGGGACTCACACCTACACTTATCACCTACACACATTAATAAATCTGACTACAAGATCTAGGTGAGCAAAGTGTAAAGCAAGGATAATCTTCAACTAATCAGGACATATGCTAAGAAGAAGAACTAATGCTTATTAATATTGCAACTTGCCATGTTGCAAGTATTAACTAATGTGACTATTTTATCTTTGTTTTTTTTAATTAGAATACAGTCCACTCAATTGTCAAAGTGTGCTTATTAACTACAAATTAATACACTGAATGATAAAAATGAATTCTGCACTGTAATTATTTATCTAGATCTCAAAGTTACATCTGCATTTTATTTTCTTCACTCTGAGATTGATCCCTGCCTAAAACCTGGTAAAATAATTGTAAGATTAATAGACGTCATCTACATCCTAATATTAAATCCAAGTATACAATTTTGAAAATTAGGTCAAAAGAGGGCGGGAAAATAGTAATTCATTACCATGCCTGAAAGATATAAAATTACCTCATCATAAATTTTAAGTCATCTGTTTTTCCCTATTGTCAGTGCAATGAATCACTTTCACTAATAAATTGGGTAGTCAAATAATATCTTATATCTGGATAAACTGGTTGCCATCCAACATCTGTCTTCATTAGTAGGACAGTAATAAAATTAATGGAAAACACTTAGTTGACAAGCAAAATCAAATTGTCTTTCAAATCTCTCTAGCAAGGTTTGAGTGGTTTTCAGAATAAAGCTGTACAAAATAGCATACTTTGTTTAATAATAGACTACTCCATAGATGATTCTGAACAATCACAAACAGATATTAACCTAGATTGAATCTGACTTATATTTGCTATCAAATAGTTACTAGAGATTGTGATGTGAGATTATATCTGCTCTCAAATACAATTATTTTTAATATCTTGCTTTAAAAACCTTTTCAATGCTGCTTTCATTTGAGATCATCTCTTCTTAAAGTTGTCAGTTGATTGATTACTTATCAACCTATAGAAATGCTAGCTTGAAGCTCCTAGTTTCCATAGAAGACTGAATTACCATATTGAATAAATATTGGCTAATGCTGATGGGAAGTCAATGCTATAAATCAATTCAAATAGTTTTTTAGCTCCATCAAATTCCAACTATTATTTAAAACATGTGGTAATTCTTATTTTCAACAGATTTGAGGATCAAAACTAGTTTACTGAAAATTGGGGAGAAGGTCATTTAAACCAGCACCTTGGAAAAACTTCAACTATCTGGAAATATCTTATGCCAGAACAATCCTTAATACATTATGATTTCTGTTGGTTTGGGGAGAAGCTGTAATATCTGATTAGATATTAATAACTGCATACAAACTCTGGATGGACTCCAGGCAGATTTCATCAGCAAGTATTAGATATAATAAAACTTATGTCTTGTGATGTTATTTGTTTCATAATTTTATAAACTACTTTGAGCTTTTTTTTAAAAAAGTGATTCTTAAAAGGATATTTTTAAGTTGTTTCATGGGTGAATTACAATGTTGCTCATGCTCCAGAGAAAGATATTTATAATATACTAACATAATAAAAATATTATTCACATATTGTGATAACTAGATCTAAATAGGATCCAAATGTCCCTTCACCCTCCAAATTTGTTCTTAAAACATGGTTTACATTTGTGTGCAATATTTGTGATCAGTGTTTCAAACCTGATCAGAAATGTCATTTTCCTCTCTGTGGTAAATTCTTGAAATACCTCAAATATTCTATCTTGTTTATTGTTTCTTTGTTGATGCTTTTCTTGCTTCAACCCTTTCAATACTAATTCAGTATGATTTGTTCCTTCTGGCCAAAAGATCTTCCATGGATAAGGAGTGCAGCCAACAGGAGACAAGAATAATATTAAATCTGGTGGTGTTGAATGTCTCATTTCCCCATTTTGAAGCAAAGCTGTTTCTAATATTTAATTTCAAAAACTTTTAAGAATCTGGAAAGAAGTGTGCTGAGCAGATTAAAAGGAAGAAGAGCTCTAATCTATGAATTTTGCACTGATCTTTTATGGGTGTGTGCATGTATGTGTATTTCCTTGTATAGCTGCTGACAGATACCATGACATTATCTAAGCCAAAAGGTTATTTTGAATATATTTGGAGGTTAAATAAACAAAGAAGCAATGACTATGTTCTCCAGCAGAAAGCTACAACATGCAAATCCCTGAGATAACAAATCAGATACACGTATGCATTACTATACACTGGATCACCTACTAGTCATATTCAAGAGAAGTCAGTTGGACAAGCTAATCAAGTAGGGTATATTACATTTTTTTGTTCCTTTAATCTCTGTTTTTGCTATAGCAAATCCCAAAGCCAAACCACAAAGCAATATTTAAACTCCCTCCAGTGCCAAAAAGTGGCCTGGCAATGAAAAACTACCACAGGATTGCACAGCCAAGCTACACAGCTATAGTGAAATGTGAGAGAAAAGAGGCCGTATGTGTGAACAGAAAAGCACAATCACCAACAAGTTATTAGAAGGATTAATATTTCTTTCTTTCTTTTTTTCTTTCTTTCTTTCTTTCTTTCTTTCTTTCTTTCTTTCTTTCTTTCTTTCTTTCTTTCTTTCTTTCTTTCTTTCTTTCTTTCTTTCTTTCT
>BLBF01000032.1:13410557-13424665 GCA_015471245.1 Laticauda colubrina
TCTTTCTTTCTTTCTTTCTTTCTTTCTTTCTTTCTTTCTTTCTTTCTCTACATTAGTCCAAAACCATATTATTTGTTTTGGATACTTCTAATGTCTCAAGTGAGAGCCAATGTGGTCTAGTCCTAAGGCACCAGACTAACAGCAGGGATACTCAAGTTCTAGTCTATTCTTAGGTATGGAAGCCAGCTGGGTGAATCTGGGCCAGTCTTGACATCTCAGCTCTTGAAAGAAGGCAGTGACAAACCACTTCAACAAATGTGGTTTTTTTTAAAAGATATTTTTTAATTAACTAAGTACAAAAAAACCAAAGGAAGAATAAAAAATACACAAAATTATAAAAGGGAAAAAAAGCTGAAAAAAAGAAACAACAGACAACAATAAACTGGAGCTCTGTTTTATTACAGTCATTGATAGCTGACCTATATTAATTCTGCAAACTACTGAAAGTTGGAGCCATATATGTGTCTTTACAATGCAGCTGAACACTAAGCTTTTTAGCTATAAGTTCACTTAATTTGTCCAGAACTGAAAATATTAAATCTCAAATTTGAGTTAATGCACATAGTTACTTCTTACCCAAATATAACAATATATGTAAATAAAAGCTTTAACTTCATTGCTTCTCCAACATAAATGCAATGAATACATTTTTAAATTATTTGTCACTTCCCAAAATATTACAAAGGAAATTTTACAATCTTGTCCATATAGTCACCAGGAGTTAAGAGTGAATTATAAACACACACACACACACACACACACACACACACAGAGAGAGTATATCAAATAGGCTTACGCTAACCAGCCTCGAATAGATTTGAATTGGAACTTTGATATTTCAAGTGAACACAATTCAATTGGAGTTTATGATTTCCAATTTGAAGAAAAACTAATTCAAATTGAAATGCTTTTGAGTTTTAATTTATTTTCTGCCTATCAGTAAGATGCAAAAAAGCCAACAACGTATAGCCACTTCAATTTGGTGACAGAATAAGATTAAAGGACTAGGACATTTTAGAAAAAAGTAACTCCACCTTTTTGTGCTTGGTGTGCTTCGAAGAAGAGGCAAAGGCAATATAAAATTTTAACAGGCTTTATTGCTAACATGTAACTCAGGTGCGGCTAGCCAAGGCTCACAGCAGCAGCTGAGAGAGAGAGAGAGACAGCTGATTCCGTTTGACAGCTCCTTTTATACGGAGCTGTCAAACAGTCCAGCCAATCAGGGACTTCTCCAGCTCCTGCTTAAACAGCGGACCAGAGTGAGGACTTGCTGGTCGCAACACTCCTTCCCCCTGGCTCTGCGTAAGCGTAATCGCTCAGATGAGCGGGGCGATGCCTCACTTGCTCTGAGCGCCTTAGTTCTACCAGTGGCTGCGATGTGGAAGGACCTGCTGCCGGGCTGGCATTCTCCCCTCGCAGTGGTGTCGGCTCTCTTCTCCGGGCCTTCTCAGCTGACTGTGGAAGGTCTTCTGGTGTCACTGGAACCTCTCCGAATGCTGGTGAGCGGTCTCTGGTTGCTGTCGTGGCTTCCTGAGGTAAGTCCTTCGTGAGAGATCACTGGTCAGAAATTGGTCAGCTGGGGGCCTTGGTTTTGCCCTATTTGGAGTCCGTGGCCTTGGTTTCCCTCTGAGCTGGACATGTTGGGGCACTCCAATGACTTCATAGTTCGTCTACATGGCAGCACCATAACCGTCCATCTGACAACCTTACCCTGTATAATTTGGGGCCTGTTTTCTGATCAACCCACCTGGGCAGCTATAAGGGATTTCCTGTATAATTTCAGGAGTAGACCGGGTCCCCAGGCCTAAATTCCCTTGTCTTGCTGGACAAGTCGAGAGGCACCCTGGGGGTATAATTAGGGTGCAGCCTGTCTAGGGTTGTGTGGAGTCTCATTCCCATTAATAGTTTGGCAGGGGAGAGGTTGGTGGCTGTACTTGGTGTATTGGGTAAGTAGGTACTAGGCTACCCTGGTAGACCAGTCCCCTTCCATCATTCTTCCCAGGGAGTTTTTTGCAGCTCTTTCTGCAAGGCCATTGGAGGCTGGATGAAATGGGGAAACTAGGGCATGTCTGATTCCTTTTTGGGCCAGGAACAATTTAAAAGGGGATGAGGTGAATTGGGGCCCGTTATCAGAAACCAGGGTGTCAGGGTACCCATGGGAAGTACAAATTTTGTCTAAAGCTCTGCTTACAGTATCTGAAGTGGTTGATTGGAGGAGAACCAGCTCTACTCATTTTGAAAATGCATCTACCACAATGAGGAAATTTTTCCCTTGCATGGGACCTGCAAGGTCCATGTGTACTCTGAACCATGGTATTTTGGTATCTTCCCACTCCCCAGAAGAGGCAGCTGGTGGGGCAGACCTGGACATCTGGCAGATGGAGCAATTCTGAATTTTATTGCTGACTGCCTCATCCAGGTCTGGCCACCACACATAGCTCCTGGCCAGATCCTTCATTCTGTTGAACCCTGGGTGACCCTCATGCAGAACTTCAATAACGCGTGGGCTTAATAGTTTGGGAATAATTCCTCAGGGACCCCACAGTAATTCCTCAGGGACCCCCCCAGAGTTCAGTCTGGCATGCTTTGAAGGGGCAGAAATCCACTGTGGTGGTTTCCCTGGGCCACCCCCTGCGCACCCAGTCCATGACTTTAGACAATTGTACATCTATGGTGGTGACGTAGGTAATGTCATCAGCTGTAAGAGGCAAACACAGATTTTCCAGCAGGAACACAGAAGCTGAAGGGGCAGGATCAGCAACCAAAAGGGGTAAAGGGCACCTGCTTAGAGCATCAGCATGAGCTACATCTTTGCCAGGCGATAAATCAACTTATAGCTGTATGCGGGGAGGAATATTGTCCATCAGGTCATTCTTGGGGAGAGGATTTGTGGGCTGGGCTTGTTCCTTGCCAGGATGCCTAACAAAGTTTGGTGGTCCATGATGAGCTCAAACTGGTGACCATAGGGGTATTCATGGAATGTTTTGACTGAGGCCACCACAGCCAATGCCTCTATCTATTTGGCTGTAGTTGCGTTCAGCCTTGGAGAGAGTCCTAGAGAAATAAGCTATAGGGGCTTCCTGGCCATTTGACAATTTATGACCTAGGACTGCCCCAATTCCATAAGGGGAAGCATCGCAAACTAGGATAAGGGGGAGAGCATTGCTAAACTGAATGAGGACCTTGTTTGAAGTGAGGAGGTATTTTACTGCAGAGAAGGATGCCTGTTTCTTGGATCCCCAATGCCACTGTGTCTTAGAGTTTAATAGTCTGTGCAATGGTTCTGCTACAGTAGCCTTGTGGGGCAGGAAAGAGCTGTAGAAGTTAAGAAGTCCTAAAAAGCCTTGTAACTCAGTCTTGTTCTGAGGGACCAGGGCCTCCTGGATGGCCCATACTTTGAATTCTACAAGGTGAATTCCCTTGTGGTCAATATGATATCCAAGGAAATCAATCTGTGAAACTGCAAAGATGCATTTTTTCCTGTTCAATTTTAGCCCAGCCTGTTTAAAACACTGGAGAACTTTTTGTAATCTGTCCAAATGTTCCTGTGGGTTGTCAGCAGCAATGAGGATGTCATCGAAATATGGGATGACACCCTTGATATTGTATAGCAAACGTTCCATAATGGATTGGAATATGCCAGGGGCAACGCTGACACCGAATTGTAAATGCTTACATTTGAAAGCACCCCTATGCGTAATGATTGTTTGGGCCTCTGTTGTCTCCTTGTCCACTGGGAATTGCTGGAATGCTTGTGTCATATCCAACTTGATAAAAATGGAGCTTTTTCCCAGGGAATGGAACAGGTGCTATATGATAGGGACAGGATAAGCATTTGGTTGGAGCCCCTTGTTTATCGTGGATTTGTAGTCAGAACAAATTCTTATGGAGCCATCTTTTTTTAAAGGTGTTACAATGGGAGTTTCCTATTTAGCAAAGTCAATTGGCTCTAAGACAAAATCAATTTATCAAGCTGGGCATCCACTTTAGCACATAATGCCAATGGCACTCTGCGAGGTTTGAGGTGTATAGGGGCAACATTAGGGTCCAAGTTAAGGGAAATAGGAGTGCCATTGTACCAGCCCAATTTGTCATTGAAAACTTCTGAAGAGTCAGCAAGAAGTTGCTGCAAGATGTGGGGGGTAACTGCATTTACTCCAGTTACTTGGAGGCCCAGGGAATGGAATCAGTCCAATCCCAGTAAGCTAGGTAAGTTCCCAGTTACAATAACTAGTGGAAGATGACCCTGAAAAATGTTGTATTGAATATGGAACTTGCCTGTTCTGAGCACTGGAATGGATTGTCCTTGGTAGTCTCTCAGGGTCAGATTGCAGGGCTCAGCTGATTCTTGTGGAAGTCTGGTAGCAGATTCTGTAGCGTCTTCCACAAGATGAGAGATAGAGATGATCCAGTGTCTACCTCCATCTGAAAGGGGCTGCCTTTTAAGAGAAGATCAACATTAATTTTATTAACATTGAAAGAATAGGTTAGTGACTCAGCTCTTGGGAATGCTTTGTTGATGGCATAGCATTCCTCCTTGGATTTGCGGTTTTTTGGTTCATTGAGATGTTGAGATGGCAGGATTGCATTGCTAGATGCCTGGCAGATTCTAGCTATGTGGCCTTTCTTCTGGCACTTTAGGCAGACAGCATTTCAGAAACGGCAAGTGGCTCTCAGATAGCTTCCTCCACAGCTGAAGTAAATCAGCGATGGTGAAAGTTGTTTCCTGTCAGCAGGAAAACTTTTTCTCTGCATCGGATGGGGTGCTCAGAGGCGATTGATCGCTTCTTCCTCTTCAAAATCATCATCTTCACTGTAGGTGTCTTCATAGTGGACCGCAGTGTTGGGTTTTTCCCCGAGAAGACTGCTTGGTTTTTGTATTTCAGCTGCAGATAAATTGGATAGTTCAGCAGCTTGAGCTTCTTTGATGGCTTGCTTCAAGGTGAGGTCACCTTTAGCCAGCAGCTGTCATTGAAGTCGAAGGTCTCTTACCCCGCAGATGAGCTGGTCCAGCAGCATATCGTCTAGATGATCTCAGAAACCGCATTGCAGGGAGGCTGAATGAAGAGCAGCCATATATTCACTTACGGACTCGCCTTCTGCTTGCCTTCTTCTTCTGAATGCATGGCGGTGGGTGATATGTGATGGCTTTGGGGCATAGTGGTTACTGAGTACCTCTTGTAGTTCTTCCCAGGGAATAGCTTTGACTCTCTGAGGAGCCAGCAGCGCGGTAGTGGTGTCAAAAACGGCGGCCCCGCATAAACTCAGGAAATAGGCTTTCTTCCTGTTAGGAGGGATGTCAGAGAGGTTCACGGCATCCATGATGCATTCAAACCTATCGATGTATGATGTCCATGTCTCAGAGGTTGGCCGAAAAGGTGGAAAATTTGGCAGCACCGTCATATCTTTGTTCGATAGTGACTGTTTTAGTGACAGCTCTTAGTAACGGCTCTTTTTGGTGACAGCTCTTAGTGACAGCTCTTTTTGAAGTGACTTCAGCTGTGTGGTGCTCTCTCTTTTGCCTCAGGAATTGCCTCAGTTCGTCAGCATCCCATCCTCGTTGCCAGTTTTCTGTTTGGTGCGCTTAGGAGAAGAGGCGGAGACAATATAAAGCTTTAACAGGCTTTATTGCTAACATGTAACTCGGCTGTGGCTAGCTGCAGCTTGCGACAGCAGCTAAGAGAGAGAGAAAGACAGCTGATTCTGTTTGACATCTCCTTTTATAAAGAGTCCAGCCAATCAGGGACTTATCCGGCTCCCGCTTAAACAGCGGATCAGAGTGAGGACTTGCTGTTCACAACACCACCTGCTTTCATCTGGACAATTTCAGAGATAGAGGGAGAGAGGGGGAAAGAGAGAGGGGGAGGAGAGAAGGGAGGGGAGGGATTGTCAAATGTCTTTCAGAGGTACACTGCCTCTTAACTCTAACCCTAACCCCTCAATTCCCCCAAGTGGACTACCAAACTGACCAAACAAAGCCCTGTTTCAGGATATAAATGGAGCAGAAGAGAGTTCTTTTACCCCACCACCATCCTCAATTCACTGAAGTTATGAAAAAAACATTTGACATATATTTATTTTGTTATTTAATGTATTAGATTTGTGTGCCGCCCATCTCATTTAGAGGCAACTGTAGATTATAATGGTCAATCAAGAAACAGTCTTGATTCTTGATCAAGATTTAGAGCAAGACTTGTTCCAATGGAAGTTGCCCAGAGTACATTATAGGCTAGATATGTGGAAGAATGAGACATGAGTAAAATAATGTACACATGCAAATTGAGCCTGCAATTTAATAATATGTTGTAAGTGTCAATCATTTTCCTAAATTATGTTGGTTATTCTATGGTCTAATGTGACCCAAAGAATTTGAGAAGAAATACCATTGGTATTTGATGCCAGATAAACTATCAAAGATGTGTAAGGGTGTTTTAACTTTTCTTGGAAAAGCAAGAAAGGTACATTTTATCACATGTGATGGACATGTGATAAAGCAAAGAAATATCAGGTAAAAACTTTCTTACCATGAAACTGAAAGTTTTCTTTTAGGTCCATTAGATAAAGAAATGGGGAGGGGGGGTGTTTACTGCTATATGTATTGAAAGCTGCAAGATTTCTATACACCCAGAAATGGAAAGGAGTGTTAACCAGCAACAGATTCAAAACATGATGGCAAAGCTGACTGCATTAATTAGGGACAAGAATGTAAACAGTTCTGTGGTTGTTTAGAAACCGCTTCTGGACTTTCTGTATGTAAGAGAAGAGAAAATGAAATTTTGACTTTGGGTTTTGACAATTAAGCAGATTATTTTCATGGAAATGGCTAATGGTTATTATTTCACATAATTAAAATGTGATACTATAACTTTATGATGTATCTTACTGTATCAAAAAAAGATATGTCATTGCTTTTTCTTTTCCCTTCCCTCACTTTATCCCCTCTATTCCCGTTCCTTTCCATTTTTTCCACTGTCTTTTCTTTATTTCTAGTTGTATTTTATATTAAGAAAAATATTTTATTATATATATTCGTATGTATGTTTGTGTATGTGTGTGTGTAGGGGGTATACATATATACACATACAGAGAGAGAGAGAGAGAGAGAGAGAGAGAGAGAGAGAGAGAGAGAGAAACAAAGAGAAAAAATACCACATAAAATAAGGTGCTATGATAATTCAATCTAGATGTCTCCAATGATACAAACCATTCCATCAGCCTCAGATTAAGTTAATATGAACTGCTGCCTTTAAATACCTTTAACCTAAAGAAAATAATATTTTACCATCTGGTTATAATCATGTGAGAATGAACAACAGAAGCTACCACAAAGTATTTCTTATGAAAACTGAAAAAGTTAGCCGATCTGGACACCAAGTGAATATAAAGAATAAACAGACAAATATCCTTTTAGTTCATTGAAGGCTATAAATCAGTCCCAAATTCCATCCTGAGTTTTATGATCATGAACTGTAAGCCTTTTGATACCCAAGTATTTCCCAGCTTATATAGCATCTATTCTACAGTTAAATTCCTCACACATGTTAATTGCTGAATAACAGAATGCTTTCTAACTGTAGTTTTTTTGTTGTTGTTTTGCTGTTTGTATTTTAAGTAATGTCAACACTCTTTCTGACAACCTCTGTTGTTATACCTGTTGAATATTTGGACAAAGGTATTTATTTTGTTCATATAGTGCAACAAGATGGTGGAATATTCTGGAGCAATATTAGAATGTTTCAGATGTTTCTAGAATCTACTTTACAGGCCTCATTTTAAATGAGTCTTCCATTATATCCCATTGAGTAATATAAAATATACATAATTTGGCATTTGGCATAGCCATTATTAGTGTATCTAATTCCATCTGCAAAAACTACAGGATAACAATCTAACTGCACTATAGAAGTACAGTGGATAATGTAGCTTTGGCACTGTTCAAGTATGGAAAAATAGTGCTCAGCCAATTTTTATTTCACAAACCAGAAAAAAAATTTTTATCTTTGTATGCATCCAGATAAACGCACAGATTATGCTCAAGCTAATTTAAAAATTCTAGTAAGAGCTTTGTTCAATAATGTATATCAGTTGTTTCCTTCCTAATTAATACCTACTGAAATCATAGACTATACTATTTTTTCATGAATCTCTTTTTGGCCATCTTTTAAAGAGAATATTTGGAGTTGACTATTTTATACTCATATAATAGGAACATACTGTAACAGAATGACAATATCACTAACCCTTTGTGAGTGGATTAAACTAGAAACAATGAACTCAATCCTCTCATATGCTAGTTTAACCTTTTGTGCTATGAAACCTGAGCTCATCCATACCACCCTTTATAATCCCTTCCACATATGACAATCCTTAATTTAGACACATATATTTTTCAAATGCCTTTGTTGTGCCAGTAAAAGACAAATCATCCAAAACAATGCCTACAAAACTTCCCATTCTCTTCTGTTTTGCACTGAATAAACGTGTAGGAAGCATGTTTTCAACAAAGTATACATATTGCTTAGAAATTGTATTTTCACACCATCTCAAAACTAACATTTTTGTGATTTGGAAAAAACAAGTTTCCCATATTAAAGTCCATACTGAAATAAATATATCTGAACTTTGATTACACAGGGCGTCTAACAGTCTGTTCTGCTAATAGACTGATGATAACATAGAAGTTAGGGTAAATTGTGATTATTATTATCAGCTGGAAAAAAAGTAAAGCATAAAAATTCCTTTATTTGGAATGAGACCAGAAATTATTGCCTCATCCTCATTCAGATGTAGCCAAATCAGATTGTTCATCTGATAAATTCAGAAAGTCTATGAGACTAATATTACTGTCTTTGAACAGCCGCTACGGTATCATTAAACAGCCAAAATAAACAGAGTTACACTGAGGTTAGAGGAAAGGATTTTTGAATGAGCATAAACAGAAAACTGAAAAGATGAGCAATAAGGATTGTGAAACATTTTATCCCACTCTCTTTTTATCTTTCTGAAGTTTTATGAGTAAACATTCAGTACTACTCTAAAAAGAATGCCATTTGATACAGCAGTTTCATAGTTGTTTAATTCAGCTTTCCCAATGTGAGATCCTCCATATACAGGTAGTCCTTGACTTACAACTACAATTGAGCCCAAAATTTCTGTTGCTGAACAAGACATTTGTTACAGGAGTTTTGTCCCATTTTATGACCTTTCTTGCCACAGTTATTAAGTGAATCAGTGCAGTTGTTAAGTTAATAGCACGGTTTTAAAAGAATCTGGCTTAAAGTGAATCTGGCTTGCCCATTGACTTTGCTTGTCAGAAGGTCACAGAAGGTGGCCACATGACCCTGTGACATTGCAACCATCATAAATATCACTTGGTTGTCCAGTGCCTGAATTTTGATTACATGACCATGGAGATACTGCAATGGTCATAAGTGTGAAGAAAATCGTGTCACTTTTTTCAGTGCTGCTTAAGGTCCTGTCACACTGCCCAACGGATGCAAAATGGACACAACGGACGAGAAAAATGTTCCATCCGTTGTTATCCGCTCTCAGAAGGGGCAAAAATTTGCATAACCGGAGCGGATAACACGGACGCGGGGAGGATGCAGGGCGGATTGAAAGCGGATACGGAACGGAAGCCCAGCGGATGGAAGCTGATGCGAACGGATGGCAAATATGCTAGGCTTCTGGGGGGCCGCAGCAAAGCAGATGGGGAACGGATACAGGGGATGAAGAGCGGAAGCACAGCGGATGAAGCGGATGCACAGCGGATGCACAGTGGAAGCCTAGCGGATGCCAAGTGTTAATTGCGCATGCGGGGAGGATGCAATGCATCAGCCCCGCGGATATATCGGAAGCAGCTCGGAAGCAGGTCGCCATTCAGAGGAAAGACCTGCTTCCAGACACATCAACTGCCTTGCCTGTCCTACCTGCATGTCTGCCTGCAAGCCTTGCTGCCAGCCTTGCTGTCTGCCTGCCTGCCAGCCTTGCTGCCAGCCTCCCTGCCAGCCTCCCTGCAAGCCTTACTGTCTGGCTGCCTGCCAGCCTTGCTGCCAGCCAGTCTGCCTGCAAGCCTTGGTGCCTGCCAGCCTGCCTGCCAGCCTGCCTGCCAGCCTTGGTGTAGGCCTCCCTGCCAGCCTTGGTGTCTGCCTGCCTGCCAGCCTTCCTGCCAGCCTTAGTGCCAGCCTTGGTTCCTGCCAGCCTCCCTGCCAGCCAGCAACCCCACAACCATGCTGAAGCACAGCAAGCCTCAGCCATCTGCTGCCAGCCCTTGCAAGAGGGACAGGGCTACCATCCCGCCCCCTGGCCCTCACTCTGGTTCTGCTGGGGCTTCTGCAGCACAGGCTCGCTCTTCTGGGGCTGGGGCTTCTGTTGCTTCTGCTTCTGGAGGAGCTGATGACAAGCACTCCAGCACCAGCCACCTCCACAGCACCTGCACCCTTCACCCCTGAGACTGAGCGACCAAGAGGAGTGCCAGAGATTCATTTTTGTTTTATAGCTTCTTGTTAGTAAAGTCTATTTTTGATTCATACACTTGCTTCATTTCTTTTTTTTAATAAAGTCTTGGTGGAAACTTTTAGAAATGGTTTAAGCCTTTGCATGCTTGTGGGATGGGTTAAGATAGCAGTGGGATGGGCAGGGATACCTTTGGGATGGGTAATAGCTGTGGGATAGATAAGCCTCCAGTGCAAGCATAGTGGGACTGGATGGTCCACCCTCCCAGGTGCCACACCTTTGGCCCTTTATTATCAATAACAATGTAAGCATTGATCCACACATTTGAATATAAACACAACTCTTTATTAAATGCCCTGTTCATTGTAGGCCCACCCAACATGCATGGCCCAATCTCATCAGTGTGATGAGACAGGCTGAAGGAAGCATCCATTAAGCATCTATCATCCTGTCTTGCCACTCCACTGCTCCAGCTGGGGAGTTGCACCAGTGTTTCAGGAGGTTGTGCTGCTTCTTCCCTTCACGTGAGGCTCTGTTGGGGCCTTGCACATCCTGAGTGTCTATCAGATTTTGCCCTTGCCTCCACTCCCCAGGCTCCATGTCCCCATTGCCTTGTTGGAGGTCCACGAGCCTGTTCTGCAAGATTGGGTAGCGGGTGCGCATGAGATTGTGCAGGATGCAGCAAGCTTCCACGATCCTCCTCACGGTCTCTGGGCAATGCTGCATGGTGGTGAGAAGTACCTGGAACCTGTTGGCCAGAATGCCAAAGGCGTTCTCCACCACCTGTCTTGCCCTGAACAGCCTGTAGTTGAAGATCCTCTCTTCACGGGTGAGGTATTTGGAGGTGTAGGGCTTCATGAGGTGGGTTATTAGGGAGAAGGCGTCATCCCCCACAATGAAGTAGGGCACATCTTGCATGTCATTGGGCAGGGGGTTTGGATCTGGGAAGCCCACGATGAGGTTGCGTTCCAGCTCCTCCTTGAGGTGACTGGCGTTGTATACCTGGGCATCTGAAGATGAGCCGTTGCCTGAAGCATCGATGTACATGAACTTGTAGTCAGCATCGACCATGGCGAAGAGGTTGATGCTGAAGAAGCCCTTGTAATTGAAATAAGTGGATCCCGACTTGGCTGGAGCTTTGCAGGCCACGTGCTTGCCATATATGGCTCCAACGGTGTGGGGGAAGTTCCACTTCTGATACCACTGCTCTGCAACTTTCTTCCATCCTTCTTCAGTGGAGGGGCACTGCAGGAGCTCCTCCTTGTATTCTTTGATGATGGCCTGCACCACTTCTCTGACCACAATGCTGATGGTGTTGGGTGGCACCCTCCATCTGTACTGCATGCTTCTGTAGGTGGTCCCTGAGGCCAGGTGGCGCAGAGTGAGTGCCACCTTGAGCACAGGGTCCAGGCTGGGCCAGAAGTTGGTGTTTGCCTTGGTCAACCTGGGTGTCAGCCACTGCACAACTTTGTCAAACATGGCTGAAGGCATCCTCATGAAGTTCTGGAATGCCCGAGTGTCTTCATTCCTGAGCTCCACCATCAGCTTGTTGTACAGTCCATCCTCTGCTCTTCTGGCGAACCATCTTTGTACCCAGACGCTTCTTGGCCGCCCCTTTTTCTTCCCATAGTAGAGTTCACAGAGCCTGGAGATGGCTTCGCACTGTTACAGAAGGATGGTGGCTGCCAAAAGGACTGTGTTACGATCCACAGTGGACATGACTGAATGCTGTGGAAGAGGAAGAGTCAGATGAAGGCTGCAGAAGTCTGCAGCAGGGCTGCTGGTCTGAAAGTGAGATCCAGATGTGTTGCTCCCCCTTTTTATAGGCAGTATAAGTGTCCCTTTGCATCCTCTAGGCATCCTCTAGGTATCCTGTAGACATCCTTAATATCCAAGATAGGTCCCCTCTGCGGACGTTTTTTCCGTTTTACATGCTTTTTTTCCATGCTGCATCTGCTAGGCATCCGTTCTGCATCTGTTCTGCGTCCGTTCCGCTTCCTTCCTGCATCCGAGCGGATGCAAGTTGCGTGGATGCACAGCGGATGCCTAGCGGATATAGCGGATGCAGAACGGATGCAGAACGGATGCGTGGCGGATGCGTAGCGGATGCAGAATGGACGAATTGGATACATTTTCTGTGCAAAAGTTTTGAGCAGCTCAAAACTTTCTGAGCGGATGAAACGTCAATAAACGGATGCTGGAAGGATAGAGAGGAAGCCAAACGGAGGCAGTGAGTACATCGCGTTTTCGAACGGATGGCAAGCTTTTTTGTCCGTTTTACATCCTCTTTGCATCCATTGGTGCAGTGTGACAGGGGCTTTAACTTTGAATAGTCACTGAATGAATTGTTGTAAACCGAAGACTATCTGTATCTTCAACTTCATCTCCCAGACTAAAATGGCTTTGCTAACTAAGAATTCTGAAAATGACAGCCAAAAAGGAAAAGAAAAAAAGAAAAAGAAATGAAGTTCTAGGCATTATTTGAAGGAACTAAAGATTAAGACTGTTAAATGTAAAAGGAAGGAATATAAAGTTAGTTGAGTTGATCAAGTTTAAAAAACATATGTTGCTATCTCTGGTAAACCTTAATGTTTTTATTTATGGTTTTTTATTTATTAATGATATTATTGATATCAGAACTGAAATGAGAAGTTTTTAAGGTTTTTTTAAATAGATAAGAGATGTGATATGGGAAGAAGAGATAATTTGTGGTATTTTAACTGAGGATGATAAGCTACTAGAATCATTTATACTTGTGATGAAAGGGGAAGACATTTCTTTATATACTTCTTTCTCTTTACTATATTCTTATTACTTCTATTTTTGATTTCTTCAGTCTATTTTTCCTTTCTATTATTGCATTTTTATGACTTTTAATAAAATTACTATGAAAAAGAAAGTTAATATTCCAGAGTTGCTGTAATGAAAATAAATAATAAGGGTCAAGTTGTCTACAAAAGTTAAAAAAAAAAAAGTATAGAGGAATTGAATGAATCAGCGTCTATCTATAGCAAAATGACTTCAGTCATTTTTCTGAAAAGGCTCCATTGTTTGGTAGATCAAGGGTTATGTATAGGTGCATACTGGAGCCTGATCCAACAGATTTTGTTCATGCCAATCAAGAAATTCCTGAAATATGTCAGGCTGAAGAACTAAGCTCCTAATGCCTTAATTTAAGAGTGGGGTGTCCCAATGCTCCCTCCTTCTGCCCAGGGAAATCCAGGGTATGTGCAGGTGTGCTTTTGGTGGAAGAAGCAGCAGTAAATAATCTGTGACAAGATAAAGCTAGAGATAAACTTATGAGTTTGGCTTTGATTTGTGTAGACAGTGGATAACTTAATTTTATCATAGAAAGATATTTATATTTATATTCTGGTTTTAATTACAGTTTAACTGACTTGACTGTCTTTGCTTCTGACATTCCTGGAGGGGAAGACAACCATTCTCTTTCATATGAATAAAAAAAAATGGCTATAAAACAAAAAGGATCGATGACCGTATAGGCTGGAAACATGTGGAAAAAGGCTTTCATCCTGCAGTGGTTAGACAATGGCTAAAATTTTGATTCCATCCATCATCTATCTATCTATCTATCTATCTATCTATCTATCTATCTATCTATCTATCTATCTATCTATCTATCTATCTATCTA
>BLBF01000032.1:13424675-13453173 GCA_015471245.1 Laticauda colubrina
CTATCTATCTATCTATCTATCTATCTATCTATCTATCTATCTATCTAATGCCTACATACATAAAACAGACAATTATATCTAAATGGAATGTCTGGTTTATGTATGTAGACATTTAATGCATGTACTTGTGTATTTGGGGAATCTTTCCCTTCTTTTTACTTTTTTCGGCCATACGCTCATTTTATTTTTGTTTCATTTATCAGTTTCATTTTTTACTTTGGCTATGGGCAATATTCACTAGCACTGATGATGTTACCTAGTTAGGGTAATGAAATGTCTGCAAGAAAATACGCAAGCTCAGAAAGCACCAAGGATCTCTCGTGGGCAATATTCCCAGCAAATTAATCAGCCAGACCAGAGTAATGTTCTGAGACATAGTACATTGCAGTACAACTGGAGACACAGTACCAAGCTCACCCATTAGAAAGATATTTCAGTATTTAAAACCAGAATGCTGGATCTAAGGACAAAATCTGGAATCTTCTGGTCAGACCCCTAGGAGGTGGGAGCTCTGGATTTGTCCAATTTTTTTCATTTGATGATATAGTCCTGGCTGTTTAGATGACATAGTTCCTCTTGGGAGCAGTGGTGGGATTCAAATTGCTTTACCACCAGTTTGGTGGGCGTGACTTGGCGGGCGTGACTTGGTGGGCATAACGTGGTAGATGTGGCTTGATTTGGTGGGTGTGCTTTGCCTAACGCAGGTGGGCAGGTCTTTCCACGCCAGCTGAGACCTGCAGCACCAATCAGCTGAGAAGATAAAGAAAAGTGCAGGAGTGGGTCGGAGGGCCAATCCTGTGCTTTTCTCTTTTTTTTCCTCTCAGCTGATTGTGAGGATTTTTTCCCTCCTCTCAGCTGATCGTTGGCTTTTTTTACTATGGTTTGGCCAAACCAGTCCAAACTAATAGCATACCACCACTGGCTGGGAGTGTTTTTAGGCAGAATGAAGATTACTAGATTAACAAAGAGAAGGACTAGGGGTGATATGATAGCAGTCTTCCAATATTTGAGAGGCTGTCACAAAAAATAAGGGGACAACCTATTATCTGAAGCACCTCAGGGGCAAGACAAGAAGTATGGAGTGGAAGATCATTAAATAAAGATCCAAGCTGGAACTAAGGAGAAATTTCCTGACAGTGAGAACAATTAATAAGTGAAACAGCTTACCTCCAGAAGTTGTGGATACTCTAGTTCTGGAAGTTTTCAAGAAGAGATTGGATAGCCATTTGTCTGAAATGGTGTAGGGTCTCCTGCTTGAGCAGGGGATTGGACTAGAAGACCTCCAAGGTCCCTTCCAACCTATTGTTCTATGTTGGTGTTTTTGTAGTTTTGTAGAAGAAAATTAAATGTTTGTTATTCATTGTATTCTTACTGCATTTTTTTTAAACTGCCATATGAAGGTGGTCTTCTGAGAATTTGAATAGTTAGCTTGTTGGTTTGGCTAATATGCCTCTTGACTGGTAGGAAAGGGCCATTGTTTGCTACTCTGCCCCATGAAACAAAACATTTTAAGACAACTCTAGCTTACCTTACTGAATATGAAAGATTGTGAAGAAACTGCTGCATTAAACTTACACTGAAAATTGCTCAGATATTTATATACAACTCTAGCTTACCTTACTGAATATGAAAGATTGTGAAGAAACTGCTGCATTAAACTTACACTGAAAATTGCTCAGACATTTATATAGCTTTTAAAAATCCATTGTTATTTATTTATTTAAAAATTAAACTTTTATTATAATTAAATAATTTTTTGTGAGAGTAACGCTTCACTGTATGATTACTAAAGACCAGAATTACATTTATTTTGATATAGCCATCAAGGCCTACCATTGACTTCTTCTGAAGAAGACCTTATGGAATATTATCTACAATCCAGAGTATGGAATGATGGGTCAATTATATTGATCTAGAGGTGATCCTTTTGTTGAATTCCTACCCTAAACAAGATGGGACGGTGGGGTGGAGAAATTGTTGAATTGATAGTTTAAACTTTATGGGTTTGAAAAGCCAAGTGCTATTCTCTTAAAGTAGTGATCTTGGGATATATTTATTTTTCTTTGCAAGAACACTGGTGGTATTTATAAGCAACTGTCCAAAATGTTGGGGTTGAAATGTCAAGAGGAGAGAGATTTGCAAGTATTAAAAGGAGTAATTCATGTAAGCCTCTTCAGCAACAATAGCCAAGATTAAACCCCTTCACATTGACTTGGAAGACCTATGAACTCTAGGGTTAAGTGGGATATATAACAAGTATCTGACAGCCACATCAACAGACCCCTCAGTCTTGACCTTATGTTATGTGGGGCAGCCTGATCCATAGACTTGTTAAAAAGCCAAAAATATTTAGATTTAACCTTGTTTCAAGCCCATTGGCTTCAGCAGGATGGTTCCAGGTTAAATCCTAATGGTAATTGTTAAATTGTTTATGACTTATAAAACCACCAATAATTATTTCACATAAAAGTTTGGGACAGGAAAGTAAATCTAAAAAAGCAGTTTTATCTATTCTCCTGAAGAAATGTTGAAATTTGTAGATCCAGGTCCAAGCATTAAACCAAACTTAAAATATATGGCCTATACTTATTTTTTAAACGATGTTTATTGTTTTTATATATGTTTGTCCTTTAATCACCCTCTCTCCCCTCTATCTTTTTACCATTCTTGTTTTCTTCGTTTCCTTTTTTCTTTGTTTTCTTTGTTTTTCTTTTACCATTCTCCTTGTTTTCTTCCTCCTTCCTGCTTTTCTTACAAAAGATTGGGGTTAATGTCCTTTGCTCCTATAACCAATGCCTGCCTTCCTGAAGCAGCTGCCAAACCCCAGTGTGATTCTGAGGGCTCTGTTTATGCCTGCTCTAATCCTCCCAAATTATTTAGTCCCTTGGCCTAACCCTTTGTATGGAAATGAATATCAGTCAAGCCCATTTTAATTTCCCAATGACATCCTGGTCAAGTATCACCAATATATTGTGGGGAAAATTTGAACAGATGGAAAAAGTAGCAAGAGTAGGAAAAACAGAATGGCAGCAATTGTTTTGGTACTCAAGGAAGAAAGTTCAAGAAAGTACTAGCATTTTTTTTTTTAAAAAAGGAAAATGACAAAGACATGGCCACTTAAAAATATTATTTAACACAATATTTACTAAGAATAATATTCTATAGACATCCCACCTTACTGAAACTCAGGTCGGGAGCCCTCTGATATTGGTTCTGTTATGATAACTTTGATTGGACCTTAATCCAAAAAAGCCATTCCTCATTGCTGGTGTGGATTGTGAGATGTTGCAATCAGTGACAATGTTATTTGCATGCCATGTAAATATGAAGTATCAAGGGTAAGACTCCAGTAATCTTTTCCCACTGACAATTTCCTTCATCAGTAGAATCAGAGGGTCCTTTGATTCTTCCTCAAAGGATTTAGAAATTTACCCTCCCATCTGTATATCTTCAAAGCTATTAAAAGGTTAGAAAACACTCTGGGACAGATCCACAAAGCAGGCTAGCTGCAGGAGAAATAATATAATACTGTATTTCATATTAGGCTTTTCTGAAATGCAAATTTTTGGCTAGTCTATGTCTGGTAAGGTTAACAACATGCAAATTCAATTATTGCAGCAGATAGATAAAATCATTTTCCCTGAATAATTTGTGTTGCTTTTTTCGGTGAACAAATTGCATGATGAACTGAATCCCATTCAAATAGGGAGCTACCTTATTAGCCAGGTCCTATTTCATTGGATAGGAGGAGAAAAAGAACTTAGGGTAAAATGTGAAATTGAAGGGTGGGGAAAGAGTATATAAACTACAAAACAAAATTCTGTTAAGAAAACCCAAAGTCAGACACACATACTGAAAGAGAGATGAACTTGCAGAAGCATTGTGTTTGCTCCGTTACTCAAGAGAGAAAAAGAGAGAGATGGAATGGCCATATATATCTTGTTGTCACTTGGCTAACAGAAAGAAACAAATAATAATATTTGATAACTAGTGGCAACTGCCTGAGCAAAAGGAAGGGAATTCTGAAGGTTAAGAATATTTGGAGAATTTGGGGGTGCAGATCTAATGAGCCAACCAAAAGTTTGGGTTGGTAATTTTCTTTTTCTCTGTTCCTAACCATTAAAAGAACTGACACTTTTTCAGGATTGATGTTGCAACCCTTTACATGAACGGAACTATCTCTTTGACACAAAGATCTAATTCTTGTTGGATAAAATTTCAGATGGCTGTGCTAATCTTTCTTGCATTTCTAGAATGGGCCATTTTGTGTTAACACTGGCAACTCATTGCTGGCTTCACAATTCCTGTTAGCTCTTTGCTACACAGATCAAAGGTAGTTACAAAAGCCTTTTTGCTGCCATCTGCTGGACGGAGTTCACGTTGTTGGGCACCTAAGGGACTGGGGATCATGGCAGGAACAGAGTAGATGGCAGTGCAATACAACTTGCAGCTGCCCAGTCAAACAATGCTGTTGGAATTTGACAATTTAAAGATGTGTGGACATCAGCTCCCAGAATCCCCCAGTCGGCATGAATTTAAATCCACACATCTTTAAGTTATCAAGTTTTATTATTACTGGGTTAGAATCCATTGCAATATTATCCTATATCCACAAGTCTGTAATTGCAGTGGCATATCCAGACCTGGAGATGAAATGGGGAATACTCAATGCTGAAATATTTTTGAGGTTTTTTTATCTTACTTGTTCCGTCCGGAAAAATGCGAGGTAGACTGGGTTCCAACAACAAAGTCTTTATTAAGTTAAGCCAACAGTAATGGAACGGTTTGGCTGAAGCCGCGGCAGCCTTTTTATACAGGCTTGCCTGCCAGCTTGTAGCCAATGGCAGATATTTGACTTTGCCGCCTTTCAGCGGCTCTTTTGGATTGGTTCCTAATGAACCAATCCAATACTGGTCTTTCTAGCCAATCAGATTGCATTGTTTGGAGTATACCATTCTATACAGAACACCCCTCCCCCCTTAGTTTAGTCCTACATGGGTGATGTAGTCGCGCAGGTAGGTGGGGCTTCTTCTGACTCGACTTGCGCGGTTCATTTTCGCTGGACACTTCGAGTGGTTTGGATGGGATTGCTGTCTCCGGCTCTTCTCCATGGAACCGTCTGGTAGGATGAGTCAGCAAGGTTGCTACCGCTTGAATTGCTCAGGCCGGTGGTTTTGCCGCTCCCTCCTGGCTTTCCCGGGCAGGTCGAGCTGGCTTTGCTGGCCCCTTCCAGGACGGGTTCCTCTTCATGTGGATTATTTCTGCCAGTTTCATCTAACTGTAAGTGTTCTGTTTTGCTCTTTTTGATTGGTTAGATGTTCTGGGTTTATTTTTAACAGTTTATTCCCTTCAGTATTATTTTCTTGTATTCCCCCCCCCCCCTCTTTGGTTTTGTTTTCGTCGGTTTTTATTGTTTGAGGTTGCGCAGTCGTATTTCGCTCGACATTTCGGGAACGAAGCTGGTCTATGTGCCTGCCATCGTCTACGGTTAGATGGTAGGACCGGGGGCCTGTTATCTGTGTGATTGTGGCTGGAAGCCAGAGAGGGTCCCCAGTAAAATTTTTCACGTAGACTAGGTCACTGATTTCAAACGTGCGGAAACAGCTGGAGGAGTCGGGGGGTTTCTCAAAGGTGTAGTTTGGATGTAACCTATCCAAATGTGATCTAAGTTTCCTCCCCATTAACAATTCTGCCGGGCTCTTGTTAGTTACAGTACTGGGGGTGATATGTTGGAGGGTGAGTAAATGGTTCAATTTATCCTGGACATCCCCTGGGTCCATTTTTTCCAAACCCTCCTTGGTAAATCTGACCATTCTCTCAGCCCTACCATTTGCTGCCGGGTGGGCTGGTGCGGTAAGTGCATGGGGTATACCTAAAGAGGCTAGGTACTGTTCAAATTGTATAGCGGTTAGTTGTGGCCTGTTGTCGGACACTAGGACGTCCGGCAACCCATGGGTTGCGAATAGTTTGTTGAGTTGCTTGATAACAGCATCGGTTGTTGTAGATGACATTACTGCGACTTCCAACCAATTTGAGTGTGCATCTATAACAATAAAAAATGTTTGCCCCTTAGTAGGACCCGCAAAGTCAATATGGATTCGAGACCAGGGGCCTCATGGGTTCTCCCAGTCCTTTATAGGTGCTTGTAGTGGTGATGGCCTGGTTTTCTGGCATTTATTGCATGTAGCAACCCAGTATTCAATATCTCTGTCTAAACCAGGCCACCAGACATAGCTCCTAGCCAGGCTTTTCATTTTCACGATGCCTGGGTAGCCTTCATGAAGCATGCCCAACACTTTAGTTTGTAATCTGGAGGGAATTACCACCCTATTACCCCACAATAAACACCCCTTTTGTATTGACAGCTCAGTCTGTCTGGTCCGGAAAGGTTTAAAGTTTTCAGTTTTTTGGTTTTCCGGCCAGCCTTTACCTACCCAATTTAAAATGCGGGCAGTCACTGGGTCTTTAGCGGTAGCTCCGGCGACATCATTTGCAGATATTGGCAGTTTGGGGCAGGCTTCTATTTGCAGGATGGTAATTGTTGGCGCCGGGTCGTCCTCTGTCATTGGTAGTGGTGTTCGACTTTATGCGTCTGCATGGGAGATCTGTTTTCCGTGTCGATGTATTAATGTGTAGGAGTACGCAGCTAGGAATTCTGACCATCGGGTCATTCAGGGAGATAAAATGTTCGGTGTGGGTTTGTTTCCCGCCAAAATTCCTAGTAGCGGTTTATGATCAGTCACAATGAAAAATGTTCTCCCATAGAGGTACTCGTGAAAACGTTTAACTCCGGCGACAATTGCCAGGGCTTTTCTGTCTAGTTGACTATGGTTGCATTCTGCTTTAGAAAGTGTTTTCAAGTAAAAGGCGACAGGTGCCTCTCTCCCGTCAGGCAATTGGTGGCTCAGGATGGCACTGACTCCAAACGGTGAGGCATCACAGATGACCGTCAATGGAAGTGTGTTGCTAAACTGAATAAGAACGGTGTCTGTGGTTAACAGATTTTTTATACCTTGGAATTTTTTTTGTTCTCTATGCCTCCAAGTCCAACTAGTTTTCTTATCCAATAAGCGATGTAACAGTTCTGCCATCATTGCTTTGTGGGGGAGAAATATGTTATAGAAGTTTATTAGACCCAAAAATGCTTGCAACTCCATTTTGTTTTTTGGCTGTGGTGCGTCTCTAATAGCCTTGACTTTTTTTTCTGTAGGGTGTATACCCTCTCCGTCAAATAAATAACCCAAAAATTCGATCTGATCAGTCATTAAGCAGCATTTTTCTTTTTTGACTTTCAGGCCGGATTCTCTAAATTTTGTAAGCACCTCTTTCAGTCTTGTCTCTAACTGGGTCGTGTTTTTAGCCGAAATTAGGACGTCATCAAAATATGGAATGACCCCTTTAATTCCATTTAATAGGCATTCCATAAGGCTTTGGAAAACGCCTGGGGCAACGCTCACTCCAAATTGAAGTCTGTTACATTTGAATGCCCCTGTGTGAGTTACTATTGTCTGTGCCTCGGCCGTTATTGGGTCTACTGGAAGCTGTTGATATGCTTGGGCTAAATCAAGCTTGGCAAAAAAAATTCCTCCCCCTAGCAAGTGCAGTAAATGTTGCATGATTGGCACAGGGTATGCGCTTTGCTGCATGGTTTGCTGCAACGCTTGGTTCAGGGTAGCCTTGTGGTCTACGCAGATACGTACCAACCCATCAGGTTTAACAGGTGTTACTATTGGTGTCTCCCATCTAGCATGGTCAGTTGGTTCTATGACCCCTTGCTCAATTAATTTATTTAACTGTTCATCTATTTTGGCCTTTAAAGCAAAGGGGACTCGTCTGGCTTTTAACCTTCTAGGTGCTACCTGAGCGTCTAAACTAAAGGAAATTGGGGTCCCCCGGTACCTGCCTAAGGTGCCATCGAAGACATCCTAGAACTCGTGTATCAGGTTCTCTTCCCAGTCGGTTGTGGCTACTCGTCTCACCCCGGTCATTCGGATGCCCAATGGTGTGAACCATTCGATGCCCAGGAGGCTGGGGCGGTCCTGATCGACTATTGTTAGAGGCAGGACTTCAGCGTGCTGCTTGTGACTCGGAAATGTCCTAGACCTACAACATGGATTCGGTTTCCTTAGTAGTCTTTTAAAATTAATTTTTGTTTCTGGAGTTCTTTTAATTTGATGTTTGGAACCAGCCGTCTGATTGTGTTCCAAGACACCATTGACAGTAAGTATCCTGAGTCGACTTCCATCTCGCAGGGGCTTCCTTCAATTTTTACAACAATTTTGACCTTTCTCCCGCTTTCCGTTTGGGTGCTTCCAATAGTGACAGTTTGATGGGTCTTTTCTCGGTTGCCAGTTCGTTTGTTGTGCTCCCATTTCTTTTCGGCTTGCTTTGATTCAGCTGGTAGTGGAGAGTTATTGCGTCTGTTTGGGCTGTTATTTTTTCGATTCCCACAGACTTTTTCGATGTGTCCCTTCTTCTTGCAAGCTCGGCAGATGGCATCAAGGAATCTGCAATTGGCTCGAGGGTGGTTTCCCTTGCAGCCAGCGCATTCCCGCCAATTTCTTTTTTTGCATCTTTTTTTGTTGGCGTACAGGCGGTGGACCTCATCGTCCTCATCTTCCATTTCTGATGAACTGTTGAATTCTTCGTGATGAGTTGTGGTGGGAGCTTGCTTCTTTCCTCTGGGTAGGGTCATCGCGTCATTATTTGAGTTCATTTGCTTCATCGTGGCCACTGACTTTTTCGCGGCTTCTGCTGCTGTGGCTTTTGCGATCGCTTCAGCCACTGTGATATTGGGTTTATTTAGTAGTTTACTTTGTAAGTTAGAGTCTCTCAGACCTAGGACAACTCGATCTCGCATGACTTCATCCAAGTTCAGGAATTTGCAAGCTCTCCCCAGTTGTCGAAGAGCTGCCACGAAGTCAGCGATGGTCTCGCCTTCCTTCTGATCCCTTTTGTAGAATTCATGCCGATTGATGAGATTTGACACTACCGGTGCGTAGTGGGCCTTTAACATTTGGTGAAGCTCAGACCAGGTCATTTGTTTCACGTCTCTGGGCTTCGCCAATGCTTTGGCCATTTTGAATACGGTTGGTCCACAATGCATTAGGAATACAGCCCTCTTCCGCTGGTCTGAGAGCTCTTCCATTTCATTGCTCTCTAAAAATATCAGGAAATGGTTTACGTATGATTCCCAATCCTCTTCGTTGGGATTGAAGGGTGCAGGCGACATGTTATTCCAAGTCATCACTTTCAGTCTGGAATTCTTTCTGCCGCGTGCTCGGTCTCATGTTTAGGACAATCCCACCTTCATCGCCAGTGTTCCGTCCGGAAAAACGCGAGGTAGACTGGGTTCCAACAACAAAGTCTTTATTAAGTTAAGCCAACAGTAATGGAACGGTTTGGCTGAATCTGCGGCAGCCTTTTTATACAGGCTTGCCTGCCGGCTTGTAGCCAATGGCAGCTATTTGACTTTGCCACCTTTCAGCGGCTTTTTTGGATTGGTTCCTAATGAACCAATCCAATACTGGTCTTTCTAGCCAATAAGATTGCATTGTTTGGAGTATACCATTCTATACAGAACATTACTAATCCTTTGGTGTTGCCTTATTGTGCATTAAACTGGAAAATGAATATTCTTGTTTGTCCATATGTTGTACGCATGCATGGGGCACTAAGGAGAAATATGATCAGTTTTGGCATTCAAAAATTGAGCTGGGCTAGGAGTTACACATGGATGCTTGCAATTTTAAGTATAATTCTTTAGGGCAGCTTCTTATAATGCTTCTTATAACCCATCAGCAAGAAAAAGAGAGACGTAGCAGGAATTTCTTCTCTTTTGTCTATTTTCATACCCGTTCATTATGATACAAAAATCAATAATGTCAAACAACACTGCAGTATTTTATCAACATTATGACTAACACAACAATGCCTATAACAAGCCACCATGATATCAAAGTGACATGTATGGCCGCTCATGGCAGAAGCACAGAGGAGCTTCTTGGTTGAAAGCAGAGTTGGTATTCAGCAGGTTCTTACCAGTTCTGGAGAACCGATAGCAGAAATTCTGAGTAGTTCGGACAACCAGCAAATACCACCTCTGACTAGAGATTTTATAGTATCCTTCCCCTGCCATGCACACCAAGCCATGCCTACAGAACCAGTAGTAAAAAAAAATTTGAATCCCACCACTGGTTGAAAGGATTATCTGCTGATATCACCACTGTCCTCCGGATGCCCAGTTGGGGAATCCTTTCATTTCCCCAGCTGGAGTTGGAGTGAAGGACAAGAACTCAACCATGCTCCAAGCACTTGGGTATCTAATGCAGGCTTGCTAATCTCTTGCCCAGTGTTTCAACCATTCAAGCCACCAAGAGGTTCAAGCTACCTCTTCAGGAATATTGAATGGAAGGAGGCATTATGAATATATTATACATATAGTATTCTCCAACTCCATTATTCATCAAGAACTAACTCCATAGTCCGTATTCATTTATTAACCTATAAACCTATATATGGGAGCCAGTTTGGTGTAGTACTTAAGACAGCAGGCTAGAAACCTGAAACTGTGAGTTCTAGTCTCCTTAGGCACAAAGCCAGCTGAGTGACCTTGGGTCGGTCACTTTCTCTCCTCCCTAGGAAGGAGACAAGAGTAAGCCAGTCCTGAACATCCTACCAAGGAAACTGCAGCTAGTAGCCCAGATAGTTGCAAAGAGTCAACACTAACTTGAAGGCATCAAAATCATCATCATCATCATCTACATCATCTACAAAAATCTACTTTTTTAATTAAAAAGTATGTAATGGCTTGGGACTAACATATTGGATAAGGCATCTCTTCTTATAGGTTCCTAACCATTTCTAAGACAGTATTTCCCAAATTTGCCATAGTCCAGATGTGTGGACTTCAACCCCCAGAATTCTCACCAAAGGCTTGGCTGATCTGAGAATTGTGGGAACTGAAGTCTTCACATTAGAATGTTGTCCAGCCTGCAAAGAAATATCCTAAGATCATCTCTGGCAGTTCTCCTATGATGTTCTCATCCTATGATGAGAGGCAACTCGTAACTATCTGAGGCTGGATCTTTTCAGTGGCAGCTCCCCACAACCTCATCCACCCCAAAAAAAGAAACCCTGGAAAACCTTCACTGTTGTCTTCCTAATGCCAAGCGAAGATGTTTCTACTTTGTCAGACAACCTCATATATTAATGTGAAACTTCATTTATATACTGCAGAAGAAATTCTTAACTACTGTAGTGGCTACTTATTTTATAGTGTTTTTAATTATTGTTAATTGTGAAAATTAAATTGTTTTAGATATTGCATCTTAAAATCAATTTGGCAGGATGGCATAGAAAATTGTAAACTAAATAAACACACCTTATTTCATTAAAGACATTGACCAACCAGGTAAATAAATACAAATAAAATGAACAGGTAATCTATTATTGATAACCAAGTTCAAAATATGCCAGCCACTTCCAAGCTCTGAATGATTTATATAGAATTTCTTTGTAAAATACAAAATGATAAAAAAAGAAATGTTCCTGGTTTCTGATTTTTTTAGGTTCTGCCATAATAATTAAATGTGCATATGTATGCAATTCCAATGCAACATAAATTCTGAAAGCAGAAATTTTGTCCATTTCAGTAAAATATACAGTATTCTGTCTACTAAAAAACATTGGTACTGATGCTACTTTCCTAGCCCAAGAAGAACAGTCCACACAATAATTTTATGCTTCGGGGTTTTGCCCAGTTTTTATTAAAGTATTTGGCTTGCCAAAATAACTTCATATGCCTGCAGCCCCACACATATTTATAAACCAAATAACATCTTCATCATAACACTATAAAGGACCAACAAAAGCAATTTCTCATAGGAAAACAGCTAATTATAATCAACCTAGAATATAAAGGGTACTGCAGTTCATATTCCACTAATTAGGGTAATAAATTCAGTCAAAGAATACATGAATCTGGTGGAATGGTGGCACCAACATGTCATCAGGAACATATTTAGGGAAACAATTCCATGTTTGACTATTCTTCACAAATCTTATTTTGCTCTGTTTATAGATAGCAAGCATATTGGCATGATTGATAGACTTTGAGCTTACAGTACAATTTATTTATTTTATTTATTTGTCAAAACCTTACAATATAACAGAAACAAGAACAATCATAAGTTCAAATATATGAAATAGGAACTAATAATTGGGGGCAATAGGACAGGAACAGTAGGCACGATGGTACACTTATGCATGCCCCTTACAGACCTCTTAGGAATGGGGTGAGGTCAATAGAGGTTAGTTTGAGGGTAAAAGGGAGGGGTGAGCAGATGACAACAGAATCAGGTAGTGAGTTCCAGACATTGACCACTCTGTTGCTGAAATCATACTTCCTGCAGTCGAGTTTGGAGTGGCTTACATTTAGTTTATATCTGTTGTGCGCTCTTGTGTTGTTGTTGTGAAAGCTGAAATATTCATTAACTGGTAAGATGTCATAACATATGATTTTATGTACTATGCTTAAGTCTAATCTTAGTCAGTGTAGTTCAAGGTTGTCTAAGCCAAGAATTTCAAGTCTGGTGGTGTAGGGTATTCTGCTGCGAACAGAGGAATATAGTACTCTTCTGGTAAAATACTTCTGGACTTGCTCAATTGTATTTATGTCTGATATACAGAGTGGATTCCAGACAGCAGAGCTGAATTCAAGTATTGGTCTAACAAAGGTTTTGAATGCCCCAGTTAGCAAAACAGTATTACCAGAGAAGAAGCTTGGTAAAATTAAATTTACAATTCTTAATGCCTTTTTGGCAATACTATTGCAGTGAGCTTTGACACTAAGATCATTTGTTTCATGATAGCAACAAATTTCAGTGCAGTGGCCTCAAGGCCCAGTATTCTTAAATATCTTCAATATGTTAGGCCCAGTAAAATATAATAAATGATCTAGATGAGGGAATTGAAGGAGAAATCATCAAATTTGCAGACAATACTAAACTGGCAGGAATAGCCAACACTCCAGAAGACAACTCAAGATCCACAAAGATCTTGACAGACTTGCATACTGTGTCCTATCTAACAAAATGAAATTCAACATTGATAAAAGTAAGGTTTTACACTTAGGAAAGAAAAACCAACTGTCCAGGTGTAGACTAGGTGAAACTTGGCTTAATGCCAGTAACTGTGAAAGGGATCTTAGAGTCCTAATGGACAATCACTTAAATATCAGCCAACAGTGTGCAGCAGCAGCCAAAAAAGCAAGGCAATCCTAGGCTGCATAAAAACATAACACATTCAAAACTGTGAAAGATAAATAAATTTCAGGATTTCTAGCCTGAAAAGAAGTGGCTGCCTTCGGCAAGGCATTTTTATTTTTATCCTTGTCTATAGGAAAAACATTTTCAAGCTAAACCCCTGTACTTCTGGATTAGGAAATCAGCCCTTCAGAAGTCATTGAATTTTTGTTCAATAACAAATTTATATGTATATAAAAAAAGAAGTCATTGAATTTTAACTATAAGCAAAGCCAGGGCTCATGGCTGACAACAAAGAAAATGAAAAGTGTTGTGCAGCAACATTCAGAAACATTTTTCCAACTGCTGTATTTCGTGTGGGGAACAATTCTGTGGGAAATAATAGCCTCCCTTTTTCTCCATTGGTCCCAAAACATACCTAAGTGTAAGCAAAACTAAAATATTACAGCTGCTGACATATCTCTGGAGGTCTGAAGCTGTTCAGAGTTATTGAGTCCGATGAATTATCTTCTTCTCTTTTTTAACCGATTTATTCCTGAAGCTGGGATAACTGCTAGTTGGTTTCTTAATCCAATTTATTTTTATATAGATCTCTATTGATTACAATCTGCTGTCTACTGTAACCTTCAAAACATTGCAGAATACAGAGCAATATGATCTCTTGGAGAGATAACCAGCTTTATGTGTGCAAATACACCAGCATGCCAACATATACAATAATCCAATTCTATAGGATCAGGGAAAATTTCTGACAGAAACAAGTCAGTTCAGGTAAAGATACATGTGCATACTTTGCCTAAGAGAAATATTCTTGTCACATACAAATCCCACTATTAATCAAAAATCACATTACAGCTTCTGGGATGAAGTTTTCTTTACTCCTCTTTAATAATAAGTCCAAGATAAGATAAAATTGGTAATTGTATGTTCTGTTCTGATGGAAGATAATAGCCAAGTGGTATAGAAATTTGAGTTACAAGAATACATTCAACCTGCTAACAGGGTTTCATTATGTGGTCTTTACCGATTCATTCATTACACATTTTCTACGTATATAGAAAACTTTAATTGGAAGTTGCTTATTACATTGTTCAAAAATGTTAACTCAAAGTCCTCTTTAATTCAACAATCATTTACAGCAGGATAGCTAATTTAGTTCAATAGCATGATCTTTTGAAAAAGGCAGGAAGCAGGACCAATTCACCAACCATGTTGCTCAAAGAGTGTTGTTTGATAGGACCAATAGCTTGGAAGAGTTTTAGAAGCAAGAGATTTGCTTATTCACACTTGGGACTCTTTGTAGAAAATGTTCACCTACATAGGCTTCAGCTTTAAAATGCAATCCTAACACTCTTTCCAATTACAGAGCAAGCCTCACTAAAAACAATGGAGTGTACTCAAGCAAACCAGCCCCAAGACTTCCTAGGTATCAGATTCTGTGCCATAGGCAGAATCTCTTTTCATCTGCCTTGCTCTTCCTACCCACCTTCCAGTGGTGGGATTCAAGTTTTTTTATTACTGGTTTCCATGGGCATGGCTTGGTGGCCATGGTGTGGCTTGGTGGCCGTGGCTTGGTGGCCTTGGCAGAGGAAGGATACTGCAAAATCTCCATTCCCTCCCACTCCTGGGGGAAGGATACTGCAAAATCCCCATTCCCTCCCCATTCCACTAACCTACTTTCCAGCTCCGTTCTCCTATGCAGGACAGCAAAAGAAGACCCAGCCAATCAGCTGGGACTCAGGAGGCAGAGAATAGAGGGGGGCGGGGCCAGTCAGAGGTAGTATTTACCTGTTCTCCAAACTACTCAAAATTTCTGCTTCCGGTTTTCCAGAACTGGTCAAAACCTGCTGAATACCACCTCTGCTACCTTCCCTAGGTTTACATATATAGCATAACAAGACAGGGCTTCAGTGACAGAATGGGGAGAAATCAGAACACCCTGTTTACCTTGGTCTGCAGTGAAAGATACCATGAGACCACACAGAAAAACTAGGTTCTGTGGCCAACAAGCTTTAGTCAAAATTGATATACCAGAGGTCCTCTCTTAGCAACTCTTTGAAACTATGACCGGTTCCTCCAAATGCTATTTACAACCCAATTTTGGAGTTCCAATGGTGGCTCTCCCCCCGCCCGCCCCCCCACACAGTCACAGTGACATGACTGCACTTTGGACCACTTGGTAACTTGCTCACCTTTACAGCCAGTTGCAGCATTCCATGGTCACACAAAGCAATTAACTATAATAAACTTATGAGGGATCAAGCTGAGGATGAGAAAGCCATCTCAGCGTAGCATTACAAAGCTCTGCTGCAATACACAATCCCACCTGGCAAGTGAAAATGATATGTCCTATACAGCCACAGAGACTGGAATATATGTATATAATAACAATTATTATTAGAGCATCTCTGATGCTGATTATTTTAACAGCAACTATTTTTGAACAGAATCATAGATATAAAATACCCAACATAAAATATTTCAGAAGATGAAATTCCCGGTTAGCTATACACTTCGAAGAGGAAGCAAATATGCATAAACAGGCACACATACATACACACATATGCAGGCACCCTTCTGTTTCAAATTAGCCCATCAAGATCTAGTTTTAATGCTTAGATCCTCCAAAGGATTTTTTTTTTTAATCTGTTAATATTGGGGAAGAAATACTGGCTGTTGTCTCTATGACAGAACTTTCTGCATTCATTTCCAAAGCAAAATATTGCATTGAAGCAAGAATGTGCTACTTGAGTAGAAAAACATGTTTGCCCTTGATATGACTTATTAGAGGCTACTTTTGAAAAACCAATTAAAACTAGTTTAACGTCCACCTCATTAATAAACCCAAATTAATGTGTATTTTAAAATTTTCTTTCTTCTGTCTCTTCATGCTTGAAAATTTAGTGCTTTTTGAGGGGGAGGGAGTGTTTCTAAGAATATATCCAAAGCTTTGAGGTGGGGGAGTGCTGGCCTGGAGTTACAGGTGAAGCACACCTGTGTTAAAATTTAACATTTGATACATCTTGTGGCTTTTTTTTCTTTTTTGCCTTTTTTGTTTTAGGAAGACTCTTTTCATAGAGAGGGCATGTCAAAGGAATTTGGAGTTGTCAAATTTATGTGTTGAGTATTTCATCTTGAGAGCTACATATGGGGAGTGGGAGATGGGAAACACTCAAAGGGCTTGAAAATTATAAAGGCACTTGCTTTTATTCTGTTAAAAATGTGCTTTCATGCCAAATATAGTTTGCTGGTCATTATTTTGTAAAATACAAGTACAATGAAAGCATCTATATATTGTACAGTTATGGAAAAATATCTCACCCACACACAACTACTTATATCTTTATGGTCAGAGCAGTTCTCTGCCAAAGTGTAAAGGAAAATGGAAAGATATTGGATTGAAGATTGTGGGACAAGGAGTTTGTTCTTCTCTGCAATTGGTGTGGGGGAGGATTTATATTTATATGGATGTATGTACATGCACAGGTACAGATACATACTTTATGCATATATGCATGGATACATATACATAGTTTAAGATAGTATATGATTTATATGAAGGAACTGCATAGCAGCTGTTCAGATAAAGTTAGAGACAGTCACACAAATTTGTAGCCTTAGTAGACCATTACATATATCTTGGCCAATAGATTTCAATAGAAGATGATACAATAAAGGAAATTGAATGATGTGTTAAATGTGGTTGGCAGGCATTCAGCAAGTTAAGCTTAATTTTCAAGAACAACCTCCCATTATGCCTGAACAGAAAAAAATTCAAACAGTGTGTGCTACCTGCTCTAACATATGCCAGTGAAACATGGACACTAACCTCATAATCAATACAAAAGCTACAAGGAGCGCAAAGAGCCATGGAAAAATACATGCTCAGCATTACAAAACAATATAGAAAGACCTGCACATGGATTTGAGAACAAACAAAAGTATATAATGTCATCAAGAGAGTAAAAGAATTGGGCTGGTCACATGGCAAGAAGAACTGATGGCATGTGGATCAAGGCAGTCATAGAATGGATCCCACTTGATAAAAAGCATCCACAAAAGAGACTTAAAACAAGATGGATCAATGATATCAGCAAGTATTGCAGGTCCCATTGGAGAAAGAAACCTCAGCACTCTATAGGCTGGAAACATGTGGAAGAGGCCTTCATCCTGCAATGAATAGACAATGGCCAAATGATATTTAATATTCAAATTTACACCAGCCTTTGTCATTATACATTAAGAAAGAATGCAAGATAGTCAGGAACACAGGAATATCATGAGGTAAATTAAACAATATACAGAACACACAGTTGTGGTTGATTATGTATGTATGAGGCAATCAGTGCTAGGATTGGTTGCTGAAAGGTGTTTCCCTACCCCGCCATTTTCTTCTGTGTGTTCTGGCCTATTGTACACTTCTCTGTTCCAGCTACTAAATTCAATATCTTAACAATTTATTCATTGAGAGTACTGAAATCTTGGGGCTACAAGGATAATGTTTAATACAAGCTGATAGTCTAAAAATATGATGCCTTTTCATAATCTAAATCTTAATAAATTGAAAAAGCAAACCAGGCAGCCTTACCATGCCCTTTATGTCTGTGTGGGACACCCTTGTTTCCCCCACTGCTTGACTGTGGATTGATTTGTTCTCACATGCCCTATCTTGCTCCTGATTAATGCAACGTTGGAATGAGAATATGATCAATGGAGGTGAGAACAGTAGTCTAAGGCCAGATTGGGAAGCTTATTTTGCTTTTGAGAGCAGATTACTCCTTTATTTCTTTAAAATGGGCCCAAAGCAACCTCACCGACCTCTACTTCTGCAGATGATAGACTCTAGTTACCATAAAACTGGAACAACCTTAAATACCTCTCTTTCTTAACCATACAAATCCTGAAGAAGTAGCTTCTTGAATGAGAAAGTAAACATCTTGAAGAAAAAAACAAAAAAAAGTCCAGTTGCCTTTTGAAAAAGCATCTGTGACCTGAATGATTGAGAATCTTCATAGACAACCATATGAATCAGATTTTGTTTGCATCATAGTATTCTCATATTTATCACATATCACCATTGCACCCATCTTTCCAACACTATTTTCTAAAACCAACTCTACTGCTTGTAAGCCCAGTCAATCATGTCAATAATTTTTTTTTTCTATATACCCCACTTTTATTGGTTGTATAAATAAGTCAAGGCAGCAAACATTCCGAGTGCTCCTTCCTCCTTCTATTTTCTCCACTATGCATATTTGTAGATACATCCAATGGAATGGAAGAGTCATATTTTCTCAATGAGTTGCCAACGGGGCAGCCCACAAATTTTTGACAGAAATATTTACTTTCAAGTTATAACTTGTCCTAAAAACCTGGTTCTAGTAATTTTTTTAAAAAAATAGGCTCCTTGATATATTAGGATATAACTTTTCCAAATAAACTGTGCTAATTATAGGTTTCTAGAAGCATAATCAAGTATATTCTTGAAATCCATTTTTAAAAGCACTTTAATGTTTTTTCTTGGCCAGTACTTATTAACCCAGCTGTTTTGTATAGAGTACTTTTCAGCTAGCTTTTTTTCTTCTTGCAGTCATTTTGTCAAGCTTAAGTCAGGATTAATTTGACTGCAGGTGTCAGATAAAAAAAAAACCTGCTCTTCCCACCCTGCTAGGAACATGTGGGCAAAACACAAAAACGTGACAGGTTGGTGGTCCAAATGTTGGAAGATTAAAACTGCAGATATATTTCTTGCTCTGCCTGGAAAAGTTTTTATTTGCAAGTTGGACATAAGAAAAGTGGCACACTGTTTCCCAAAATCCCCAATGAGTGTAAGCGAGTGATTGGAATGGGCTTAGATAATTGGAATGGGCTTAGCTAGAGGCATAATGCAATGCCTCTAACTTCATATAATAGAGAAATTAAGAACATTCATAAATAATACACAACAGGTATATCTGTTGGCTAATTTTCAAATTAATGGACTCTTGTATCACAGGCGGGTTCTTCTATTCTACCCTACATTTTTCATTTGCAACACTTCTCACTGTCTGAAGAAATATATGAGTTCCTTCACCGGTCTCCCCCACAATCTGCTTCACACAGAATAACCCTTTACCCTGCCCCTCTGCAACTCCATCTTTACAACTTTGCTTGTTGATTTGTTTGGACACTATCTGCTACATATAATAGGTCGAGTTGCTGGAAAAATGTGCCAGGAGTGAGAAAATGACCATAATGTCATGCTCCATTTGAGGGGATACAACAGTTTGAGGGAATTTCCTTCTCTCTACAACAGAACAGTGCAAATGGCATGTTGTCTAAACAAGTTCTCTCTCACTTTTGTAGGGTTGCTTTTAAAGTCACCCTTTGAAACAATTTGACAAACATCCACTCTTTACGAAGGAATAAAAGAAACCCCATGCAAATATTTTAAAATATATAGACACATTTTTAAAAAAATGTTTCCAAATCTAGCCAGTAGCATGAGTTCAAATTATTCCAAATATTGAACATAGAGTTGTCCTCTATTACAGATGTCCCCATTTTCAATTTTTCTGTGTTTTCATCTTTCTTGAAATAAATATGAATGCATGAATTGGCAACAGCTACAAATGAGCTGTAAAAGTCTGCAGCTTGCAGGTAGGAGACTGCTGAAAATGGAAGGTATGTCATGGCACAGAATTACCACAGGGTGGTGGAAGCAGTGCAGTTCCCCTTATGCACTAGGGCAACTTTGAAAGAAAAAAAGAAATGAAAAAAGGGAGGGGGAATCCCTCCTGGAAGAATAATTTGTGAGTCACTTTGCCATAGATTTAGTGAAAAAGAAGAGTGTCCAAAAATTAAGTTTAGTTCATGGAAAAGCCAGATGGCTAAGCTCTTGACCTGTTTACAGCCTTCCTGCTCGCTCGCTTGCTCTAAAGCCAAAATTACACAGATGACAATATTCTAATGTTCCATGGAATGGCACCCAGTTTGAAATAAATTAATTTTAAGTCCACTTTGAGGGGAGAGAGAGGAGGGGAAGGGGGAGAGGGAGCAGGCTAATAAGGAGGGGCTATGTGTGCTGAACTGCAAACTGGTTGTGAGGAGAGTGCTGGCTCAGAGCTCTTTGTCTGAGATCTGACAAACAAAATCTTTTGCAAGAATCAAGCTATGGTTTCACACCAGGCAGTGTATACAGATAAGAACTCTTTGAGTCTCTTGGATGTAAAGTTCCAATTTCAGAATCCTTTACTTGGGATCTACTTTGTATGTGTGCACATAGGCATAAGGGGATTGGGATAAGAGTTTAAGGGCATGTTAAACTCTCGAACAATATTGTTCCATTCTATATCCAGTATGTGCTAATTTGGCAATAAAGAAAAAGAATCATCATGACAAGCATTAGCAACTGGATAGAGTGGGTAACTTGCTGTTAATAGAATCTTTTCCACACTAGCCATGGTTACTTAAGCACTGTTTACAAGATGATCTATGGATGTTAAACTATGCCTAATAGATTGCAGCTCAGGTTCAGTAAGGTGTACATAATGCCACATTTAAAAGGTTTGATAAGAGCTGAGCAGGATGTTTCAAAATTATGCAAAACCTCGTTCAGGTGTGTTTTCCATATTAATCTCTTTCTGCTTTCATTTCAGAAGAATGGACAACAGCAACTAGAAATCTGAAAAAGCCATAGTGAATAAAACAGGTGAGCTTTTCAAGGCAATATACAGAGGTCAATAATGTAGCTTTAGTAGTACAAGAAGATCTTTATTGTGAGGGCAAAATAACAGGACTAATTTGTTAATTGTCACTTTTGAAAAAATCTGGAAAGGGATGGAGAGGGGGGAAGTATTAATTTATATTTAAAACTGTCTAGAAAGTTTAAGTTATTTCTAAAAAAAAAACCTGCCCAAATCTTTTTTCTCAGCCTTAAAACAGAGTTTGGGTTTTTTATGGATATACAACATTGGTATTGTAGTACTTCTCTTTATAGTATGATTTGTTAGTTATTCTTTTATTGATGAAGTGTCTACATCTGGTAAGGTCTACAACTGCACCTCTTTGACAGATCCAGATGTTGTGAAGACAAAATACCTCCTGTATACGAAACAGACCAGAATCAGGATCTGTGAAGGGTGTTCTTAATATTGTTTAAAAAGGCATCAGTCTTAAAATAATCCAAACATCTTATTTTTCTGCCAGATCTTTGGGGCTGATCTTTTGGAGCTACTCTTTAAGGTAATTTTGTGTTTCTGTGACTAATTCAAATGCCTTAATATATGAACCTTAAAAACAGCATGGAACCTTTTTTCTTACTTGGTTTATCACATTGATAACCCTCAGAGAAAACATGTGTTCAGATGATATCTGAAAAGGAGTTATACAGCTTCAGGAAATGGACACTACTTGGATGGCAGATCTCATAATAATCTTAAATATAGTAATTGTAGTAGATCCTCATTAGTATTCCTTGGCAGTGCACCGGAGCCTAAATTTCTGTAGGTGAAAATTGGTGTTTTGGTGCATTTTTAGTCCTCAGTTTGATTTTGTTTTATATATAGATGCTAGGAAATGGGAGAGAGATGTGTGAATTTTCCTTTGTGCATTTACTTTACACAGTGAAGAGAAGGGTATGATTTGTACCATAATTGGTTATGCTGAATAATCTAGTTTTGATCTTGACCTCTGTAAAAATTTACTATGTATAAGAATCCTAAACCCATCTCCTTAAGCTATGTATTCTGTAAGCTATCAAGATCTTATTGTAGATCTTGTGGGGGAGAATGTACTATACAATTGAAATTGTTACATTAAAAACTTAGTCCTCAAGGCCTCTAATTGCTGTGGAGTCCAAAGCTGTTTCTAAATCATAGCTACAAAAGAGGGGGGGAAATTAAAACAACATGCATCCCACTTAACAGATTATTACTGCTACAATATAGGCCTGTGGTCTGAAATATACTAATTTCAACACAGTTTTGTGTCCACGTCTTAGATCTTCACAGAATTGCCTCTAAAATCAGTGCTGTTTTGTATAACTCCAAGTATCTATCTATTCAATGGACATAGGGAAAGTCAATTCTGTACCTTTTTACAGACTTAGCATGTCTGTAAAATCCATCATTGGCAACTTTCTCTAACCCCCACCCCACCCCAATAAGTTTTCACACATTATTTTGGGGCAAATGAAAACCTTTTACCTTTTGCTTGCTAGAGAAGATTTACTGATATGTCTCTTGTCTGTTTTGCAGATGTGCCTTGGTGAACTTAACAGTAACACAAACTGTCGTCAGGGCTGTCTTCAGATCTTTGGAATCGTTTTTGCATTGCACCGTACATATTTTATTAGATGTTTGCTCAGTCAGAATATATATCTAGGATTTGTGTGTGGGCGCATATGTGCCTGCCATTGTAAATACTTTTGGTGCAAGCTGCTTAGTAATATGCAAGATTTTTGTATTTCTAAGTGTATATTGACAGATACATAAGGATTTCCAGGACAATTAGAATAAAAGAAGGGCTGTGGCTTAATAATTCTTCTGCCTTTTAAATTACTTGTATAAAATACTTCTTTTATAGAGTGCCAGTTTGTATTCAGCCAAACAATTAAATAAGAACATTTCCATTTGATGCTTTTCTCATGTCTTTTTTTCCTTCCCAAACTCTTATAATTTTATAAATTGTTACAAATGTTTTGATTAATTTGGTTTTGTTCTATAAGTAGCTCATAAGTTAGAGAATTCTAAGGAGATGAGATATACAGTATAATACAAAATTGGAGTAAGAAAACCCATTTTTTCCACTTTGTCAAAGCTAGCAAGTTGCACATCATGTCCATTCTTTCATGATCCAATTGTATTTTTAATTATTCCTTTACACTGGCACTCTGAAGTATTAGTTTCAGTATGATTGTTATTGTGATTTTTGTTAGGCTTCAGGAGAAATAGCTTTCTATTCCTCAGCTATATGAAGAAAATATCAGAGCTATTTAACTGGATAATCCTAAACATATTAATTTGTGCCAATGAAATTAAAGAGGGATTTTCAAAATTCAAATAAATATATTATTCTGTTAGTAATATGAGAAAAAAAAATAAAAGAGATGAGGAAACCTTTAATATTCAGGCTTGGATTGCTTAGTTATTTGAAAAGAGGAGGGTTAAGTAAAGAAAAACTAGAATGTTATGATAAGAATATTGCCCTTTAGTGTTATTTCATGATCAATGTCTTAACAGCCAGCTGCTTTTAAACAAACTCCATTCAAAATTACCAAATACATAAATACCAAACTTACCAAAATTTTGAAATCATGAATACTGTTTTTTTCCTTGTGATTTTAAATCCACAAAACAACAGGTTTAAATATCTTACTTTTTGAATCAGACCTATAGACTTTTTAGAGAAATTTATCCAGCACTTAAATGTATACCATTTTAGAGTTCAGAATGGTACTTTCGGGGGGGGGGGGGGGGTAAACTTTTTAAACATTTAAAATAATATTTGGACTGTCTTTTAATTATTTCATGCCTGTTTCACTACAGCTATCAAAAACAAAAAATGGTTCAAATATAAGTGTTCTGAGACATAAGTTTTCCTTTAGAGTTATAATATTGAAAACACTAACTGTAACAAGAGACAAATACAACAGCCTTAAATTTAATTTGAAATTAGCCAAATCAATTATGAATGACTTAATACAATTTGGGGCTTAAAAGGAACCACCAGTATAGCCAGGTTTAAATCATTCTGAGCTAAGTCAAAATGGATATCCAGGCATGTTTTATTTGATCTAGTGCTCTTATCATTCAATAATGAATTATTTATTTTACCAATCTTTTCTCTTAAAAAAAATAACATCCAGAGAGCTGAATTTTATGTAAAATTGGTTAATTTAAACTGGTAGAGGAAAACCTACAGAGCTTTGCAACGTCATAAAAAATAATCATTTGCATTTCACTTTTAGAGAATACACTCTACTTCTAATTAATGCCAAGTGTCTGATGTGTCAATCTGAATCCCCTTAAGTAGAAGTCAATCCCACTGAAGTCAATGGACTTCACTGCCAAGGAATCATTTTAGGGCAATAGTAGAACCAATAGAAAGGTACAGATTACAGAAAGAAAAATGCTCCTTTATGCTTCTATTCTTTTATCTGAATGGTTGCTTTGCTCTCTGCTGAGTTAGTAACTCAGTACCTGCTTCAGGCTCTATATCAGAGTTTGGGAAGATGGTGTTTTATTTTCTAGCCCTCGCTGCTTCTAACAATTTGTTTTATAATTATGCTTTTATTGAATATGTTTTTGTTGTAACCTGGTTGATGGGGGAGGAATTGCTGTTAAAGGTAAAGTACTAATGTCTTAATTGCATAGCTTTTATTACATTATTGCTCATTTAAATCCCAATTTTTTTCAGACGGCCTATTCTAAGTACAAGTCTAGATGCAATCCTGCAATGATCAGTGAGTTACTAAGTTATGTAAGTGAATATAAATGAACAAGATGACTAGATGAAAATGAAACAAAAATCAACAGTAGTACACAGAGATGTGAGCTTAAAAGTAAATTTTCTGCCACATATATTTATTTTCCTCATGTACACATATATATTTCATGGGAAATACCATTAAATATTTATTAGCTGTCTATTCTGGTAACCTATAGATGGTTGCAGATCCTTGGCCACAAGTCCCTATATGTTTAGGGATATGCTATGTGTTTCATAGGAGAGATGGGAACCTATGGTTCTCTTAATGTTACTGAACCACAATTATGCACTTATTTACTTATGGTATTTATTTCAGCTGTAATCTAGAAGACCCAGATTGCAGTTGAGGTCCTAGCAAAGCATGGTCAAGAGTGATGAATGCCAAGAATGATAGGTCAGAACATCAGGAAAACAACAGGATGCATAGAAAAATTAATTGGCCTGATATTGCTTAATATAGAAGCTACTATGTATAAAATATTGTTATATAGATAAAATGTAAATGTAATAAAATGTTCAAAAAACAGCATTGATTATGTTACCTAGTATGGTCAAGGGATCTTGAAGAAAACAACCAAACTCAGAGAACACAAAGGACCACTCAACAGATGCTTTGTTTTACAGAATATTGTTCGTCAAATTCCTTCTACATTCCCAGAAAGCACACATCCTTGGTAGATCATCTCTGTGAAATCCTCCCTGAAGCCTAACCCTTATTTATCACCAATATTCCACATGAAATCAAAATGTACAAAGTGAGATAATAACAAATGCAAGTAGCAGGGCCACATGAGTTTTCTATTTATCAGTTCATAGTGCCACCAAATTACATCTGGAATACCTCCAAATTTGAAACCACGTCATGAATTGGAAAGGACAGGGAGGGAGAAGCCATCAACTATTACCAGAGAAGAGTTATAAACAGCCACAGTTTATATCAGTTCCAAATTTAGCAGAACACAGTACAAAGAACCAAACAACTGGGAAGGTTAGTCATGCATCTGAGTATACATGTTATCAGTGAGATAACAAGTGTCTTACACATAGAGACTAGTAGTATAAGATCTTACAATCTCTTTGTTGGAAGGCAGCCAAGTCCAAGGTTAAGTCTTGAAGCCCCCACCACAAGAACTTCATGTGAATTTTCCATTTTTGGAGATGCCCCAATACTCGCTCACCCCTCATTTGGTTTGGAACAATGGCTGTGATCCTGGAAGAATGAGCTAAGTCTAGCAAAACTGGTAAGGGATATATTTGACAGCACTGCTGTGAAGTAAGCAAAAACCTCATTATGTCAATCCTGAAATACAATTCCATGTCACTAAGCTAACTTACTATCACAGCACTGAAATATTAAAAGAGGAAATGAAAGAAGAAGGGACTGAGAACTGAGTGACCGATAATGACCGATATTACTTGAGGATATTCCTTCAGGAGTTGCAGGTCCCTTCCAGGAAAATCTGTCCTTTGGATCTAATCTTGACAATTGGTTTGTCCAGTCCAGTGAGATATTCAGCATAGCTGCAGGATCCCCAATGCTGGGAGGTGTACTGTCAATGAAGGCACCAAACTTCCCCCATTTGCCATATAAGAGAGGAAAATGTAATCAGCAGGTGCCTGATGAGGAATGTGGTAAGTGGGCATTCCAGATGTTTACCCAACCTCAAGAATGCACCTGAAACTCAGATTGTTTTGAAAACCGCAGAAATACTTCAGAAGAAGAAAAAGGAGATTAGTAGGATTCATCTTCCAGCCAAAGAAGAACACAAAGAGTTTGCTAAAGGTACATAAATCAGCAGACAAATACTTGTGTTTCCAGATGTTTCATGTCAACCACTCAGAATCACAGAGTTAAGCCTAAGATTTAAAAATAAATATTAAGGGGAGGACTAGTTGTTCAAGAAACATGATGGTTGGACTTAAGTGTTTTGAATTTATATTATTTCTCTCCCACAAGGCTCAGGCCACACAATGTTCAGTTCTTGGAGTTTGAGTCAGCTTGCTCAGATGGATCGCTCTTGATCTTTGTCTTTCTATCCTGAAGTGTGCGAGTGGGGGGGAGATTGGCAGGGGGGGGATTCAAATTTCTTAACAACCAGTTCTGTGGCTGTGGCTGAATTTGTGGGTGTGGCTTGGTGGTCATGTGACTGGGTGGGCATGGCTTGTATGTAAATATTGTAAATATTTATATAAATATTGAATTTTCTATTAAAAAAGAGCAACTTTTACCCAAATCAAGCAAAGCAGGCAGGCAGATTGAGTTGCTCACAGAATCACAGATTCACTCAGAAATATACCTTTCTGCAATCTGTTGCCTGAGTCTGCACTGAAAAATAGAAGGTTCAGTTCTACTCTCAGCCCAGTAGTGCGATTTGCCAGTTCTGTGCAGAATCATAACAACCAGTTCTACAGAACTGGTCTGAACCGGTAGAATCTCACCCCTGAGGATTGGCAACTTTTCACAATTAATTTGCCATTGCCTTCTTCACCCAGCTGATTTTGGGTCAAAAGCAGGACTAGAATTCCCAGCCTCCTGGCTACTAGTCCAGTGCCTTAATGACTAGAGCAAACTTGGTTCTCATTGTATAGATTCGCTATTAGTAATATGTACAATGTTATTGTATTATATAGACTGATGTCAATATTTCAGCCTCCAAGAGGAGCAGAGAGGAGTGTCTTTTTCTGTAGCTAAGGATGTTCCTCTATCTTTGCTTTCAAACTTTGCCGGCTACAGCCCAGTTCACATACAGCTGAATTCTCCTGGGAGCCTAAGGCACAATTCCTTTTAGTACAGCATGTCCAATACAGGCTTTTAGTCTCAGATTAGTTGAATTAAAGCAATGAAAATGAATTTCACATCCCAAATCTCCAAAATCCCAAAGAAATGCCACACTGTGGGATCACACTAAATATAGCAAGATCAACTGACTGGTAAGGTAAGAACATTCTGGCAACTTTTCAGCCTGCAAATTCATTACCAATTCATGGAGGTGAAGAAATCAAATTTAAGGAAAGGGTCCCTGTGATATTTTTTTTTTTTAAGCACAAGAATGCAGATGCCACTGTTATAACTATAGTTGCAGTCCACCTGTGAGCAAGGAGGATTACTGTGCTTAGAAACTGGATTCAGCCCATAACTCATAAAGAAAAAGGGAGAGAAAGACGGGGACTTTTTACATCCTCTGAGAGACGTTCACTCTTCTTCAAATGCACTATCTGCCAGTACCTGTTCCTTCGGCTTAAACTTGCCCAAATGTTCTTACATGGGTCATATCCCAATATATTTAAACTTATCTTTTCAAAAAAAAAAAAAAAAAGGAAACCATATATTATGACATGAAACTTTCTCTCTCTCATTTTGAATTTTTTAAAAATGAAACTGCTGCCTACTTAAGGTGCCCAGTTTTCACACAGCACCATTCTGCCCATCAATTTAGTACCTGGAAGAGTCACATGGAAAGTTGTCTTATGCCATCTCATTGGTCTGTGAGCATTACCTCTTTGGATCACTGTCAGGTTTGGGACCTTAATGGGTCCTTACTTGGAAGATTCAGCAAAGCCTTGGAATTTGATAGCCTTCAGCTCAGGAGAGGATTTACCTGATATTCAGACAGAGGGCAGAAATAGAATAAGTCTTGTTAGTTAAACTCACAAGATTTTCACAGTATTTTATCACTACAAGTTTCTTACCATTTACTCCAAACCATCTGTATTGACACACACACACACACACACACACGCACACACACACACACACACACACA
>BLBF01000032.1:13460811-13489769 GCA_015471245.1 Laticauda colubrina
AAGGAAGGAAGGAAGGAAGGAAGGAAGGAAGGAAGGAAGGAAGGAAGAAAGGGTTATCCTTCTGATTATTCTTCCTCAAAAACCTGTTCCACCCCATTGTAAACAATAATTGTTGACTTTGTGCCACAGCTTCCTATGGGACAGCAATTCCCTCAGGAATAACCCCAGTTCTACTGGCTTTTAGGAAACCTTTAAAATCGTGACTCTTCCTTCAGGACAGGACCTTGTGTAAATCCACCACTGATATGACCTTGTTTCTTTGACTGTTGTGCTTTTCCCAGTCCTGCCATGGCTGTTTTCTTCACGACCTTTTAACTGCTTGATTGTTTGTATTTAGCCCCTTGCAAGCTGCCAGAACTGCATTATGAGTTAAAATACTAATATCAACAAACAAATTAATAAAAATAATTGCACTCTAAGGTCCTTCATCTGAACAAATTAAGCTCAGAAATTTCCCACAGACTTTCACAAAGTGTGCTACAAATGAAATGGAGGAACCGATATTTCATTTGCCTCCAAAAGAACAAAGGTAATATTTTGAGATGTACCAAATGAGGGTATTCTGCCTTGATGTGTTGGGCAAAGAAGACAAGAGAGATGTCACCTCACACAGAACCAAAACAACACTGAGCTCTGTCAGCTAGCAGCCATGCCTCCAAGGCAATGTCTTTTGTGCATATGAAGAAAACATTCTCTCCTCTAAGCAGCATGGTTCCTCTCCTTGGCTCATGGTTTCAAAGCACAAGAAATGCTTTACTTCACAATTTTGCCTTCAGTAGGTGATTAACCTGAAGTTTTATTAAAGCAAAGTGTTCCGTCCGGAAAAACGCGAGGTAGACCAGGTTCCAACAACAAGTCTTTATTTCAAGTATAGTTGCAAACAGAACATTGGCTCAAGCCACAACAGCCCTTTTATATGTTTCTGTCTGCCAGCTTGTAGCCAATGACAAGCATTTGGTTTTGCCGCCCTTGGACGGCTTCGTGGATTGGTCCCTATTGAACCAATCCCCTTTTAGGTTTTGTTAACCAATCGGAATGAAGTATTTGGAGTCTACTATTATTTATACAGAACACCCCTCCCCTCTTAGTTCAGTCCTACGTAGTGACGTAGTCGCGCAGGTAGGTGGGGCTTCTTTTGATTCGACTGGACTTGCGCAGTTCATTTCTGTCGGAGACTTCGACCAGTTTGGATGGGGTTGCTGTTTCTCCAGTCTTTGTCCATGGAACCGTCTGGAAGGGTGAGTCAGCCATTTTACTGCCACCTGAGTTTCTTAGGCCAGCAGTTTTGCCGCTCCCTCCCGTTTCCTCCGGGCAGGTTGAGCTGGCCTGGCTAGCCCCTTCGAATGGACTCTTCTCGCAACTTTCTTCAAACAGTGAGTCTTTTATTTGCTCTTTTTGATTGTTATTGTTTTCGGAGTTTAATTTAAACGGTTCTTTATTGATTTCTCGCATTTCCCCCCCCCCCTCTTTGGTTTGAATTTCGTCGTGTTTTTCTATGTGTGGTTGTGTGTTTCCATTTCGTTCTATGTTTCGGAAGTGAAGCTGGTCTATATGCCGCTTCCATTCCCTGCCGTCGTCTACCGTTAGTCGGTAGGATTTGGGGCCTGTTATTTGTGTAATTTGTCTGGGTAGCCATAAAGGGTCCCCAGTAAAATTTTTAGCATAAACTAAGTCGCCTATTGCAAAGATCCTGCATTGGGTGGAGGAGTCGGGGGGGTTTTCTGGTGTGAAATTTGGGTGCAATCTGTCCAGATGGGACCTTAGTTTCCTTCCCATCAGTAATTCTGCTGGGGTTTTGTTGGTTGTAATACTGGGTGTGATATGTTGGAGGGTGAGTAATCGATTTATTTTATTTTGGACATCCCCAATGTCCATTTTTTCTAAGCCCTCCTTGGTAAACCTGACCATTCTCTCTGCCCTACCATTTGCAGCCGTGTGGGCCGGCGCGGTTAGGGCATGTCTTATACCTAGGGAGGCTAGGTATTGCTCGAATTGGAGAATGGTTAATTGTGGCCTGTTATCGGACACTAGGACGTCCAGTAGGCCATGGGTTGCAAAGAGTTTGTCAAGTTGTTTTATAATGGTTTGTGTTGTTGTAGATGGCATAATTTTTACTTCCAGCCAATTAGAGTATGCATCCACGACGTATGCCCCTTGGTAGGACCCGCAAAATTGATGTGGATTCGTGACCAGGGGCCTCTTGGGATTTCCCAGTCTCTTATGGGTGCTTTTGGCGGGGACGGCCTGATTCTTTGGCATTTATTGCATGAGTTTACCCAGTATTCGATGTCCCTATCTATACCCAGCCACCAAACGTAGCTTCTAGCAAGGCTTTTCATTCTAGCTATTCCTAGGTGGCCTTCGTGAAACATACCCAGTACCTTGGTTTGTAATTTGTTAGGAATAATTACCCGATCACCCCACAATAAACAATCTTTTTGGATTGAGAGTTCAGTTTGTCTGGTCCGGAAAGGTTTAAAGTTCTCAGTTTTTTGGTTTTCTGGTCAGCCTTTACCTACCCAGTTAAGTACGTGGGCAGTCAATGGGTCTTTTGCGGTGGCTCTGGCAACATCATTCACAGATATGGGTAGATCGGGGCAAGTCTCTATCTGCAATGCTGTCATCGTTGGTTCCGGGTCTTCCTCTGTTGATGGCAATGGTGCTCTGCTCAAAGCGTCTGCATGGGAAATTTGTTTCCCTAGGCGATGTGTCAGAGTATAGGAATAGGCTGCCAGGAACTCTGACCATCTAGTCATTCATAGGGACAGAATATTCGGTGTAGGTTTGTTTCCCATCAAAATTCCTAGTAGCGGTTTGTGATCTGTTACGATTTGAAAAGTTCTTCCAGATAGGTACTCGTGGAAGTGTTTCACTCCGGCGACAATTGCTAGAGCTTCTCTGTCCAACTGGCTGTAATTACGCTCGGCTTTGGACAGGGTCTTAGAATAGTATGCGACGGGTGCCTCTCTCCCATCAGGCAATTGGTGGCTCAGGATGGCACCGACTCCGAATGGCGAGGCGTTGCAGGTCACCGTCAATGGCAGTGTGTTGCTAAACTGGATAAGAACGGTGTTTGATGTTAATAAGTCTTTTATTCCTTGGAAAGCTTTTTTTTCTCTAAGCACCCATGTCCAAATTGTTTTCTTGTCCAGTAATCGATGCAATGGTTCCACTATTGTGGCTTTTTGGGGTAGAAACACATTATAAAAGTTTATCAATCTCAAAAATGCCTGCAGCTCAGTTTTATTCTTTGGTTCTGGTGCGTCTTTTATATCTCTTACTTTTTTTTCGGTGGGGTGTCTGCCCTCTCCATCAATTAAATATCCTAAAAACTCGACGCAATCAGTCATTAGGCAGCACTTTTCTTTCTTTACTTTAAGGCCAGATTCTCTGAATTTATTTAGGACCTCTTTGAGTCTTTTCTTTAGTTGTGTTGCATCTTTGGCTGAAATTAGGACGTCGTCAAAGTATGGCACGACTCCTCTTATGCCATTTAACAGGCGTTCCATGAGGCTCTAGAAAATGCCTGGGGCTACGCTTACTCCAAATTGGAGTCTGTTACATTTGAACGCCCCTTTGTGAGTCACTATTGTTTGTGCTTCCGCCATTAAGGGGTCTACTGGGAGCTGTTGGTACGCCTTTGCCAGGTCTAGTTTGGCGAAAACCTTTCCTCCCCCAAGAGAGTGCAGTAGGTGTTGCACAACTGGCACCGGGTACACGCTCTGTTGCAACACGTGGTTCAGGGTAGCCTTGTAGTCACCACAGATTCGAACCGACCCGTCTGGCTTAATTGGTGTCACAATTGGTGTTTCCCATTTAGCGTGGTCGACCGGTTCTAAAACCCTTGATCTATCAATTTATTTAGTTGTTCCTCTATTTTTTCTTTTAAAGCAAAAGGAACCCGTCTGGCCTTTAGTCTTTTAGGGGTTATCTGTGGGTCTAGACTAAACGAAATGGGGGGTTCCCCGATACCTGCCTAGGGAGCCGTCGAAGACGTCCTGGAATTCTCGGATCAGGTCTTCTTCCCAGTCATTTGCAGCCACCCGGTCTACTCCAGTCATCCCGATGCCCAATGGTGCGAACCATTCGATACCCAGGAGGCTTGGTCGATCTCGGTCGACTATTGTTAATGGTAGTACTGCGACATGTTGCCTGTAAGAGATTCGAAAATGTCCCAGGCCGATTACAGGAATTCGGTTTCCCTGATAATCTTTGAGGGTTAGTTTTTGTCTCTGGAGTTCCTTAATTTTGATGTCAGGAATTAGTTTTTTGAGTGTGTCCCACGACACCATGGATAGGAACGATCCAGAATCAACTTCCATCTCGCAGGGGCTGTCTTTGATTTTTACAACTATTTTTACTTTCTTCCCGCTTTCCGTCTGAGCGCTTCCGATAGTGAAAGTTTGGTATGCTTTCTCCCGGTTAGTGGCTTGCCTGTTTCGCTGCCACTTTCTCTCGGAGAGTCTTGGCTCAGGTTTTGCTGGGGAGTCGTTTCGTCTCTTTGGGCTGTAATTCCTTTTGTTTCTGCAGACTTTCTCGATATGCCCCCTTTTCTTGCATGCTCTGCAAATGGCATCGAGGAATCTGCAATCGGCTCGGGGATGGTTTCCCCCGCAGCCAGCACATTCCCGCTGATTTCTATTTTCGCGCCCTTTCTTGTTAGCGTATAGGCGGTGGATTTCGTCGTCTTCCTCCCCGGATTCTGACGTCTCTTCGAGTTCTTCGTAATGAGTGGTTGTGGGAGGTTGTTTTTTTCCTCTGGCCGGGCTTTTTTCATCGTTACTTGCATTCATTTGTTTCATCTTATCTGCCGATTTTTTGACGGCTTCAGCAGCCGAAGCTTCTGCAATAGCTTTGGCTACTGATATGTTGGGTTTGTTCAGTAGCTTGCTCTGTATGGTTGAGTCTCTTAACCCCAATATCACTCGATCCCGCATCGCTTCATCTAAGTTAAGAAACTCGCACGCTCCCCCTATTTGGCGTAGTGCGGCTACAAAATCAGCGATGGTTTCTCCTTCTTTCTGGTCTCTCCGATAAAACTCATGCCGCTTTATCAAGTTTGACACCACTGGTGCATAGTGGGCCTTTAATGTTCTTTGGAGCTCGGTCCACGTCAGTTGTTTGACATCTCGGGGCTTTGCCAAAGCCTTGGCCATTTTAAAAATCGCGGGCCCACAGTGTGTCAAGAAGAGGGCTCTTTTTCATTGGTCTGAGATTTCCTCCATCTCATTGCTCTCTAGGTACATCTGGAAACGGTCTACGTAAGATTCCCAATCTTCTTCATTGGGGTTGAAGGGTGCGGGCGGCGCATTGTTTCCGGCCATTTCTCTTTGTCTGGCTTGTCTGTCACCGCGTGCTCCGTCTCGCGTTTAGGACAATCCCACCCTCGTCGCCAGTGTTCCATCTGGAAAAACGCGAGGTAGATCGGGTTCCAACAACAAGTCTTTATTTCAAGTATAGTTGCAAACGGAACATTGGCTCAAGCCGCGACAGCCCTTTTATATGTTTCTGTCTGCCAGCTTGCAGCCAATGACAAGCATTTGGTTTTGCCACCCTTGGACGTCTTCGTGGATTGGTCCCTATTGAACCAATCCCCTTTTAGGTTTTGTTAACCAATCGGAATGAAGTATTTGGAGTCTACTATTATTTATACAGAACACAAAGAACCCTTTCCTTTGTGGGTTCAAAAGACAAGTCCAACCATGGACCCAGAATCTCACTTTTCCAGATAGAAGATTTTAATGGAACAGCTTGATCTCGGAAGTTGTGGAAGCACCATCACTTGATACTTCCAAGAAGAGATTGGACTCTGTTAGGGATAACATTGTTCACCCTAACTGTTTTAGGTGAAATACTAACTATGAATCATAGTTAGTGTATGCAGCTTTAACTGTAAAATAGCAACTGTGGGTGTGGTTATGAAAACCATATAAAAGTAGCAAGGCTACAGCTTGCTCGCTCTCTCTCTGGCTTTGATGATCCCTGATTACTGCTTGGAATCAAGACTGCATTGCTCGAACGGGAGAGACAACAACGGACTGATTTATGTGAACTGACAATAGGATATTCTACATGGACTTTGCTAACTGAATATCCCTGAATGGACTGACTACATGGTAAATGAATATTGGACTGTTTTTGACTATGCTATAAACTTATACTGGAATAAAATATATTCTTGATAGCACAAGCGTATCTGTTATTTTTACTGTATGTTAATAAACATACAAGCTTAACTCACTCATTTATCTGTGTGCCTATCTGACTAACGCTGCACATTCTGTTTAGCTTGTCTACCTAACCCTGGTTGGGGAACCCAGGCTTAACAGACTCTCACCTGTCAGAAATGGTGTAGGGTCTCCTGCTTGGACAGGGGGGGACTAGATGACCTACAAGGTCCTTTCCAACTCTGATTATCTGTTATCTGTCATCTGCTCCAGAAAAGAGGCCTAATATATCCTGTTCCTTTCATAAGGAGTAAAAGAATCTCAGAAATTTTAAAAAATGATGATGCAAAGAGATATCTTACATTTTGGAGATGGGATTTTTCTTTTCTTTTTATTTTTTTTATTTGAAACAAATTCCAGGTTAGTCATGGTGGTACAGCAATAGTTTGCCTGTCTGCATTTTATTTCAAAGAATGATTGTGGGATCATTCTTGGCAAGAAGTCACAGGATGGCACTATCTAGATATATCGGGGATTTTCTGAAGTAAAAGAAAAAAAACTTTTGAAAAGAAAGTTTTCAACATTTCCTTGACTTTCCTTTGTTTCCCAATTGTTTCCAAACTAACTCTAGTTTTCTTAACCTTCTTAAAAATCACAGAAAGTGACTCTCGTTTATTATTCATGACATGTGGTTCACCCTTGACTTCCAAGTACCAAATATTTAAAATGGTGGTTTATAATCTTGTGGAGAAACTTCTTCAGATAATAAATAAATAAATGACTCAGACCTTGCATTGGCAAAATGCCAGGTTGTGGAGCTCTGGGAGATGCGAAACACCACCTCCTTAATTCAGTTTTGTTTCTGTCAAATACTTTGCTGCATCTTCAGACAGTCAGGACTGAAAGCAAAGTGAAACTGTTCCTTTAAATTTTAAATAAAGGGACTTTAAATTTTAAGAAATGACATGAGAGTGACTGGTGGCTGGAATGTGCTGTGCCAGACAAAGTGTTCCTTTGGCAGCCCCCCAAAATACACCAATTAGCTTAGGAAACTGTGCCTCAAGTTTCATACTGTTGTTGGTATATCATTCAATTGCCAGTTAATCAAACAGTGATTTTCTTCCTGTATTGGATGTTTTCTACCTAGGTGCATTAGCCATCTGTTTTCAAACTCTTTTCCCAATGGAATAAGGTGAATATATATTGTATTATAATGATTGACATAGTCAGGAATTTTGTTGCTTTGTCATGTATTGTGATTGCACCCTAAAAACCGTGCAGGCAACTTATTCTAGCATTAAAGTTTTTTTAAGTGAAAAAGGCAGTAAGAAAAAGAAAAGCAGCAACTGTTTGTTTCAGTTATTTTCTGTTAAATTCTTCTTTTGCAATGATCATATTCACTTGAAAACTATCCCAAAACACTCACTGGGTCAACCTTGCAAGTAAAACTGGATGGCATCAAGCTGTAAATTCAGTCTTAATCTGAAGCATGATGCATTTAAATACCTTGACCCAAATATATGTCACATCTTGTTCTCATTGGTAGCAATTGTATGACTTGAATCACTCATAAACCTGGAGTAAAAATAGAGGGGAAGTATGCCTTAGAAATATGGAAACATTATTTTAAGAGTCCCTTTTGATAAACGACTTCAACCATGGTAAAGTGCGAACAATCTCACATTTTCTGGAAAGCATGGAACCATAACTGTGAGAAAATGCTCTCCCATCTTTTAAAATTCGGCCAAACAGTCAATATTTCCACGAAGAGATTTTCTGATTGAACATGACCACAAAGGTCATAAAAACCAAACAAACAAACATCAGAGCAATAATTTTCTTCAAATATTGTTTATAGATTATCCATGGCTATTTGAAATACCATGCAAACCAACATGATGGTCATCAAAAAAAGAAAGTACCACGATGTTTGTCAATTCATTTCCCGGGTTCTTGTTTCTCTCCTAGTATTTGTACATTTTTTTAGACTAAGGGCAAAAAAAAATGCTATTTTAAATTTAGGGAGTCATGTCCATTGCCAAAACTATGAGTCAAAATGTTCTTACTCATCAGTCAACCATTGTAGCAAAGCTTTTGAAAATATAGCTGATTTGTGGACTCACCCATTGGGTAGAGAGTCCACTGCAAAATAACTACAATTCAACTAAATCCGTGGTTAAGTTTCCTGATGCACTAGTTAAATTGAAGTTTTGCAATGTTGACATCTTATAATATATAGTACTATTTTTTGTAAACCTAATCCTAATACAGTCATCATCTAACAGCAGCAACATGACTGACTTGGAAAAGTTTCTAGTTTCCAGCAGAATGTGTTCTTATCTAATTGCTTGACTCATACAAAGTTTCAAGATGCTGTTTTCAGTTATTTCTCCAGTTAAAAATATGAAAATAGATCCCAACTCTTCAAATAGTGTTACTAATTGTTAAACTGGGCATCTGAATGCTAATTTTGTAACACATTGCAACACACTGTTTCTTAAACCAAAAGAGGCAAAAAAACTGAATGATTTTCAGAGCCTCAGACAACTCGTGATTTTTAAAAGTGGCATTGCAAGCACATGCATTTCTTGTAAAAGATTCATAATCAGGGTGCCATTTTACAATTATATTTTATACATCTTACAATTATATTTTTCTTTGTGTACCAATATATTTTGTTGCCGATTTGCATTTTTCCAGATCAATTGTAATATATGTTCTCACTTGTTGACTACGTGTGTAGATTTTGTATTGTGTTTTTTTAATATATATATGAGTTAACATATGGTTGGGTTGGAGAAGGTCTTTTGTTGTGAGGATTTTATATTAAAGCTTCATATTTGCTAAATTGCTCCACATATTCTCACCTTGTTTTTGAGATACACAGTATTGGTTACACATATGTCTAAATTCATTTTTGTCATTTTTGCCTGTGTTGAATCATTTTCAGATTATAATTTAGGGGTATCACTCAGCATTTTGTGATACAGCCATAAGGGTCTCCATTGGGGAGGACATCAAATGAGAGTTCAGATCAGCATGGCACCCAGGATATATAGGTTGCCACTCCTGTCTAAACTGTTTCTTGCTTAAGCCGTTTCTGGACCACTACATTGACCACTACATCTTTTCCATTATCTTCTTCTCCAATCTCTAAACTACAGGACTATATAAAATGATCTTGTCTTGTTTGTTTTCTTCCATAACTCCATAAAAGACCTTGTAAGATGTTGTTTCTCAGCTATTGATATCATCCAGAAGAGTTTTCAAGGTAATCCTCATCAATCACATAGCACATAATCTTTTTTCATGAATAAAAGTGTATATACATGTCCCAGGATAATGTTGCAGGATCCAATCTGGGTCGGTCACCAGGATCAGAGGTTTTGCCTTCTGAGCTCTTGGATTCATGTCCAAGACCCAACTGAAGATGGGCTCCAGAAGTCCAAAAGCTCAGAAGACAAAAACTTCTGGTCTCACCCCATGTATCTCTACGCATGTATCTCTAGATCTTGCTAATGCCCTTATCTTATACTTCTGCATTACAATGTTTGATAGAATTATGAGAAATCAACAAGTCTACATGCATACATACAAGTCTATAAGCTGACCCATGTTTACTTTTAGATCTTCAAATCCAGATATTCCAATGGATGGCTAAAGCATTTGTGTTCAATATTTATGTTCTCAAGTTTCATGTTTTACTGTCTTCTCCACTCCCATCCCAAATGATACCATGAGGCAAAATAAATGCATTAACTGCAGGCGCCATGTATGTATGATTGAAGATATGAACAACTGAAAAGACATAGTAATCAGTTCCACTACTTCTGCCAGCGCAGCATATGGTGTCAAAGTGAGAGCTGTGAAATCTGATTTTCTGCTGCTTCTCTTGGATCGGCAACCCAACTCTAATCCAAGGGTTGGATCAACCACACAGGTAGCTCTTCTCTTTCACAGACCAAATGTTTTAATTTTGTGCAGAAGAGGATCTTGTACAGAGAGGCTTCACAGTGTAAAAACAACAACAGCACCATCTCTATGTATTTGTTACTTACACATATGGAGCAAGCTGAAGAACACACTTTCTGGGATATAGCTTGTCTTCCTTTTAGCAGTTTCAAGTAGAAACCCCTAGCCAAAAAACAAAAAATTGAATGTCAAGCTGAATGCTTGAAAATAAATGAAAGAAGTTAGGAGTGCCGTATAATATTATTTCTCACAATCAGATTACAACCCTAAACCAATTATGAATGAGCAATGAGAATAAGAATGTTTTTAGTTCAGGGTTGAAATAGGGTGGTGGTGGTCCTAGGTCCTCTCTGAGCTTGGTTGTTTTCTTGCAGATGTTTCATTCTCAAAGTGGGTAACATCATCAGTGAGCTATTTTACCTTGCACCAAGACAAACTCCTTGTGTGCCCAATCACATTTGGCCAATAAAGAATTATATTCTATTCTATCACTGGAGGATTTGATAATACATGGTTGACCATCTTTAGGTTCCAAAATTTTGTAGGGTCAGGCCTGGTTAACATTGGGGAAGAGGGAGATTTCCTTTGTGGCACTCTCATTTGTAGCAAAGGTGGTCTTCTTTTTGAGCATATATTACTATTCCATTGGAACGTATGTGACAAGTGGGATTCAATCTCCAAAACCCTAGCCAGGTGGTGTTAAATTTGGGGCTTAAATGAAGACTTAAATGTAGCTATGAATAAAGATAGAATCTTTGACAGGGAACATTAAGGAATGAATTTTAAAGTTTATCACTATTATGCCTTTATATTGTACAAAAACTTTACACAAATCTATGGCACCTTTTCAAAACCATGTACACTGTATTATTTGTACCAAAAAAAGAATAATTCAAATAAATGCAGAATTTCAGCCTTTTATCTTATAAAAGGCAATTAAATGAAACATACATGATGAGGATACATCAGATAACCCATTTTTTTATATCTATATGGTACATCTCCATTCCTACAGCCAGGTAATTCAAGTAGAATAAAAGTTATGTAAATAAATATTGGGTTTTTTTTCATAATAATGGAACCCAAAATCCTCTCATGTAGAATTGAGAACTATAATGAAGGTAAGATCAAAGAACAAAGAAAGTCCTATCAAATTCTGCACCTATCAACAGTGGTGTCCCCCAAGGCAGCATTCTAGGACCAATTTTCTTCATACTCTACATAAGTGACCTTTGTGATCATATCAAGAGCAACTGTGTTCTTTTAGCTGATGATGTAAAGCTATTCAACACCACAGACAATACCACTACCCTTCCAAAAGACCTCGACTGTGTATCAGAATGGTCAAACAAATGGCAACTTCAAATCTCAACAAATAAATGCTCTTTCCTACATATTGGCAAAAAAAATATATCAGAAAATAAAATAGAAGCTGAATAGTCAAGACCTTGTTGATGACACAAACTTTGTCAAGGATCTTGGAGTACTCATCTCAAATGACCTAAGTGCTAGAGCCCGCTGTAACTACATAGCCAAAAAGGCATTAAGAGTTGTTAACCTAATCCTGCATAGCTTTTCCTCTGGTAATATCACACTACTAACTAGAGCATACAAAACATTTGCTAGACTAATACTCGAATACAGCTCATCAGTCTGGAACCCACATTACGTATCTGATATTAACACAGTTGAGAAAGTCCAGAAATATTTCACAAGAAGAGTTCTCCACTCCTCTACTCGTTGCAGAATACCTTATACCACCAGACTTGAAATTCTAGACCGAAAAAACCTACAACTATGCCGCCTTCAGTCTGATCTAAGTATAGTATATAAAATCATACATTTCAATGTCCTGTCAGTGTATTCACCTGTCAATTAATGCTTCAGCTTCAACTATAACAACACAAGGGCAAACAATAGATACAAACTCAAGGTTAATCGCACCAAACTTGATTGCAGGAAATACGACTTCAGCAACAGAGTGGTTAATGTCTGGAATACTCTACCTGACTCTGTAGTTTCTTCTCCAAACACCAAAAACTTTAACTTTAGACTGTCTACTATTGACCTCACCCCTTTCCTAAGAAGCCTGTAGGGGTGTGCATAAGCGCACCAATGTGCCTACCATCCCTGTCCTATTGTTTCTTTTATTTTTTATTTTTCTTATATGTATCCATGTATTCATAACTATGTTTTTACTTATATTATCTTGTAAGCAATTGACAAAAATAAACAAATAAAATAAACATACATAGTTAAAGCTCTTGGTATTTGCTGCATGGCTGGGATGGCCTTCAGCTCTTGAAGGGATTAGATAAGGGGTGTCCAAGCTTAGCAACTTTAAGCCATAATTCTAGGAGTTGAAATCCACAAGTCTAAAAGTTGACATGATTGGACATCCCTGGATCAAACAAAGCAATGAGGGTGAGACTTCAACTGGCTGATAGTTATAATTGCTGTGTGTAGTCTTAGAAGCCAGATATACAACAGTAGCTGCAGCTGGGAAGCATGTGCATGAGCCAGTTAGAAGCATCTTCTTTTACACTGTGAGAACTGAGTGTTGGATCACGTAGGCCTTTGTTTTGTTCGGAGACATATGTTATTATTTTTAATATTCAGATAAAGTAAAAATCAAATAAAGATCAATCTAATCAGTTTGGTCAATTGTTTAGAATACTGGTCTCACAAGGAAGAAGCCTTGATTCAAAGCAGAGAGTAACGTTCAGAGCATTCTGAAGCCAACAACTACCTCTTAAGATAGGATCAACTGACTGCTTGGAATCTATTTGGAAGGATGGAGAAAAGAACCTATTTGAAAGGATGGGGGGGGAAAGCTTTCCAATGAAGTTGAGCAAAAAATTGCCTAGAGAAGAGTGTTAACTAGAATGGTGATCCTGAAAAAAAATAATTCCCTAAAAACAGGATCAATTTACTAACATAACACTTCAATGTCTCTGGCAGCCCCATGAACTCAGTTCAACCCAACCCAGTCACTTTTGCCTAAATAATTGTGCCTGTAATGGGATAAAAATACATTAATACAGATTTATGCGGAAATCCTCTTTCTGTTTTTTCATGCCAATAACAAGGTAGATTAAGCTGATGAAAATTAAGGAATGGCCCAAAGTCTGTCAGTGGCCTTTGTGGGCTGAAAGTAGGCTAGAACCCAGAGTCTTTTATTCTATTCCAACATTTAACGATTGCATCCCATTCATTTTCTGAAGGAACACAAAAATTTAGCACAATATAGGGCTTTGATGCTTCAGAGCTGACAATCTAACAAAGGAATTAAGGGTAAAATCCTTGGTGAAAAATAATATGAAGTGTTAACCATTCCTGAATGTGGATGTTTTCCAGATCTTCTCCAAGATTCCCCCAGCCTACCTGCCCACTGTTGAGAATTATGAGAGACAAAGTCCATCCATCTTGAGGACATCCATGAAGATAGCTGCACTAAAGTAACAAAACAGTTAAGTACATTTTTAAAAAAATATCCAATTTATTTTCACTTGCTTTATTATAAGAGAATGAAATTAACATGCTGGGGAAGGCAGAACTTTTATTGCTTCAGTTTCTGACCTCTATTCTTCTTGTTTTTTGTCATTATTACCTGCTGCACATCCAGATTTTATCACACATGGCATGGTTGAAACCAACAGTTAGAATATCTTGTGTGAAAACAAACAAGAGTAGGAGACACATGAATGTGTACACCTGAATATAGGACATAAACATAAGAAGGGGAACACACCCAGGTGTGGGATTCAAATTTTTGAACAACCAGTTCTGAGGGCGTGGCTAGGTGGGCATGGCCATTTGACTGGGTGGCCATGTGACAGCACACACACCCTTGTTTTTTGGGCCTTGTGGGCCTCAGGGAAGCCTCCTGGGGGGGGAAGTTATTGCTCCCAGAAGGCTTCCCTGGGGCTCTGGAAGGAAAAAAACGGAGCCTGGAGAGGACACACAGCAGCCCCCACCCTCCATTTTAGAGCCTTTTGAGCCTTTTGCTCCCAGGAAATTTTCCTGGAGCCCAGGAAGCCAAAAATGGAGCGTCGGAGGGGAGCTCCCCCCCCCCCATTTTTTGCTTTCCTGGGCCTCAGGGAAGCTTCCTGGGTGAAGAAGTAAGACAATGAGGGGAATCCCAACACAGCTGATCATAGGAACAGCTGATGGTCGGGAGGGAAAAAAGTATCTTAAAGAGTGACTGGGCAGGGAAGAACCCAGTCAGCAATGCTGGGCATGCATGCAAAGTTGCACATGCGTAATAAGGACTGACTGGGAGGGGAGGGGAAGGGAAGGGAAAGAAGGGAAGGGAGAGGCGGGGAGAGGCAGGGCCAGCCAGGAGAACAATTTGCTGAACTGTGCAGAATCATAACAACCAGTTCTATAGAACCAGTCTGAACCAGTAGAGTCCCATCCCTGAACACACCTGCCCATATTATCTCATTCTCAGTGTCACTAAATTACCCAAATTGTGCAGAAATAGTTTAAGGTTCCCCATTTAGAAATTGAAGCTTGAATTCAGCAGAAGACAAACAGATCCACCGAGCAAAAAGTTCAATATTCTTGAGGAGGAGAGATGGACTGGAAAATGTTACCAAATTGTGTTATACAGTCGTCCTCAACACTTCATTCAGTGACCGTTCAAAGTTACAGCAGCACTGGAAAAAGTGACTTATGACCGATTTTCACACTTTTACACAACCATTTCAGCATCCCCATGATCACATGGTCAAAATTCAGACGTTTGGCAACTGACTCATATTTATGACCTTGGCTGTGTCCCAAGGTCACATGATTTCCGTTTGTGATCTTCTGACAGGTAAAGTCAATGGGGAAGCCAGATTCACTTAATAACTGTGTTACTAACTTAACAACTGCAGTGATTCACTTAACGACAGAATTATCTGGCTTAGCAACAGAAAATTTTGCCTCAGTTGTGGTCATAAGTCAGGGACTCCCTGTAAATAAAATTTACCCATTTCAGTAATAACTGTTCAAAATATTTGTTGTCACGAAATTGTAGAAAATACCATTTAACTCTTCATCAATTTAAAGCCTACCTTCAATTATAACAAGCAACTTCCATTTTGCAATTCATTCAGTCCCCCCTCGAGAGTTTAGTAGGTGGGAGCAGAGGTGGTCTAAGGAGACTATTTACATCTCAGAATTTTTAAAAAGATATAATCAGCGTTTCCATGCAAACTATTTTCATTTCAGGAATGTTAAGATCACAGAGGTAAAAGAGCAGCTGAGATTGCTAGGAAACTATTTAGCCATATCTAATTCAGCCTGCATTAGAAAGACTTTCATACTAATACACTTGAGTCTGTTGTACGTACTCAAACATTCCAGTCAACCAGACTGATAAAACCAATTTAACGGGTCTATTGGAAAGAGTGATCTCAGATATTCTCAAAGTCATAGCTATGTCTGTGCATGCAAAGCAGCACATTTGCACTTGTAAGTTTGATTGATGGGGGTGGGGGGAGACTGTTTAAAAAGTTGTAATGAAAAACCAAGTATCTGACATTTGCTCCATGCTTCAGATTATTCCATGATTCTTTTGGTGCAGCTACCACAATATAAAATTATGTTGGCTTTTAAAGGATTCAGAGGCCTCTGGCCTGACCAATAGAATTGCCTGCTATTGTAGCAGACACCTAAGCTGTTGAGTTTAATTCCATAGCTGAGTGTTGAAGTCCACAAGTCTTAATAGTTATCAAGGTTGCATGCCTCTGCTCTAGGGAATCTCATTTAGGATCGCAGCTGAAAATAATATTTTCCATGTCGAAGGGTGGCAATCACAACCCACAAAAGCTGCTTCCAGTTTTGTTGTCCTTAGCCTTCCATTTCTTGTTTGGCATTCACTTGTTCTTTGCAACATTGCAATTTTATTTATTTATCATTTATGAGACGGGTTTAGGTTGGCTTCCAAATACCCAAGTTGCTGTATATAATGAATCTATTAGATCTTTCAGATAGTCCATTCTTGATACACGCCTCAATCCAAGGAGACTTGGAATTTCGGGAACTGAACATCAAAAGGCCCAGCAATCAGTTTAGCACATGAGTTGAATCAAATGTTTTCCTATCTGGCTTCCTTGTTCCTGCTTTCACAATTGGGCAACATTTGTGCATTGAGCAGAATTCACATTCCATATTTAAGTTCTGTGCTGGATTGTATCATCCCCTTACTTAACTTTTGCAAGCTATAATCAGATGTGCATCTGTGAAACATTTCATTTAAATACTCTCATTCATTTATATAATTTTAAACTGCAAGCAACTGTGTTAGAATCCATTTAAGATCCAGAGGTACTTAAAGACAAGCAGACTTGTGTTCCTGCTATATTGTTTTGTCCAAATCAGGAAATATTAATCTTTTGAAATTAAAACCAATATTGTACCATGAGTAACTTATTCCTTGTGATCTAAAGTTTCAACCTTTTATTAAAATATAGATAGCTCTCTCTCCTATCTCCCAAGTATTTTTTCCATTATTTATTCAACAGCACCTGGGCATTAGGCAGCTAAGTTACCATTCAATTCATTTGGCACTTAGTAATGTTTAATTTTGGTACTGGTCTAAAATGTTAAATCTCTCCACATTTTTAACATGTAAATTAGATTTGATAATTTACCATATCTTAGTGTGTTCTCTTTCTGTGTGTTTGTGTGTGTTTTAAAAAAATAGCATTCAACTAATTCCATTCTGAGTATCCTTATTAGGGCCCAAAGTAGTCTAAGTGCTTTTTAACGAATGAATAAAGTTATAATTTCTGGAAATGAAGGTTTCAAATGAATGATTTGTTTGGGAATAAGTCACATGGAAGATAAGTTCTTCAGCTATTCTTCTGAGCTATTACCTCATCTTTTTAAGACTCTGGAGTGAGGAGTTTGTTTTTCCCTGAGGTGAGATTCCAGATCTATAAATATTAACGTAACCAAAGAACTCACATTGTAGTTCTAAGTTTTACAATATAGACTGAGTTGGCATTACTTTAATTTACTACTAAATTGATGCTATCCAGGTCTTTTTTTCATTAAGAGGATATGTAAACCACGCCCATTTCTATAAAGCCGGGTTTGCTGCCATGGCCACTACATGTCGCATCCAGCCCGTGGGCCACGAGTTTGACAACCCTGCTGTAAACACTGTTTGAAACCCTAATTTGCATAATCTTACCACTGATGCACAAATTTCTGGGTGGAGCAAGATGTTCTCAGTTGAGCTACTAGCTACGATCATCATACCATCTTGTGCTATTTTGACTGTTAATTTACTGTTTGTCAAAATGACAAAGCCATTTTGCAATTCTTTATATAATTTGGGTTTTGTTTTGGTTTCCATAAGCAATGCTGTCCTTGCAATTTTAACAGCTGATGGCTGGTTTTAATTGAAGAGGAGGGACTCATCTTCACTGACTTAAATACTGCTTTTCTGACAGCTTTTCAGTGTATTTTTTAAAATGATTCTCAACTCATTTTAGTCCATTAGAAGTAAAAAACAAAATAACCTTTTACTTATCAAAACAAATAAAACTTGAATGAGAGCATAGGAATATCTATATGCTACTTGAGTAAAACAGCATATCAATCAAAGCATTTAAAGTCACGATGCCATCAACATAACCTCAATAGGTCAACATTTTATGGTTATTTTAGATCTTGATGGACTTAACTTCAGTCTTCATTTTTAAGGGTGATAGAAAGAGCTGAAATTAAAAAAAAAAAACTTTTCAAGCTGACAACCCAGCCTGCCACCTGGCTGAACCTGAGGTTGGTGTAACATCAGTCTTCACACAGTTTCCTAAAAATGAACAAAGGCACCAGATGCTTTGGTTGGGAGTCGTAATTTTTTCAGGTCAGCATCTGGAGTTTACAATTTCACTCTGAGAGAGAATGCCATTAAGAAGTTTCTCTTCTCTCTTGCGCCATGTTCAGTGAAGAAACTATAACTATAGAGAGTTTTTTTTTTTAAATGATCCTCCTCTTCCTCCTCTACACAATATGTATTTCCCTGCACAAAGCTTCCAGATAACTTCCCAAACAAGAAAATCTCCAGTGCATTAAAGCAGGCAGCCTATAAACATGTAGGTCTGTGGCAAATGAGAATCATCTGGTTGCTATTATACTACTGCTCACAGGTGCAAGGGAGAGAATGGAATTCTCTTGTCATCCATCTTTTAAAGGCCTTACACTTTAATGCTTCTGCTGCTTCATTTTCAGCTTTCTTCTTGGCAGAGAAATTTAGCAGCCTCCTTGTTTGCTGGCCCATGAAGACAGTTGTAAGGGTGGAGGGGGAGACTGAATCGGCTGGCCCACCTGGGTAGCAGAGGCCTTACACCATCATCATTTGATCGTGCAGCTACTCTCTTCTGAGAGAGACAAATAATTGAAAGGAAGGGGCAGTGATTACAGAAGGGATGCACCAATAAAGAAGAATATTTGTAGCTCAAGGTTGACATGAGGGGTCCTTGGTGCTCTCTGAGCTTGCTTGTTTTCTTGCAGATGTCTCATTACCCAGACTAAGTTACATTATCAGAGCTGGAGTCAATGTTACCAAACTTGATAACACTGTTGAGGTTACCTAGTTTGGGTAATGAAAGGACCCCTCAGAAGGTATGCAGCCCATGCTATCCAAAGAATTTATCTATGCTGCAAAGCACAGCTATTATAATCTACTGAAGTTTTATCATTGACTTTAATAAGATGCCAGATGTATCCTATCTTCTTTTAGTGTTCCAAAGTAGACTAGGATCAAGAGAACTGTCCTTGCAGTGCTTGAAAATTAAAACTAAGGGCACCTGGCTTTGTTCCAGCCTTCCAATGTGCATATAGACTATCACATCTGAGGTGAGGGAAAAATCCAGAAGGACCACTAACAGCAGCAAAGATACAGAAGAGAAATTGCTGTTATTTAGTGGCTGTCTTGAGTTTTAGAGGTCCGGTAATCAATTATCACTTGTCTCTGTACCAGATGGCTAGATTGCACATTTTAAATCACATAAAAGTACAACTGATCCCATCACTGTGATTTGTTATACAAGTCACAGCCATGCATTCACATATCATCTCTATCAGTTGCCCTTATATAGATAATTCCAAATTAATATTATTTTGGAAATTTGAATATGTTAAATGTATCTTTTGGAGAAAAGTGAAGCTGAGTGATGGGGACAGTTTAAAAACGTGATGTTTCATGACACCATGCCTATTGTAAGATTGACCCTATAGTTCTCACGGGCAGGAAACTGCTCTCAGTTTTCAGCAAAGTAATAAAAATCCCAGAAAATGCTAGATTATGGCTCTTGGCCAAATGGAAGTTTCCACATGAATGTTTCTAGCCAAGATAAAAATATTTAGCCTCATTTTTGGCTAACAGAAAGAAATGATACCTCAGATAGGCCAGAGAGAAAGTTTCTGGTCTTCTTACAGACTGAGAATTTCAACCAATATCTTTATAAGAGTTTTCTGGCATAGATGTGAATCAAAAACCATGGCTTTTTTCCATTTATTGTACATGTTCTTCTTTTACAGAACTCAGTAGCAAGAATTTTTAAAATGTATCTGTGGATGCAGCTTTATATATTTGTGATTCTATGTCACTGCACTTGTAATTTGATATAATATCCTCCTGGAGATCCCTATGGCTCCTATGGCGTTCATCTTTAAGTATTCTTTAAAAACTTGGTGGTTTCCACAGGCTGTGGCCTACCCACTTTATGCCCACCACAACTTATGACCACAATGGACAGGTTCTATTTTGGTCATAACTTGAGGACTACCTATAAAAAGGAAGAGCAGCGACAACTGGTTCTGTAGTTTTGGGGGGCAATATGCTGACTCTGTAAAATGCTTAGAGAGGGCTGTAAAGCACTGTGAAGTAATGTATAAGTCTAAGAGTGCTATTGCTATTTTATTGCAATATATCTGACAATCAAAAGACTGTGACTGTTGTAAAATGGAATGTTTCTTCTCTTGCATTTTTCTTCATGGTCATCAGGGCTCTTCTACAAAATTACTCTTTCTACGCATAATGCCTCAAAAGCACCTCAACAATGACATTCTCATAACCTCCAAAGACAGAAGAGGAATGGGAAAAAACAACATTTAGCCTAAAGCCTTGCCTTAAGGTAGGACTGGAGGAACATAAATGTTTGCTCTCTCATTTCGGAATATTACCCATGATTTGTGAGAAGTGGCGCATATTACAGCCATTTTTCTATCTTGCCTGGAGAAGCTGGCTTTTCTAAGCAGACCAAGAGAAACAACCCAAAGTAAATTTGGTAATATTAGGCTGGCTAACTATACAACCAACCAATAACAATAATCAACTTCTGTCTTCCAGTTTGGGCTTCTTCGGCAACTGACCAAAATCACAATCGTCTGTGGTTTTGATCCGTGCTCACCGTTGGAGCACCCCGAGCTGCCCGGATTCGGAGCTGAAGCCACCCCATAGAGGTGGTGAAGAAGGGGGAGCCATGAGCGGGGTTGAGGAGAGCCACATCTCTCCTCCTCAGCTGGCCATTACTCCCTTTCCCAAAGGCGGTTGCAGTGGTGGTCAGAAATGGCCACCTCAAAGAACCCAACTGGACAAGATTGTACAGGAGGAAGTTTAAAGGAGAAAATTTGACTGATCACGTTGAATGGAGAACATCTATTTAAGGTACCTGGAACATGAATTTTAAAGACTAACACTATTTCCTAAAAAAGATTTTAAGCTGCGAAAGAGAAATGGAAAGGAAACGGAATTGGCTTTTTTCTCTCTAACACTGATAGTTTTAACTGACTTGGAACATTAAGAAGAAGAGATTTGAATAAGAAATTGATACGAATCCACTTTGACATTAATTGGCTATTTCTAGCTGAAAATAAAGTTTCGAAAGGATAAAGTTTCTTGGATAATTTAAAAAAATTCTTTAAAAAAGAAAGAAAGCAGAGGACGGAAAAAGGAAAAAAGAGGGTGGAATCTGGAAAATGGAGGAGACCACCTGGAACTTAAAAAAATCGATAGTGGAATTTTAACAAGGCTTATAAAAGATACATTGTAGCTGAAACTTTGTTACAAGAAAGCAAAGCCCCTGGAAATAGAAAGTGAGAAAAAAAGCAAGAAACAGTTTTGGATTATTGGATGATTCCTGGAACTTTGGACAGCGAATCCTAATAAAATAAAATAAAATCAATTGGGGGTTGTTTAATTTTTTTTAAAATAGTATCACTCCTTGAAGAGTTAAAAATGAGACTTAAAGAACAAAAAGAAGAAGCACAAGATGGAAGAGTATATTTTGGCTTCGTATTTCGATTTTTAGAAATGGAGATCTTGAACTATGAAAAACAACAAGAAACTCTGGCAGAACAAGAAGGGCGGGACAACGAAGAAGCCATCTTCAATGACCAAGCAATTTTAAGCGTGGTAAAAAAGGGAAAGGGGCAAAAGGGAGTCAGAAACTTAAGTACTGAAGCGACAACCAAAAAAAAGAGTGTAATTTGAAAAGTAATCATAACATCAGGAAGAAGCAGAAGGGAGGATCACAGAAGGAAGAATCAGATAGAAAAGGAAATAAAAAGGGGAGGGAGAAGAAGAGAGGGAAGAGGGAAAGGAAAAGAAGCTACAAAGGACAGAAACAAGGTATAGAGGTACAGGAAAAACATACAAGAATTAAAAGTATAAACTTATTTAAAAGACACAGAGACAATGGTTAATATTTAACTTAAGGAGAGGATTCTGCAAAGGTGCATGGGATAGCATTGTTATATAATATGTTAGATGATTAAAGTGATAGAAAAAATTTCTATTGATGTGTAGTGGAATATTTGTAAAGTGAATAAGGCTCTCAATGATTTAAACAGAACGTTTAAAAAAAACTGAAAAAAATGGAAGATTTTTATCAGTTGATAAGATGAACTTGAATAAGAATAATAACTTTATTGACTACTGTTAATAACTATTGTTTGGTTTTTTATTTAAAGACAGTAATAAATAAAATATGAAATATAGATGATTAAAGTGAAAGACAACTGATATTACTCGGTAATGTTTGTTAAAAGAAATAGAAATGTAAAAGATTGTTATTAATATTAATAGCAGAGCTGTATTTGAATAGAATAAGTATTCCATTTACTATTGTTATACATATATACACAGATATATACACATATATACATTTTTCTTTTAAAAATTTATTGTGTATTTTAAGGGAATGTACCAAGCAGAATTTGATTGAAAATAGGTATGTGTTATAAAATAGAAGTTAGAAAATGAATGTTATAACTATAAAGATGTAACTTAATTTTTTAAATAAGATTTGAAAAAAGATACAAAGGTGTTACATTCCAGTCTAGTAATTATAGGGGAAAATTTGTTTTATGAGAAAAGATAATATGAAATTGTAAACAGGACAGACAAAAATATAAAAACATTGATTAGAAAGATTTTAAAAATTAGAAAAAGATATGTAATTGAATTAAGAAAAGAATGAGATAATTTAAAATAAGGCTATAGGAAGTAAAAAAAAAGGGAAAAGCTATTGAAAAAATTGTGAAAATAGTTATAAGATATGGATTAGAATGTATAAGATAAATATGTATTGAGTTTATGTCTGTATGGAGAAGTGATAACCTGGGGCCACGCTGTTCTAAAAAATATATATATATATTATTTGTATTTGTATGTTTTGTGAAAACTTAAATAAAACTTTTATTTAAAAAAACCAATAATCAACTTCCATTTATGCCTTTTTAATAGAACCTGAAGGGCCTAACTGTGGTTTATGGAAGAAAAAGTCTCCCACATTTTTCTGTATTCTAGGTCAATAGAAAAGCAGGTATAAAACTGCACTACATCAGCCAGATCTAAGTTGAATTGTGGTCAGTAAGTTTAGGATGGCAGCTGATTCCTCTTAAACAGTAAAGCCTTTAAAATCAGTTTAGTTATCCGCCACATCAGCAATAAGTAAAAGACAGTAGGAGGGGTTTGATGACTAAAAAGTTTGGTCTCAGCACTACTATGGTGCAGATGACTTGCTAAGAAGATTCTTCTAGTCACAGTGTCCAAAGCTTGTATGAGCAAAAGCAGCTGCATTTCCAGAAAGTGATGTACACTTTACACACCCTTTTTTGCTGCAGTACATTTCCAGGCACCCTCCTGTATTAAGCACAAGATTTGGAATCTATATGAATGCTAGCACAATTCTCCGGTATGTTGATTTAAAATATAGATGGTTCCATTATCAAGAAATCTCCCTGTGACATTACACTATCAGGGGGACTGAATTATGTGCAAATATGCAGATCTTATATCATGAAATAGATCTTTAAAAATAGCTTTTGTTCTTTTCAAAATGTTTTGTCCATTTGTGGACTTCAGCAAAGCTCAAGAATAGAATAGCAGACATAATTCCAATAAATTATCTGGATTATCTGTAAGATATTCACACCATTCCAATACTTTTTTCATTTGCAAAACCACAGGTGCTTTTTAAAGTCTTGATGTACCAGTTTATGACAAACATGGAACAGAATTCTACTATTTGTAGAATGAGTATCATAAAAAATGATTATTGTCAAATCATTTCCATTCTTTTTTCTTTTGTTGGAATATTATTACAGGGAAACACTTAACTATCAAAATGTATAGAGCTTCAGAAGTTACAGACAGTTTTGCTAAGGTTAGTAATCTTAAAGGATAATAAAGTTGCTCAGTATTGTTCACAATAAAATGGATACTGTACTGTTGGTGTTATATTAATTTAACTCAGTTTGATGTCATGTTTTAAATCTGAATGTTTGCAGAAGCTTTAATAAAAAAAAAATAGAAAACTTTGTCAGTCCCTAAGTGGACCATGCTATGAAATCTACTCCACAGGTAGGCTAAAGCTATTTTTATTGAGATTGGCTATGCTAACAGAACCTTGCAATCTTCCTCCTCCTCATTCAGCTAATTAGAGAGGCTCTTAGTTGCTTTTGAATGTTATTCAGATATTCTGGATTTTAAAACTATGCTTTAGGCCAGTGTTTCTCAACTTTAGTCACTTGAATATGGGTGGACTTCAACTCCCAGAATTCCTTAGCCAGCCATTCTTGGGAAATCTGAACGTTGAATTTTACCCATTTTTAAATGGCCAAGATTGAGAAGCATGGCTTTAGGCCTTTTGCCTGCGCAACAGCTTCTGCATATCTCTGTCAAGGGCATCTTTCTTACATTCTACCAGAGTTGGATTGATTTATTTTTCCTTCTCTTCACACATCATTTCTAAATGCTAGTTCATATACTGCACTAGGTGTATGGTATAAGTTCATGCTCAGGTTTGAAAATAGTCAAGATCTTTTAAAAGACTTTGTGATGTGGGATGATGCCAGGCTGTGATATGGATAAATAAAAATTCTGCAGGACATGCCCATGTTCTCCTCTGCTCCTAAAGTAGCTCTGCAGAATCTGGCAATCGTGTTCATCCATTTTACAAGTCATCCAAAATATTGTGGTCCACTTACACCTTCAGTAGGTTCTAATGTATGTGACTCTGGAGATCACACAGTCTTCTAGAGTGGGCAGCCATAAAAATCAATAAAATAAATAAATGTATAATTGGATCTTTCAGTTTTGTGTTTTTTTATTATTATTATTTTAAGGCTGTCATGCAAGCTGCAGTGAGACTCTGATTGTAGTGCTAGGAATATAATTCTTTTCTTCCACAGCATTTTCTTGATCAAAGTGACTTTTTCAACCAGCCAATGCTTCTAATACCAATACTGTGGCAAAAATATGAATGCCTGTTTTATGCATTTTTGCAGCAAATTCCCAATAGCACCACTAATTGTATGAATGAGGAAATTTCAGCCCTTTTTTTCCCAGGTAGCCTGATTAAAAAAATAAGTCTGCTTTTAAATGAACTAAAATCAATAGATATATTCACAGGTGACTTACCTGTATGATCCATCTGGTTTAAACAGAGTGTCTTCCAGCTTACAACCACAGAAATGGCTCATCAGATCGATACCTTGCACCAGTATGTAATGTTAAAGCCATATTGTCTGAATTAGAAAATGTAAGCTTCAATCCTTAGCAGCTGTTGCCATTTTTAACACCTGCAATCAAATACACTGGAAGGTGTTAATTCTGCATTTTTCTCATCACAATGGTATGCTTTACAAGTTTTTTTTATAAAATAGTATGCGTAACCCATTTTAAAAGTGAATGTGATTTTAATAGGCAGTCATACTCAAACTACTAGTACATATGAAGTACATATGAAGTACATATTATGCAGACTGCAGGGAAGTAGTAAGAAAGAGTAAGACAAAGAAATTAAAGACTTGAGATGAGAACAGGAAATGAACATAGTTAAAAATAGCTTGCATCAATGCTGTTTATTGTGCCTCCATATTTTTATAGTCTTACAAGCTATCCTTACTTATAAAGTAAGGTTTTGTCAAAAGACTATAGAACCATTTCCTTTAAAAGTATGAATCACATGTGTTTCTTCTCGCCAAATTGCTTGCTATGTTTACATATTTTTCTTTAACATTTACTTAAAAATATATTACTATCAATATGGAAAGGATTAGATTTATTTGATAAATTTGATAAATTCATTTCAAATTGTTACTGGGGGGACGCTAATACATAAATAAGTTGGTGTGTCTTTTCAGAATATTGTATTGCATGCAGTAATAGTGATAGCAGTAAAGTTTTAGCTTGCATTGTAGGGCATTTTTCTAAGCTTGAATACAGCTATAACGAAGCAATGGACGTCATGCCAAAAAATTAAAAAGATAATACATAGACTATTCTGCCCTGAATTTTAAATGGCAAAGGGAAGTAAATGTGTCAATGGGAAATAAATAACATAAGTTGTGCGTATCAGCTACAGCTCAACATTTGCAAATCAAGTTCATTATATCTCTGCCAAATAATATTGATGACTGATGCTGGCGTTTCTTACAAATCCAGGACTTATGAAAAGAGAATGGTATTTGCCTCTGCTTCGTATACTCATTAGGGGTGTGTATAAGTGTGTGTGTATATGTGTGTGTATACACACACACACACACACACACACACATATTTTTATATATACACACATGTACGTGTGTGTGTATATATATATATATATATGTGTGTGTGTGTGTGTGTTTTAAGCTTTGTTGCCAGCCAATCAAAGCCACAAAACAGACAGAAGAAACCAGAAACACCAATCAATCAAACTCCAAGTCCAATAAACACAGACCAAGACTCCCAACCAATCAGGATAGGCCAGCCTCAAATTTAAAACCAAAGGCTGTGAGACCCACATCCATACAGAAGCCTGGTGATGGCAGATGAGATTCTGCTGAAACGTTGCTACAACTTTGAAAGCACTACAATGACGTGGGATAATACCCGAAGGAAGCTGAACAGCATATAAACATCTCTTAATGATATCTGCAATAAGTTGTGTCAACCCCATTTCTGTTCCATTATTCAAAAGTTGTCATGAATTTCTATTGAAAGTCCTTCCTGGCAAAAAAAAAAACCCAAGAGGACGTCATGTGTGGCAAGAACTGAACCAAGTTTGAGCCGGGTTTTTAGAAGCTCATTTATTATTTTTTTGTTTTTTCAGCACGGCAAAGTTGTGAGCTGCTCTGGACTTCTGAGCTCCTTGGAGAAGCCAAGCAGCTCATGGAATAAACATGACATTATTACGAGCACTTTGAGAGTTCTCTGCCATTGTGAGCTCATTCTCTTCTTCCTGCTTTCTCATAAACAATAGAATGGTTCATCTACAGCTTTTGATGTGAAGTTAGCCTTAGCCAAGGAAGATTCATAGACTTCCACAGACTTTCAGAATTAACATTTTACTTCCCATTCGGGGGATCTGGATGAATGCTAATCATTCAGAAGTTTATGCCTGTTTATTACTTACGTGGGCTAACAAATGCACACATCGCATTAAGGGTCTGCATCCTTTTGTAAAGAAAATAATTTTGCACTGACATTGTCTAGATGATGACCTGAAATGCAACCAAATACTCCTCTCACACAGGTGAGGCCTGGGAATAAATCCGTAGTATTTCATTAAGCTGTGATATGTTATCTTTGCCCTACATATCAGAAGGTTCCAGGGTACCGGATTTATGGCATTTGGGAATCAAGGATTACCTTGGAGTAAAAGCGAGTGAGAGGGAAGGAATCAAAGTCAATTAAACTTTAAAAAAAACATTTAATATGAACCTAGCATTGTTTTGCAAAGAAAATATCTTCATTCTTCTGGTTTCATGCACATTGTAAGCCACGATCAGTGCTATCTATAAATGGATCCTTTCTGCCACTTCTAGTATTCTCACACAGAAAGGGTCGTGAAAATACACTATTACAGTCTGCTGTATCCAGTATGTAATTTGTACTTAACAGGATGATATTTATCCAACCAGAAGATTTTCAGCATCATGGTGAGAGGTAATGCTTCAATAAATCCTTTGTGGAGGTTTTGTTTCATTTTGGTTTGCTTTTTTTTCTTCTGTTACAGTTGCTGAGGCAGTTGGCTGGCTTAAAAATTACATCAGTTTTTTTTTTTTTTTAAATCATCTAGGCCTTTCCTTGCCTGCAGAATTTGGGGCCACCCATTAAAACATCATTACATAGTCTGGATTATAATTACAGGAACTATAAATGGTGTCTACCCACCCCTCCCCCATCTACTTCCTTTGAGTGTCTTGTATGTTGCCACCTCTTATTTGGGAGGCAAAAATTGTAAAAGAAAAAAAAATTGAGCCAAAGGAAGTTACATTTAAGATGGGTGAGAAAATACTATTTTATTGTCAGAGGGTCAACTAGGCATACAATTTGGTTCTGTTGATTTATTTCTTCCCCTTGAGGAAACACATCAGGATTCAGCAAAAGGTACTTAAATATGGTGCACTGAGAGCCTCATCAAATCTGACTCCCTTTCAAAGTAGTTCATTTTGGACCTAGGTTGGGAAAAAGACGTGGAAAGAAAACCAGTGTTGTCCTTCCTTTCTTCCTTCCTTCTTTCTTACCTCCCTCCCTTCTTGTCTTCCTTCCTTCCTCCCTCCCTCCCTCCCTTCCTTCCTTAGCACTGGGATCAGTCTAGCAAGCTGGGTGGCAGTGAGGACATAATATAAAACTGTTGCCTAGCATTCCACTATGCACTGTCCTCCTCCAAAGGGGAAAAAAAAAAACCTCATAATTCAGGCAACAGCTGGAAAGCTTAGCCTAATGGTCTGTGCTTAAAAATGGAAGGTCACAGGGTGCTGATCTAAGGAGCTCAGAAGCCTTGTTCATCCAACTGTTGACACTTAGTAAACGGAGAAGGAGGGGCCTGGCTGCGCATCTGAGAAAGCCATAGCCAAGCTGCATCAAGGACAGGAAAAAATGAAAAGGAAGCAAGTCCCATTCAGGGTTTCCAGGGGTCCTGAAAGCAGTGGGGTCTGACGAAGGGGGAAACAGCAACCAGGCCTTCCCTTCCTCTGAGTTACCTTGTATTATAACAGGATTAAAGTACATTTAGCTTCTCTATTAGCATACATTAGCCTCTGTTTAGCTCTCGTTGATGTTTCCGCTCAGCCTTTGATCAACCTTGCATATAGTGCCAGTCAGGTCAGGGCACAACAGTCAAAAAGGGAGACTGTGAAATTGTCCTGATCAGAAGCTCACATGAGATATTTTGGATTCTTTTCACTCACTCATTCCCAATATTCTAATTTCTTCTCTCTTTCACTCCCTCTTGCTTTTTTTCTGAAGGAAGTCATTTCCACTTTGTTAAGAAAGAGAGAGAGAGAGAGAGAGAGAGAGAGAGAGAGAGAGAGAGAGAGAGA